>OZ010797.1:124121982-124721982 GCA_963932465.1 Maratus speciosus
TGTAATGCAACTATGTAAAAATAGTTTACAATTATTCCTCTAATATATCAATTTTAACTTTTAAGTAAAAAAATCAATATACATATACTCAAAATATTCAAATATATAGTTTTCATCTTAAAATAAATTTTATAAATTCTTTTGAGAGATCGATTCATCTCGAATCAAGAACCATATAAGTGTTAACACCCAACCCCAATCTGAAACAATTGAAGTTAACCCGACTGGAATGACAAAAGATTAGTCCCAATCCTATCCGACCCAGACCGCAAATCGGGTCAGGTTCAGTTTTCCAGACTTGATGCAGCACTCTACTTGCCATCCAAGATGAACTGGACAAATAATTTTCGTCCTCCGTATTCTTAACTGAACACGAAATACTTCGAACGGAGCCGACCGTAAATCCACAATCAGTGAAAATTGATCCATGATTTAATGTAGTTATGAAAAAATAGCATATGATCATAACTTCAGTATAAATTTTATCTTTTATATTGAAAAATAAACATGTAAAGAGTCATCCATGTAGATTTTTATCTGAAAGAATTTTGACATTTTTTTTTTTCGAAAAATTGGGTTCACCTGAACCCAACCCACAAGAATCTAAATTCAATCAGAAACCGACTCATACACAGAAGAATTAGTTTAGTCAATCCCATTTGGGAAAAAAAAAAGAGCTCCAACTCGGCCGAACCCGAACGGGCCGAAATTAAAAATATTTTCCCCGACGACGTAGAATTTTGACCCCAACGGGGGAGGGGGGCATATGCCGCTCCGGACCCCACTCTAGCGCCGCCCTTGCTCCCTCCTGTTAATTTCATTAATTACTTTTAACATTACACGATATTTAATAAACGGATGAAAACACTTATCTAAAGTTACCTTTAAAGTAACATAATTTTAAATTTACCGCTGTAGTGAGTAAACATAAGTTTTTGCCAAAAAAGGTGGTAGTTGAGGTAAAAAGAAGGACCGGGTTCTGGGGATCAGGATCTTAGCTGGAATATAGTTGGTAGTTTTAAAATAGCTGAAGGATGCTAAAACTATGTTACAGAAAGTTGTGATAAAATCAGATTGTTTTTCAAGAAGTTGCAACAAAGGCCCCACGAAGGAGATTAATATTCGAAATTGGTGGTAGCTGAAGTCTGAGAAAATTTTTTGTTGTTCATGTAGTAGTTGGAGGACCTAAGAAATTGTTTTTAAAAAAAGCTAGTTAATCGGACAATTTTTAAGATTAGGGAAATGGCCTTAGTTCTTCAATTACCGTAACTTCTGGAAGAATGGCATGTGAAATTTCCGCAGTAATCGTGAATGACGTGCTAAACAGAAACATATTAATAAGCTGAATTAAGAAATCATAAAAAGGAAATTATTAATTAGAAGTAAATAATTTAAATACAAAATTCGAAATTATTAATATGATTTGAATAATATATATATGAAAAACTACACTAAAATTGCATAAAATTTACAGCTTAAATTCTGGCATATGGTGCAGATGATAAATTGCATTATTGTTGTTGCAATTGTTTTATAATTATCCAATGGATTGTGGATTGATTTAAACACGTGAATCGTCACCAAAGAGTTATATTTCTGGTGCTCCAAAATTTTGCTAGCTTGTAATTCTGGCATTATACATTTTGAATGGCCTTAATTTTACTTCTTATCCTAGAACAGTGTTCCCTCTAGGCCATTTTTTAAGAGCACAGAATTCTGTGTTTTTTAAACTTGGTAAAATGAACGCTGTTCTTTTTAAATAATGGGAAATACATTCTTGCTTGTATTTAGATATCTCTAGTTAAGATTTTCGCAATATTTAGTATTTCTAAATCCGTTTGCCCGAAATCTGGCAAAAATTATGGAACTTCTTCATTTCTTTAGGAAAAATACAAGAAATCATGCTGTAATTTTATTGAACTTTATAATTTATAAAATCTTTCAAAATTTATATTTTAATTTATTTATCATATAGGACATATCGCCCCTCCCCTTTCGTTTTATCAATACTAAACACAATATACTATATTTTCGTTAGCCATATATCATTCTTTAGTTACTAGCACAGTGTCCTTTCTAAAGTAAATTATCTATTGGACAGAGAAAACAAAATCTCTTTGATAGAACTGCTATTAACCTTGCTTTTTTTTTTTTTATTATTGAAGCCATTACTATATAAAACAAAACTAAATTAATTTTGTTTTATCCTGATGTTCTTAAAATTTATTTAATGGCTAAAATTCTCACTATAAGGAATCATGTGGCCAAAAGTGGAACATATGTTGTACCTTTTTTGCCACGTCCAACTACCATGGCCACAACTGGTACATATAGCAAATTTAAAGCACCAGTTTTGGCCACCCCCCATTAAACTGTTAAAATAATTAATTTAAATGTGAAATTGCATTAGAGTGGAAGCTTATCTCGTAAAACCTAATAGTAATTTATTTCAGGAAAAACAGAACCCAATAAGTGCCTAATATTGAAAGATTTGGAAAACTTGACAGCTAAGCAAAAATCTTAATACATGTGAGCACACACTACAGTTTCACACATTTATTTTTTTTGTAAGTCACATTTTATCAAAAAATAAACAAATGAGATTCTAAATGATAAAAGGGTGTTTGCTTAAGGTGTAAAAATGCATATTATTTGTCTGCATCAATTCACAGCTTAAATATTGGACAAACTTATCCAATGTGGCCACAACTGGTACAGTGGCCACAACTGGAGCATCTACCCTAATGCTAATTATGCAAAATTTCATAATGCTAATTATGAAAAAATACTTTTAAAGTGATATAAATATTGGAATAAATTTTTGGTATTTAAAAAAAAGGGGGGGAAACGGTACGGCAAAACAGTTCTTTTGTTTACATTACATTTTTATCAAATTTTAGGATAAAGTTAATAAGGATTCACAAAATGACAGCCTCAACATCTTAGGAATTTTAAATCAAATTATCTTAAACACAATTATATTTATTTAAAAAATAAAAGCACCTTAAACATATTAATATTAAAAAAAAAAAGAAAACCAAAATATAATACAAGAATAAATATTTGATTCAAAAGATAAACGCCGATTTCTTAAAATACCTTAAAGTAGGGCCAGGGAAACGGAAGATAGCTAATTATACATGTTTACTAAAACAGTATCATTTGTAACATTAACACAATCCTAAAAAAAAAAGAATTTTGTCTCAAAGCAGTAATTTATAAAAAATACGCATGCTACCACTTAAATGCCACTACATATGCTTCCACCGCTAGGCCTAAATTCCATCAACTATTACGAAACTTTAATAAAACTACATTTAAATACAAAATATATAACTATATATTAAAAAAAAAAAAAAAAACACATCATTACATACCAAATAGAAGTCTTTTGGTTTATAAATGGCCACAGTTATTCGCTAATTTAACAATATTTCATAAGGATAATACGCTAAAAGAAATTTCATATCAAAATAATAGCTTCTTGCTAATTTCCAAACCCTCAAGCTTTGAACACCACCTACCTACACCTACGATGATACACGCATGCGCACGCTAATTTACAAACCCTCTAACTTTGGACACCTACCAAACACGCATGCGCGCACTGACCTCTTCTCGCCAAATTATTTGGCTACATTTCCCATTCGCCAAGGGTGTTCAAAGCTTGAGGGTTTGTAAATTAGCGGGAATCACTTATGCAATACAGAAATTTGTCAATATTTCAAAAACTAATTTAAAAGCAACCAATTAAGAATTCAAGAATTTTCCTAATGAAACATTCAAGCTATTTACCTTTAAATCTTGAGGGTACTATTGGGGCCGTCGCGAAACAACTTTCTTTGAAGTTGTTTGAGAAAAAAGTTGTTTCGCGACGGTCCCGGTACTATCTAGTTTTAAAACCTTAGAAACTGTGTTAGAAAAAAAGAAAGAGTGACTATAACAATATTATACTCATACCGGTAAATCTTAAAGATATATATTAAAGGAAATTTAAGCACGAAATATAATACCGCAGTTAATATTCCAGACTCGATTCTAAACCGAGGGAGCACCTTCATGGTAGTAAGATTTCCTCGTTTTCATTTGTCAATAAATATGATATCGGTGTTGGCTACCACGGAGTAGGGATGGGCATTTCCACTCATTTTAAGGAGTCGACGCTGAGTCGACTCGCTTGTTTGATGAGTCGACATACTGACTCGACTCTCGACTCACTTGCGGAAGTAAGATTGGTTGGTTGGTTGTAAAGATGACGCAATCCTATTTTTCGAGAAAAAAGTTTGGTCCGGCCCGGTAGAAAACTTAAAAGTTCGAGCCGATACCGTCTTGGCCCGACCTCCCCCCCCCCCCCCCCCCAAAAAAAAAATAAATAAATAAAAGGAAAGTTAAAATCTAGGTACTAAAAACTAGAAAACATGGATTTTTACGTCGATAGGATTAAAAAATGTTTCGTACGAGGAGTTCTGACTAAAAATACTTATTTTACCATTTTTTCTTTTCATTTTTATAATCTTTATTTTTAAAGAAACATCGTGTGCTGCGATATTTATTTTTTTTAATGAATCACTATCTGTATGTAAATGATTCAGTTAACATTAATATCGTTAATCTATATTCTATGTATTTGAGGCTTAAGAATCTGATAACTAATATACAGTAAAATCACATAAGACGAAACTGCTTAGGAAATAAAAAATATACGTTATAGACAAGTTTCCTTCTTAGCAGTTTTAAATGTATTATGTACTTTTCCTCACATATTATTATATTCATTTTTCATGTATCAACACATTTTTTAGTTTAAGACAGGATTCCGTCATATACGGGTCCTTTTTCACCCTTTTTATTGTATTTTAATTTTATTGCCTAGAAATTGCTATTCTTAAAAAAGAATAAATTTTAAATTTTAGTTGTACAATAATGGCAATTTAAAAATATATGCATTTTTTGCAAATGTTTTGGTCCGGGACAAATTTTACTGATTTTTGCACGGATCAGACCAGGTCGAGACAATAATTTTCGTACGGGGTGGGTCGAGACCACCGGTACTTAAAATGTCGGCCCTTGCAAATCTTGGAAGAATGAAGCCAGTACCGGATCGGTACTGAAAAATTAAGTTGAGCTCAGCGCAATCTTTTAGAAAAAAGAAATGTCCCAGCCCGGTCTGCAAAGTGTAATGCCTAGGCCCCGCCCAAAGCCTTGAAAAAAAAAGTAAGGCCCGGTTCGACCCCCAGCGTTGCGAAAAATTGGCCCTAGCCCTGCCCACGGGTTGGGCCAGTACACACCTCTAAGCCAAACTGTAAAATATAGAAATATTCTTGTTTAATCCCGTAACATGTCTAAAAATTTACCTTCTTTTTAACTGGGAGTAAAAGGTTTTGAAGTGTTATTTTTTATATATATCAAGTTTTAAAGGTTTAAATTTTCTGTGCTGAAAACAAAACGGGAAACGGATTTTTTTTTTTTTTTTTTTTTTTTTTGTGTGTGTGTGTGTGTGCGCGCGCGCGCGTGCGGAAAGTGTGGGGTAAGTGAAATTTATTGCTGACAAGGACAAGAATCCATCAAAATATCCGAAATCCTCCCCAATCACAACATCTTAAATTCTTAGATCTCTTCTTCATTGATTTTTTTAGGATTCCGTACTTAAAAAGTGAAAACGGAGCTATTAAAAGTGGATAGTGTTAATAAATTTATAGATTAAAAGCTATTCACAAATATTTTTCGGGAAAAAAAGGAGAAATTTAGTTACTTGATTTTTTTTTCTTTTATGCGTGTGTGCATGTGTATCGCTTGGGTATTGTTGGAAAGACCTCGTAACACCGAAATCAAAAATATATTTGTTCTAATTTTAGATACTGTCAAAAATATGATACAAAAATATGTCCCCCCCCCCCCCACTCTAGCCTATTTCCGAATCTACTAAAACTAAAATTATGAAAAAAAAACAAAAACTAGGGGCAATAGTAGTTTATTCAAACTTTGCTGGAAAATTATAGCGATTATCCTCGGTCACATAGTTTTGGATAAAACCGCATTTTTCCTTACACACAAAATTTAATTTGCGGGGCTCAGCTGCAGTATTTTTAACTACAAAGTTATAAAATTGACAGGCCTAACTATTGTGGCGATTTGGAATCAAATAGCGTTTTCCGTTTTTTTTACATAAATAAATTGCTTATCAAGAAAAATACGATTTTTGTCACGTAACGACAAGTTTTTCTCTTTTTTCCGTGCTATCGTGTACCGAACTTCGTTTAAAAACTTCAACTTTGACAGCAATTTTTGAAAGATATTTGGCAAAAAAAGGAAAACGTAATTCGATTACTTAGTTCCTGAATAAGAACACCTGTAAATTTTACGCTTTTCCGAACAAAAAATAATTCAATAATCAGTCGCCCGTTAACCCGGAGGGGGGGGGGGGGGGTAAGTTTTAAA
The DNA here is from genome assembly GCA_963932465.1 of Maratus speciosus. Lineage (NCBI taxonomy): Eukaryota > Metazoa > Arthropoda > Arachnida > Araneae > Salticidae > Maratus > Maratus speciosus. Next base: position 124,128,421 of record OZ010797.1, read on the forward strand.
AAGTTCTTTTTTTCTCATGCTTATAGTTTTTTGATTTACTCCCTTTTAAAATTTTATTTTTAAAACCATGATAATATATTGAGATATATCCATAGAGAGACACACACAGCCTAGTTGTTTACGAAAAAAAAGGGGGGGGGGGGTAAGCGACAGGATTCCGAAAATATCTTCCACATCTGGGTTTAAATAAGGAACGTTAAAAAAATCGATTGGCTAAACTTTAAAAAAATATATGTAAATTATATGCATTTAATATTACCTGCAAACATTTTTATTTATAAAACGGAATTAAAATAATATTATATACACAAAAAAATAAACGATAATTCACTTTTATCTAAAATACATCTATTATAAAATAAATTCAGTAACTTAGTACATTTTAAACAACCTGCTACTAAAGTAGAATTTTATTTCTCTTTCTTCTAAGTTTTTTTTTAAATATTGTATGATATGAAAACAGATGAAATATTCCTTAGTCCTACTTCTTTTTTTACCAAAAAATACAAAGGTAACATCCCCCTTTTTTTATCTTCTTTCCCCTAAGCATATCGTAAATTCAACTAATCTTTAACAAAATATCCTATTGCCCGCCCCCTTGTCTCTGTCCCTCCCTCTCCTTTCATTCATACCGTCATCTTCCTAAACATACATCTACACTGCTTTCTTCTTTCCTTAAATCGCCAATACATAATTAAACCAAGATCTCCGTTCTCTGGTTCTCTGCTAAACAACCCAGCCCGGAATCGAAGAGTTGAAATCCGATGCTGAGTCGAAGAATCGAAAATCCATTCTTCAACTCTCGACTCTCCAAGTCCGACACTGCGTTAAACTCGTCCAACCACTCTTTGAGTGAGTCGACTTCGACTCTTCGACTCCGAATCCCAAACTGAGTGGAAAACTAAAGTTCGACTCTTTTGAGTCGAGGCAATTCACTATCGAGGAGTCGACAGTTCGACTCACTTGGAAGGAGTCGAGATTTTGAGTCGACTCATCGACTCTTCGGCCAACTCTACCACGGAGTAAAAGAAGTGGAGAGAAGCTTAATAGGCATTACTCGCCGAAACCGCAAGTTACATTTTGGTAAATAATGAGGCAGTGCTGGAAAATTGGCGCAGAGGAGGAGCCTATTGACGCCACTAAATTTTTATAGTATTCTTCAACTTAATAAAAACTCACAAATTCTGTCATTAGATAAGCCGAAAAATACCACTAAAATTTAGTGGTGTTAATAGGCTCCACCTCTGCGCCAATTTTCCAGCACTGAATGAGGGCGCTACGATCCGCATGTTGGCCATTCTTTTAGCTGAATATCATATGATTGTATGTATAAGAGCCGCACGTTAGAATTAAAAAATATTTTATGTTATTCGTTTATTTTTTATTATTGATATTACAAAGCATAAATTAAGATGGGGTATAAGTGCTTTGTTCCTGGATTGAAAACAGGTTATACCAGTGACATAGGAAAAAAAAAGAAAAAACGAAGGGAAAATAAAATTGAGCTTGTTCCGTGCTTTACAGGTGAGAGATTTTTTTAGGCTTTAATATAAAGCTACTTGCTTGTAATTATGTTTTAATTGAGAATTTTTTATCTTAAATCGATCTTAGTGTATATGTTTTTTAAGTGTTATACTTAATGAACACTAAAAATTGCAGTGGGTAATTGATATGTACCTATCTGTCAAATACCATTTAAATTGAGATTGAACCGTTTAAATTGCAGAATTTTGTCCTGTCAAATTCTATGAAAATGGAATCAAAACTTCAAAAGAAATTAATAAAAGTTTCCTTCATTCTATTAAATCCTATCATACGCAATTAATTCAATGATACCCCATGATAGGTAATGATTCTAGGTTGCCATGGTGATTATTCCATTAAATCCTGTCACACGTAATTAATTCAATGATATCCCATGATAGGTAATGATTCTAGGTTGCCATTTTGATTATTCTATTAAATCCTATCACACGTAATTAATTCAATGATATCCCGTGATAGGTAATGATTCTAGGTTGCCATGGTGATTATTCTATTAAATCCTGTCACACGTAATTAATTCAAAAATATCCCATGATAGGTAATGATTTTACGTTGCCATGATGATTGCGTTCTATTTAAGATGGAGTCCTATTATTTTCGTATTACTGAATTTAATGTATATTGTATTCATGCATTTTTGCATACGAGTGAGTCTAAAAAGTTTTCAAAATTTGATATTTTGTATGCTCTGACTTGAAAACATATAGTAATCTAAAATATACTGTTACATTTTTCAATAAATATTTATGAAGTATTCTGGAAAATAATCTTAATTGTATGTAAGAAGAAACGGAATTTTTTGTAGAGATTGAGTCGGGTCTGATTTTTTTTTTTTTTCTTTTGCAAGGGACGGGCCGGGATTGTTTTCACGGATTTTTGCATGGGGCGGACAAGGGCGTGAACTGCGAAAATACAAACGGACCAGTCCGGGCCGAACTTTTAGTTTTTCCACCCGCCAGGCCCGGGCCAAGCCTAATTGTTTCTCTTTCGGGGCGGGTCGGGCCCGTGCTTGGAAATTCCGGTCCTCTACCCCCCTTCCCTTCCTCCTTATAAGTAAGATTATATTAAAATCAAATCTTACGACTTTTGAAGAAATTAGTTCCTGAACAATGACCTATAATTTACACGTTTTCTTTTCCAAATAATTAAGATAAAAATTTGTTTTAATTCTACATTTATTAATTGCATAGATATCAAAAGTTATGAATTATTAAATTATTATAAGGTTATAAAATATACGCGAGATTAAAATTTACTCCAAAAAATATTGAATAATACTTTTAATTTTTAAAAGTCGTAAGTCCATTTATTTCTTCGTGGCAGAATAATCCGTGATATTCAATGTTTATAAATGGCCGGCATTTGCTTTTTTTGTCAGAATGATCTCTGATTTTAAGTGTCTTAAGAAGCAATCAAAAAGCAAAGTGCCTTTAAAAAAATATGTATCTTATGAAGAAAACTGTAATTAATCAGATTTCTACTTGTACGACTTCCTTAAAATTCAAATTTTCTATTAAAAATTTTTTAAAAATCAGTGCTTTTCCCATTGAAAAGCATTGTAGAACAATCGACCGATAGCCTACATTCTACGGTGTCGCCACCTAACGGGGGAAAACTGCATAGCAAAATTTTAACATTAGTTTCGCCTCCACCTCTTTTACTCCGTGTCGCTACTGCTTCGTTTACACTATGGCTTATCATGTGTACAAGGTCTGCGAGGACACTATCGTCTCATTCCTAGATGGTTCCCTATGGAAGAACGAAAATTGGGAAAGTCCACTTTTTCGTTGGGGGTGATGTGCAGAAGTGGAGACATCTGGTCACAGAATTATATTAATACTTAACTTCAAAATCTACCGCCTGTAGGCCGAGTCGGCTGGGATTTTTTTATTTTCTTGCACACTTGCCCTTGTTTGTCGTACAAAAGCGCAAATTAGGATTAATAGAAGATTAATATATTTTTTTAAATAATACCGAAAGTGTTTCTTATAAGTTAATTAATATATTTTTTATTGTTGTTGTTATCTTAATAATCTAAGAATATAAATGAAGTGATAATATGAAATGAATATAATCTTCTCTGAAATCTCTTTATTTATTGTTATTTAATGAAACAGCTAAAGTGCGCACTCCTCCACCACGTTACCCTAAAAAACAAAAGTTCTAATTTTCAATTTGATTCCGATTCAAAATCAGCATTTTAAAAATAAAAATTTAAATAACTTTAAAAGTTTTTCGATAAGTGTCTTATGCTTTCCCTCCAACCAACATTAATTTCCTCTATAGTCGGGATTATGCAATAGTGGTGCGAAAAGTATCATATACGCAGCACAGTTTTCGTATACATACAAGCTATTTAAAATAGTAATATACAGCGCTTAAGTATTTTCGTTTCGAGTAACAAAAACAAGAATTACTAAAAAAAAAAAAAAAAGCCAACAAATAAAATATTATAAAATTATTTCTTTTAATCTTAATATATTTATTGATCTAATACCTATGCATTCGTTTATTTAAAAAATGCCATTATTTTAATGAAATATGAAAAGCTTCTTCATTCGTTTACTTTTAACTGATAAAGAGAACGTATATCACAGTCAATGTGCTTCAGAGGATTTCAATACCAGATTTTTTCGTAAATAATGTTCGCTATAATAATTTAAGCAAAGAATTTTTTCATTAAGTAAGGCAAATATTACTTTATGAAAATTCAACACTGGTAATTATAAGCACTGAGGTTTATGTACCATGTGTGTGTTTCAAGAATTACGTAAATGATTGTAAGTCAATCAAAAATATTGCAGCAAAAAGAGGTGGGTTGATAAGAGCTATTTTTCGCGCATCATAGACGCGAAAAAAAAAATCGTATTCCGACAATTGTTTAATGTATTTGTATACTTAAAGATATGAATTTTTGTTTAATGTAACATTTATGCGATAAATAAAATAGTAAGTCACATAAATTATAGCCCGAAAATAAAGTGTCTTGTCTTTTTCCTACATTTTTGTCGTTTTTTTTTTAATGTTTGAAGTATTATTTTTTTAAGAAGCGTTTCATGAACCAAATTAATTTTGACTTGAAATGATACTACTCTTTATAAGCTTTTATATGAGCATTATTTTATTTTGGTTCAGTGTGCGCTTCTACCTATTAAAGAAAAAATATTTCTTGCGCAAGTATCAGTTGCACTGCTATCCGAGCGTGTTCAAATTTGTTTTGCCGCGCTCAAAAAGTACTTACGTTGTTCAGATGCCAATGTTGTGCTGTAAAACTGTTGTTGTAAATTTTTATTGAAGAACTTAATAATAAATAATGCTTGGAAGTCAGTTTGATTGTTGTAAAACCCGACGAAAAACAGTGATTTTCGTATCTGTTCTGACAGAAAAGTTATATCGATACTTAGAAGTTCTAAAAGCTGCGATATGTAGAGTGGTTCTAAGTAGTGCTCTAAATGTAGACCATATGTATTTCGTACTCTTCGGGCTCAAAATACTCCTATTTCTTCTTCTGTGGTAACAATAAGAGATTATGCGTCAACGGGTACTGCCGACGACACCACAAATAACAAACCTAATATACATTTATCAATACCTCGTTGTCACAACTCTAACACTTGTATAATATCTAAGGGGAAGAACGGCCTCGTGACTGTTCAAAAAGCAGCTCAAACTCTAGCCTTTATAGAAACATAAAATCTACATTTAGTCGGGAAAACTATGCTGTAAAACTCATATTACAGCAGTGTGTTCATAAAGTTGACTCTGCAAGATTTACGCACTGTAAGTGAGAAAACATCAGAGTATGAAAAATATATTGAAAGTATTTTAAACAATATCAGAAAGATAGCAATAAAGAGAGGTCTCAATTCTTACACACCTGGACAGCTTTCCGAATCCGATTATTAAACTCTCATGGGTATATGCATGTCTGATTTTAACTATATTTTTGAACTAGTAAAGTCCAAAATGCGTTCCTCGATAAAGAGGTCATCTCGTACTTCCTCGCCCGTGTTACTTGTAAAGCTTAGAACTGGTCTCTCTAGTGGTGCTATGTCTACATTATTCAATATATGAAAAAGAATAATATCTTCTGTGCCAATATGCATGCCAGGCATTGATTGAGAACATTGTCCCAGTCCTCCTTGGAATGGAACATATCACCAGAAAAGAGGTTATTAAAAAATATACGATGCCTTTAGCAAGAAGATTATTTATTCCGGATGACGACAACGATACTGTGATACTTGCTGATGATGGCACGTACATTTATATCCATAGGAATGCAAATTATTCCCTTCAGAGATGATCTTTCTCGCTACACAAAGGAAGACCTTTGGTTAAGCCTATGATGCTGGTCACTATTTTAGGTTACATTAAGGATGTCTTCGAGCCTTACCTCGCGGTTTCAAAGAGCAATGATGCTAACATACTTACAGATATATTAAAAAATATGCACAGAAATATACAGAGTGCCTGAAGCCAAATGACGTTATAATTATTGATAGAGGCTTCCGGGATTGTTTGGAACTTCTGCAAGAAACGAATTTCGTACATGAAATGCCTAGATTCCTAAATAAGCAGCAACAGTTTTCAACAGAAGATGCTAAGGAGACACATTTCGTGACAAAAGCTCGATTGTTCGACACACAAGTGCTAAACACTGTAATATTTGGATAAAAACTGAGCGAAGCAACATCACACAATGGTACTGTCAATGTAAAGTAGGCGCGAGTATCGTGTGCGCATGTTGCTTCCGTATTATGGTTTCTGGCTTACTGACGCCACAACTCAACTGAAGTTTTAAAAAAATAAGTCTTTAATATGGTCATAACACTACAAGATGTCGGTCCAGTAGTGATTCGGGTAAACAAAGCAAGTAAGAAGACTAATCTAAAATGCATTGCCAAAAAAGTCTGAAATTGTATGATTATTTTCGATATTTCATGCATTGAAATAATAGTCTTAAGGGGTGTCAGGACTCTTAAAATTGGAAAAAAAGAAAGAAAAAGACCATTTTCAACATTTAATATCTTAAAATTTATTTGATTTTAAGACACAATTTTAATTGGAATAAAATATATATAAGTATGTTCTTACATTTCATGTATTTAAAAAATTATAAGATGCAGAATTACCATTTACAGGGGGATCCAAACTGTTAGACATTTGACGAGCAAAAAATCGGCATAACACCTTACGCGCAGATTACAAAATAAGTATTGCAACTAGAATGAAAATTTTGGTGCCTACTTATACTTCAGATTGTAATAATTACCCTGAACCTAAATAAATTTGCATTTAAAGCTTTTTTATATTTTTAATGCAAAGTTGTATTTAGCTAATGCAAAATTAAGAAAATTTCAACAGTATAATCACCTAAAAAAAACATTGTTTTGAACAATAAAAAGGAAATTTTAGGTTCAGTTTATACAGACTAACATAAAACACATGTTTTGAAAATTTTATGAAAAAATATTCATAAGTTTTTGAGATATCTGCGCGTTATGCCCAAAAACGTCATTTGGAAAAAAATGGCTTCAAAGTTTCCGAAACGACGCTTCAGCTATTGAACGTGTATAAATGTAAAAGCCATAACTTCAGTTCTAATAGGAATGTCAAGGAAACAGTTATGTCAAAATGTTCAGAAAAGATAGGAGTTTAACATCTAAAAAAATTAAAATTTCGAAAAATTTAAAGCTTTAAGAGTCCTGAGACCCCTTAATAAGCTTCATTCATCTTAATTTTGCATTTACTATTGATTATATGGATCGAAACTAATGACAATAGTGTTTATGTTCGTTAATGCACATAATAATTACTTATTTCAAATGAAAATAAAATTTCAAAGTAATTGCTTAAGAGGCGCAAAGGCCAACATAGTGAAAAAGATTCCATGTCGGGACTCGAAACCGGGCCACCAGTATAGCGCACTGACGTTCTACCGACTAAACCACATGGAACGATACCCAGCCTTGAAAATTTCTCACTACTATATGTTGGCAAGGCTACAAACGCAGCATAAGATGGAATATTTATCGTGAACCACCGAACTGGGGCGAACACGAAACTTAATTAAATCCAGCATCGATAGAAACTATATTAATACATGGAAATTATTCCAGAGAGAAACATTCACCTTGCATACAATATTTCAAATGAAAATCAAATTTCAAAGTAATTGCCTAAGAGGCGCAAAGGCCAACATTATGAAAAAGATTCCATGCCGGGACTCGAACCCGGGCCACCAGTATAGCGCAGTGGGTATCATTCCATGTGGTTTAGTCGGTAGAACGTCAGTGTGCTATACTGGTGGCCCGGGTTCGAGTCCCGATATGGAATCTTTTTCACTATGTTGGCCTTTGCGCCTCTTAAGCAATTAGTTTGAAATTTGATTTTCATTTGAAATATTCTATGCAAGGCGAATGTTTCTCTCTGGAATAATTTCCATGTATTAATATAATTACTTAATTATATATTTTATTTTTTCCATCAATTTTAGAGCTTTCATTAAAAATATTTTTTTTTCTTATTTGTAATGATGTATACTAATTTTTAAAAAAAATGTACGTCACATCAAGGGGCTGATGGGCGAAAAATGGCCCTTATCAACCCACTTCCTTTAATCTCAAAAGGTAATTTATCTCGAGAAAAAGTTTTAATCTTATTCGTGAAATATAAAGTTGCACTAATAATAGTAATACAAAATTTTAAGAAATTCAGTGCATTAATATATCCTAGATTTTCTCTTAAAGCAGCTTCAGGGGAGGTTCTTTAAGAGTAACTAAAAGTAACGTTCAGGAAAATGTTAAAGGGCATAGCCGGATAAGCATTGGAAACATGCCTTTCAATCAAATTTCATGATTTTTTTCCTAGATGTGGCTACATATCTGACAATATATTTCCCCTATTATCACTCTATAAATATTGATATTTAATGAGATAAAAATATTTTTTCGATTTTTTAAAAAACGGAATTTCTCAAAAACTGCTGCACGGAATTCCATGCCCTTAACTGAGGATATATAGATACCAAAGATACATAACTGGTGATTTTTGTATAATTTTCTGTTTATAAAAACTGTGTGAAATAGCGAAATAAATATTTTAAAGAATAAAAATCATATCTCATGGTTATCCGAAAATTACAAATTTCTTGTAAAAATTTTTCCATATGTGCCCGTATATTCTATATAAATACCGAAAGTGTGCGTTGGGTACTACATATAAATATTTACAAAAATATACATTAAAATTATTGAAATTCCTTTTAAGGCGTTATTTGGGGCGGAGCTACTCAACTTCGACACCCGAAGAATTTTTGGAATAAACGGTTACAGAATTGCTGTATTTTAAATTTTAATGAACACTTGGTTTGTGCTTATGACGGCCGATTATCAACACGTGGGATATAGGCCCTGGGGTGAGTGCCCTTCGTGGGGGTCTTTCTAAGGGAACCTAACCCGTATTTACGCATGGGAAACCACGGTTTCGAAGAAAACCACGAAAACTCCGAAACGGTTAGGCCGACGGGCGCGATTGGGTTCGAACCCAGCACCTCCCGTCTACCAGCTTCGAGAGCAGAACCTCTCAGCCACTGGTGGGACAATGAGCAATATTATCAACGCTGTCGATATCAAAATGAACATGAAGTTGAAAAATAATACTTATATGCATAATGGAATCTAAAATACACCAGTTGACATCCAGTCTGCTGACTTTGTTCCAACAATTATTCGGATGTCGAAGTTGAGTAGCCCCGCCCCATAACACGCCTTAAAATGAATTTGAATAATTTTACTATACATTTTTGTAAATATTTATATGTAGTACTCAACGCAAACTTTCGGCATTTATACAGAATATACCGGCACATATGGGGAATTTTTTTACAAGAAAATGGTAATTTTCGGATAACCATAAGATATGGTTTTTATTTTTTTGAATTTTTATGTGGCTATTTCACACAGTTTTTATTAACAGAAAATTATACAAAAATTACCAGTTATGCATCTTTGGCGTCTATATATACTGAGTTAATGGCAGGAAGTTCCGTGCAGCAGTTTTTAAGAAAATCTGTTTTTTAAAAAATTGAAAAAATATTTTTATTTCATTAAATATCAATATTTATAGGGTGATAATAGGGGAAATACATTGTCAGGTATGTAGCCACATCTGGGGAAAAAATCAGGAAATTCGATTGAAAGGCATGTTTCCAATGCTTATCCGGCTACGCCCTTTGCATTGAATTACAGGGTTTGTAGGGGTACCAATATTTTCTGAGCCAAATATCAGTATTTTTTTTATAGAATAATAACTCTAGTTTAAAAGCGCGAAATTTCACCTTATTTAAGGAAATATTTTCTATGCGAAAATACTGGTACCGAAGAATTTCTTAGTCTGAGAATTCAAGGACCCGTACGAACCATAAATTAAAATTGAAGAAGAATTGGTGAATCGATAGTAATTGCCTATAACCATGGAAACTCAGTTCTGTCACTTCAAGCTGGAAAAAACGTCGCCCTAAATCCTGTCTTTAAAAATATTTTTTGCATTATTCCGGAAAGATGTGTAAATATTTATATGTATGAAAAAAGATATAAAATGCCTGCCCTTCAAAATAAATTCTTTATTTTATTTTTTTTTTTTTAATAAAAACAAATAATCTACATTATACTTTATAATCTTTTTATTTGCCTTATAAATTTAATTAAATAGTAATGGTAATTTATTAATATTTCTAAAATATGTTTTAGTATCATGCAATAAAGTGAAGCAATTTCCGAAAATTTATGTATTATTAATATTTTCTTTTTCAAAAAAAAAAAAAAAAAAAAAAAAAAAAAAAAACATTATCGATATTATTTGTCTTATTTGATATTTAGATCTCGACGCAGGTTTTCATTATTGGGACCCATTTTGTGAAAAGTAAAAGTTATTTTTGGGAATTTTACTATATTTTTATGAAAAATAACATTTTGTAACGAAAGTTAAAATCCAGTTATTCAAATTTGTACCAAAAACTTCTTTAAATCCTCTTTCTAAAGTTTATTTTTTTTTCGCGTTCTAGTTTCATTTACAAATTACACATTTTAACCCTCCGACTGTCTTGGAAAAGGGCGAAATTGTAATGTTGTTTTCTCTGCATTTTGTTTTAAATGCTAAAAAAAATTATTCTTTGAACATTTTATAAAAAAAACTTAATAACGAATATGAATGCAATCCTTGGAAGTATTAATCATTGTTTAATGTATTAAAAATACATTAAATCAATAGAATTATATTACTTTAAATATTGCTTGTATTGCAGTGAAACCTGGAGCTTAGTGAACGTATTAACACGGGCTTGCCAGTAAGGGGGAACACTTTTTATGAAAAAGAATTTTACAAAGGGATTTTATTAAAAGGAATTTTATGAAGGGGCACGTTTTATTTAAGTTCATTTTTGTGAAGAGTTCCATTTTATTAAATTTATTTTTGTGAAGAGGCCCATTTTATTAAATTTATTTTTGTGAGGAGGCCAGTTTTATTAAAGTTATTTTTGTGAAGGGGCCTATTTTGTTGAATAGATTTTTGTGAAGGCCCTGAATAGGCCCCAATTTCTACCTGGATCGACCCCTGGAAAGTTGTTCTGAAGTCTAAATAGGTTATTCACCAACACATTTTCAAAGTCATATGCATATTTTTAAGTGCACGAAATTTACCGATATTCTTATTCAGATATTAAAAAATCAAATATTTTTTCTCTTTTTCTCATGGAGGCAAAAGACTTCTGAAAACAATGTCAAAGTTGATATTTTGAGTTGGTTTTAGACACAGAAATCAGGAAAAAGTTATCATTGGGAAGCAATTCTATCATAATTCCAAATATATTTAATATATATATATATATATATATATATATATTTCTATAATAAATTTGAAATCACAAATATATGAAGAAATTGATAAAGTTCTGATTAGAAATGAACATAGGAAACCAGTATGTAAAATTAGAAACTATATATATATATATATATATATAACCATAATATATAACAAATCGTCATCAATTTCCGATAATTGAAATTAAATTTATAATATTGCAAATATTCAAGAGATAAAATGGATAAATGAAGCCGGAAGCTTATAAGGTATTTCACTTGATCACGGGTACATAAAATACATTTATAAGCAAAAAACATAGTCGATTTCTGTAACGGAATTCAGCAATAAACAAATATTGAATTTGATTATGCACCCAATCGACTAAGCACCAGAGAATATTAAACAACCATGTAAAATATTAAACAATGTGAAATCCACAACCATGAAAACAATTAAAAAATGAAACAAATTAAATCATAGACAAACCTAGCACGAGGACAGCCAAGACATTAACATTGACACAAACAGATTACGTACTTTGGCTTAAAATCCCCCTTAAATACTGACACAGTTAAAAGCTAATGCTACGGTTGCCGCAACAGATAGTCCATATAATAATTATTATTACAATCGATAATAAAGATCCTGGAATAAATTACAAGAAGTTGTTTAAAATTAAACAATAAATAATTAATAGATAATAACAAATAAAAGTTTAATTTAAAAGTCCAAGGCAACCTAATAATATTAGAACAAAATAAATAATTATTTAAAGCTGTCATCTTACGGAAATTATAAGAAGTTATATTTGAGAAAGACAATAAATGATAAAGTAACTGACTAAAATAGTGTTTAGTGCTGCCATCTAGGATAGAAAACAGAATATAACATTAGATTAAATATATTTAAAACCAAATATGTCATTTAGACTGCAGATAAATATCATTCCATAATATGCAACTTAATATTGATAGTTATCAAATAACATTTTAATATAATGTGTACCGCAGCAGATAGTCCATATAATAATAATTACTACATACTATAATATTGATCCTGTAATAAATTACAAGAAGTGTTTAATATTAAACAATTAATAATTAATAGATAATACTTATTATAAGTGAAATTTAAGAGTCCAGGCAGCCTAATAATAATAGAACAGAATAAATAATTATTTAATGCTACCATCTTGCTGGAAATATAAGAAATTATATTTAAGAAAGACAATTTATAATTAAGTACATGACTAAAATAGTGTATAGTGCTGCCATCTAGTACAGAAAACCGAATTAACTGTAGATAAAATATATTTTAAACATAATATGTTATTAAGATTGCAGATAAATATTATTCTAAAATATGTAACATAATATTGACAATTATCAATTAATATCTTAATGTAATGTGCGAAAAATGGTTAAAATTAAAATTATTTTTTAATTTTTTTAATTTTTACATTTAAATTTAAGTAAAACAATAATTTCGAATAAGTAACTTTTTTAATAATATAAAAATTGTTTATAATAATCACTTAATAAATATTAATGTATCAATACAAAAATTGGGGGGGGGGGGGGGATGGTGATATACCAATAAAATACAACATTTCTACAGACTTTAAATACATGTATCATAAACTGTGAAAGCGTATTACCATTACAAGGCATAATATAAATAAAATGAATCAAAAGAGTAAATTAAAATGATTCAAATTAAATTAATTTAAAGATTGTTATACAGAGTTTAAAATTAAACAATTAATAATTAAGAGATAATAACTAATAAAAGAGAAAAAGAGTCCATAGCAAATTTATTATATTAGAACATAATAAATTATTTAATTCTGCCGTCTAGCTGAATTATAAAAAATAAATTAAATAATCAATATATCATAAATTACAAGACTATAATTAGATGAAATAGTGTTGAGTGCATCCCTTATTTACATTATACCATAAATAACAGTAGAAAATGCAATTATTTATTTATTTACTTTATTTTATTTTTATATTGTAAATATTTAACGTAAAATATCACTGAGATTGCATAAATATATCATTCTAAAATAGTGCATCAGAATATTGATACTAATCAGTTAACATTATAATATTATGTATTTAAAATTAAGTGAATTAATAATAATACCAAATAAGTGAATTTATAAATAACATAAAAGTTTGTTTATATTAATCACTTAATAAAGTTAATGTATCATTACTAATATGGGGGGGGGGGGGGGGCATGGTAATATACCAACATAATAGAACATTTCTACAAACTCATAAATACAAATATCTTAACCAGTGTAATCGTAATCATTACAAAGTTAATTGAAATAAATCTATAATAGTAAATTAAATTGATGCATATTAACTGGATTTAATTTAAAGAATGTTATACAGTACACAGGACCGCGACCTAACTAGAACCAAAACTGATAGTAGAACCATGAATAATCAACGTAACATTCCTACAATTTATATATATATATATATACAACGATATTCGAGTGAACATTAAACGCCAGCAAATTTAAAGTTTTTATGTTAGAATGTATCGGAAAGATTCACGTTGTTGAGGTTCTATTATTTATTTTTTTTTATGTAATTTTTAACAGCTTTAAAAAATGTAATGAAACAATAAATTTAGAAATTTCCTTTTTCAATTAGGGTGTTATTGACATTTAGTGATGATCTCTATTGAAACTGAAGCGTGCAAAATTTGAAATATGCAGTTACATTGCGGTCAATGAAAAAGAATCAAGTACATTTTAATAATGTTGCACCATTTCAAACATAAGGAAATTGATACGTATTTATGAAATGCAAAGCATTTATTACTCATTTACAGCACCTCACGAACGAATTCCATTACATAATAGTCTACTTAGAAAATCTGCTTACAAAATATTTTAATGATGTTACACTACTTCAAGTACAATGAAAATGATATACATTACTGTGGTTTCATACCATAACCATACACTTACTGTAAAATATGATGTGCGTATCATTTATCGTACATTTACAGGAACACACAAAATTTATCGGATACAACACAGAAGTACTGTCTATTAGCAAAAATTTCTGGAAAGTACGGTTTTAGTTATGATACACATTTTAAGTTACTAAGTTTTGTGCACTATTATGTAAGTGTGAAAGCGGGGGGTGGGGGGTGGGGGATACGGTGTGTCACATACAGGGCTGTACAAATGAATTAAAAATTTTTTACCCTATTGATAAAAATTAATCCAGCCGAATCTTTGCCAAAAACGAATTAACTCAGATTTTGGGCCGAAAAAGTAAAAAATCGGCCTTTGTGCAGATCGATCTCACCTATCCAATGCAAAAAAAAAAAAAAAAAAAAAAAAAAGAATTTAAAAATATTTAAATACAAACGCGATATCTTTATAAATATCTTCTATAGTATTAGCATTAGCGAACGGATCTTTTCGCTTGACTAAAGTAACCTCTTCTCAGTCGCATTTCTCTATTTTTAAATGATTTTTTTTGCATTGGATAGCTGAGATCAATCTGTACAAAGGCTTTTTTTTCTTTTTCGATTTTGTTTAGAAACATTTTTAATGAGAACACTTTCAATTTCGGAACCATTTTCAAAAGTGAAAACATCCCCATAAAAAATTTGGCAGTCAAAGTCAAAAAAGTAAAAAGCGGCCTTTGTCCAAATCGATCTCAGCTATCCAATGGAAAAAAAAAAAGAATTTAAAAATATTGAAATGCTACTGAGATATCGTTATAAATTTCTTCCTTAGAATTAGCATTAGCGAACGGGTATTTTCGCTTGACTAACGTAGCCTCTTTTCAGTTATGCATTTCAATATTTTTAAATGATTTTTTTTTAATTGGATACTTGAGATCAATCTGTACCAAGGCCGTTTTCTTGCTTTTTCGATTTTGTTTACAGATATTTTTATTATTATTTTAAATAATTTATTATTAATTAATAGTAAGGAATTATTTAATTATTATTTTAATTAATTTATTATTAATTAATAGTAAGGAATTATTTATTTATTATTTTAATTAATTTATTATTAATTAATAAGGAATTATTTTATTGATTGAATTCCTGGTTATTCCAGTCAATCTTTTAAAAAAATGAAGATATATCGGTGTTTACCTGCTCCCCACATCAAATATGCTGCTCTGTTGTACAAAAATATTTATAACTGTCAATTATAGTAAAATCCCTGTTGGCTTGGGCTACAGGCACAGGTAGATTTCGAAGTTAAGTGCTAATTTCGCCAACAATTTTACGGATTAATGGAAATGTGATTTTTTTTCTTATACACACACACATACATTTTGTTTTTCTTTTTGCCGTAATAGTTGATCTTATCAAAAACATGTCAAAATAAAAGTTATAGATAATACTAAGAAGATGTATAATAAATTTAAACGGATTTGATATCTTGTGAATTGACGAAGTTATAAATTTTTTTCTTCTTCAACCCACTTTTTTTTTTTTCTGTAATAGTTGGTCCTATCGAAAACATAACCAAATTTTATGGCTGTCTTAATTGTAATGATAAAAATGATACCGAGTTAATCAATTAATTCTGTTTATATCTATAAATTGATTTTTTTTTTTTTTTACTTTAGTCCTTTCTTTCTCTAATTAATAATTTTACATTTTTATAATTTTATGGCTTTATTAAGGAACGTTGTATGGTAGATATTCTTTAGGCTATATTGTGTTTTCGTTCGTACGAAACAAAAATTAAGATTCGGTAAAATTTTGAACATTTCTTAAACTTCTGCACTATCAGAACATTAAAAAGTGACGTGGGCTAATTAACCTCGCAATCGGGGCAGGTTTGCCCAGGTGACTTGGTATCAATTTGAGCTTCTAAATTAATATTTATAATTAATATTTTCAAGTTTTACCATTGTCACTTCTTCCTGAAAATACACTGATAGTGGTAAGATAAAAAGAAATTTAAAATGTTAAATTTTATTTAAAAATATATATATGTTAGAAGAAAAATCGGACCAAGAAGACTGGCAGAGCATTAACAATTATTTATTTTACATTTTTTTAATTTATTAAAAACATTAATTTTCTGTCTCACATGTGATTTTAACATAATCTTATAAATGAGGCAATACATCTTTACTTTTCTGCCAAAAACTGATTTGTTTTGTCTTTCCAACTTACCTGAATATTTAACAAAAGTGTTACAGAGTCGGCGTTCTTATATTCGCAAAATGCTTCTAGAGACTACTCTTACATTTAGCATTAAGATGCATAATATTGACAAATTTTATAATTCTTAGTAACTTATTAAAAGTGTGTGAAAGTTTTCAAATAAAATATCTCGGTTCAATATTTTAAAATTATTATTGTTATTATTATTATTATTATTATTATTATTATTATTATTATTATTATTATTATTTTACATTAGATAGCTACGATTGATCTGTACGAAGGTCGTTTTTTACTTTTTCGACTTTGTTTATTGCAGATATTTTTAGTGAGGACACTTTTATTTTCGGAACCGGTTTCGAAAGTGAATGCATCCCGAAAAAAAAAATCTGCAGTCAAAATCGAAAAAGTAAGAAACAGCCTTTGTACAGATCGACGTCAGATATCCAATGCAAAATAAACTCATAAAAAATATTGAAATGCAACCGAAATATCCTTATAAATTTCTTCCATAGGATTAGCATTCGCGAACGGGTGTTTTCGCTCTGAAGTAGCCTCATTGCATTTCAATATTTTAAAATGATTTTTTTGCATTCTTCTAACTTTACAAGAAGAAAGTATTGGATTCGTGATTTTCGACTTCCAGTTTTCGACGGATTTACACGTTTTAGGGGTAAAAAAAACCCAAAAAACAAATTTTTACAAAATGTTTGTTTGTCTGTCTGTAAATGACACAAATTTTGTGGGCGTTCTATCTCATGAAGTAATGCACGAATTTAATATAAATTTATATTCAAGTAGTCCCTGATATAAATTCGTGCTGATTAGTTTTTGGTGTAAAATCGCCCAATCACAATTTCAGCAATGGCTCTATCTCAAGACCTTATGCAAGGATTTTCATAAAACTTCAGATTGAGTTAGTCCTTGAAATGAATTGGTGCTAGTTTACGTTTTGTTGTAAATCGCTCAACAGATGGCGCTGCTATGCTGCATTTTGCAGGATTTACACGATTTCCGCAATAGCTCTATTTCAAGAACTATTGCACACATATTCATCAAAAAACTCAGATTCAGTTAGTCCTTGATATGAAATGATGCTGATTATGTGTTGGTATGAATCGCCCAGTAGGTGGCGCTGTTGTGCTGCATTTGTCATGATTTCCGCAATAGCTCTAATGGCCGTTTTTTGCCTTTCCGATTTTGTTTACAGATATTTTCAGTGAGGGCACTTTTATTTTCGGAACCGGTTTCGAAAGTGAATGCATCCTCATAGAAAAAGTCTGCATTCGAAATCGAAAAAGTGAAAAACGGCCTTTGTACAGATCGATCTCAACTATCCAATGCAAAAAAAAAAAATCATTTAAAAATATTGAAATGCAACCGAGATATCTTTATAAATTTCTTCCAAAAGGATTAGCATTAGCGAAGGCGTCTTTTCCTTTGATTAAAGTAGTCTCTTCTCGGTTGCATTTCAATATTTTTAAATGATTTTTGCATTGGATACATGAGATCGATCTGTAAAAAGGCCGTTTTTTGCTTTTTCGATTTTGTTTACAGATATTTTTAGTGAGGACACTTTCATTTTCGGAAAGAGTTTCGAAAGTGAAAACACCCCCATAAAAAATCTGCAATCAAGATCGAAAATATAAAAAACGGCCTTTGTACAGATTCATCTCAGCTATCCAATACAAAAAAATCATTTAAAAATACTGAAATGCAACCGAGATATCTTTATAAGTTTCTTCGATAGGATTAGCATTAGCGAAGGGGTCTTTTCGTTTGACTAAAGTAGCCTCTTCTGGGTTGCATTTCAATATTTTTAAATGATATTTTTTTGCATTGGATAGCTGAGATCGATCTGTACAAAGGCCGTTTTTTGCTTTTTCGATTTTGTTTAGAGATATTTTTACTGAGGACACTTACATTTTCAGAAAGAGTTTCGAAAGTGAAAACACCCCCATAAAAAAATCTGCAGTCAAGATCGAAAATGTAAAAAATGGCCTTTGTACAGATTCATCTCAGCTATCCAATACAAAAAAATCATTTAAAAATATTGAAATGCAACCGAGATACCTTTATAAATTTCTTCTATAGGATTAGCATTAGCGAACGGATCTTTCCAGTAGACTAAAGTAGCCTGTTCTCGGTTGTATTTCAATATTTTTAAATTATTATTATTTTTTTTATTTTATTTTATTTTATTTTATTTTATTTTATTTTATTTTTTTTTATTTGCATTGGATAGCTGAGATCGACCTGTACAAAGGCCGTTTTTTGTTTTTCGATTTTGTTTACAGATATTTTTAGTGAGGACACTTTCATTTTCGGAACAAGTTTCGAATGTGAAAACACCCCCATAAGAAAATCTGCATTCAAGATCGAAAATGTAAAAAACGGCATTTGTGCAGATCGATCTCCACTATCCAATGCAAAAAAAAATAATTAAAAAATATTGAAATGCAACCGAGATATCTTTATAAGATTCTTCTATAGGATTAGGATTAGCGAACGGGTCTTTTCGCTTGACTAAAGTAGCTTCCCCTTAAAAAATTCTGCAATCAAGATCAAAAATGTGAAAAACAGACTTTGCACAGATCGATCTCAGCTATCCAATGAAAAAAAAAATTAAAAATATAGAAATGCAACCGAGATATTTTTTATAAATTTCTTCGATAGAATAAACATTAGCGAACGAGTTTTTTCGCTTGACTAAAGTAGCCTCTCTCTAAAAAATTCGGCAATTAAGATCAAAAATGTAAAAAACGGTCTTTGTACAGATTCATCTCAGCTATCCAATGCAAAAAAAAAAAAAAAAAAAAAAAAAAAAAAAAAAAAAAATCCTTTAAAAATATTGAAATGCAACCGAGATATCTTTATAAGTTTCTTCTATAGGATTAGCATTAGCGAACGGGTCATTTCGCTTGACTAAAGTAGTCTCTGATAAAAAAAATTCTGCAATGAAGATCGAAAATGTAAAAAACGGTCTTTGTACAGATCGATCTGAGCTATCCAATGCAAAAAAAAAAAAAAAAAAAAAAAAAAAAAAAAAAAAATATACATATATATATATATATATATATATACATAGCTGCCAACTTGTACGGATTTTTCTTACCACTAAAAATTAGTAGAAATTTTCGTCTTATTTAAACGTTAAAAATTCTTGTAATTCGGTGATTCTATTAGTTAAAATTTACTATTAAATTTTTGTGGTCTGAAAAATACGTACAAGTTGGCAGCTATGTATATATATATAGAAACGCAACCGAGATACTTTATAAATTTCTTCTATAGAATAAACATTAGCGAACGGGTCGTTTCGCTTAAATAAAGTACCCTCCCTATAAAAAATTCTGCAATTGATCAAATTAAAATGATAATGAAATACAAATTGAATTCTGAATAAAAGTAACATGATGCATTTCTTAGTATACATTCAAACTCGTCGCCAAATTAATTTAAAATAACCTTTTCTAAAATATGAAAAAAAAATATATATGTTACGATTAAAATTTGAGTTGCCATCATTAGAAAAAAAGTATTTAAAATTAGAAAAAAAAATAATATTTCGAAAACTAATTCTAATTTTAAAATTCCAATACCAGTTTTGAGATCTGTGGATCAATACGGATTTTTGGTGTTAATTTCATCGCAAAGTATTCCATATTTTAGGAGAAATCGCCGTGAAACGTAAGCAGTTGTTTAATCAGTCGTTTCATAGAATCGTTACATAAATTCGTTTCAATTCGATTCATTAGGATTTTATAGATATAGGGTAGATATATAATTAATATTTTTATGTTCCACTATTTTATGATTACAAATGAGCCAGTAATTAGTAAAATTAATACTAGTAAATTAATAGAAATTTTTTATACATGAACGATAATACTTCACTTTGAAACATAAGAACTTAAAAAAATTGAATTTACTAATTTGATATCTATCTCTTACAACAGGGCGGTATCACAATTAACATACAAATATTTTTCATTTTATTTTAAAAATTATTGCATTTTAATAAATGTTCATTTAATTATTAAAAAATATAATTTAAAAATTTATTTGAATTATTCAAATTTATTTAAAATTTAATTTAATGTAATACAAATTTAAATTAAATTTCATAACTTAAATGTAATTAAAATTTAATTGTCTAATTGACAAAAAAAAAAAAAAAGCAACTGGTCTTTATGTGTTAAAGATCAAAACAAAATACTAATTTGATATCTAACTCTTAGAACAGGGCTGTATCACAACTAACATAAAAATATTTTACATTTTATTTTAAGAATTATTGCATTTTAGTAAATGTCCATTTAATTATTTAAAAATAGAATTTAAAAATTTATTTGAATTATTTAAATTTATTTAAAATTAAATTTTATAACTTAATTGTCATTTAAATTTAAATGTCTAATTGACAATTAAAACTAGTATGTTGTGGCCATCACAAAACTTTCTTCTATATAAGTCACGTCAATTAAATCGTTTAAATAGTACCAATTCATATCACAATATATCTGAATTTGAAGTTTGGTGAAAATTCGTGCATTAGTTCTTGTATAGAGCTATAGCGGAAATTCTGAAAAATGTAGTATAGCAGCGCCACCTGTTGAGCGATTTACACCAAAACATAAACAGCACTAATTGATATCAAGGTATACCTGAATCTGAAGTTTGATGAAAATTCATGCATTAGTTATTGAGATACAGCTGTGGCGGAAATTCTGAAAAATGCAGCATAGCAGCGCCACCTGTTGCGCGATTTACACCAAAACATAAACAGCACTAATTCATATCATGGTATACCTGAATCTGAAGTTTGTTGAAAATCCAAGCATTAGTTCTTGAGATAGAGCTATTGCGGAAATTGCAAAAAATGCCCAATAGCAGCGCCACCTGTTGAGCGATTTACACCAAAATATATAAAATGTCTATTCATGTCAAGGACTAACTGAATGTGAAGTTTCATGAAAATCCGTGCATTAGTTCTTGAGATAGAGCCATTACGGAAATCGTAAAAAATCCAGCATAGCAGCGCCACCTGTTGAACGATTTACACCAACACGTAATCAGCATCAAGTCATATCAAGGACTAACTGACTCTGAAGTTTCATGAAAATCCGTGCATTAGTTCTTGAGATAGAGCCATTTCGGAAATCGTAAAAAAGGCAGCATAGCAGCGCCACCTGTTGAGCGATTTGCACCAAAATATATAAAATGTCTATTCATGTCAAGGTCTAACTGAATCTGAAGTTTCATGAAAATCCGTGCATTAGTTCTTGAGATAAAGCCATTGCGGAAATCGTAAAAAATTCAGCATAGCAGCGCCACCTGTTGAGCGATTTACACCAACACGTAATCAGCATCAAGTCATATCAAGGACTAACTGACTCTGAAGTTTCATGAAAATCCGTGCATTAGTTCTTGAGATAGAGCCATTTCGGAAATCGTAAAAAAGGCAGCATAGCAGCGCCACCTGTTGAGCGATTTGCACCAAAATCTCTAAATTGTCTATTCATGTCAAGGACTAACTGAATCTGAAGTTTCATGAAAATCCGTGCATTAGTTCTTGAGATAGAGCCATTGCGGAAATCGTAAAAAAGGCAGCATAGCAGCGCCACCTGTTGAGCGATTTGCACCAAAATATATAAAATGTCTATTCATGTCAAGGTCTAACTGAATCTGAAGTTTCATGAAAATCCGTGCATTAGTTCTTGAGATAAAGCCATTGCGGAAATCGTAAAAAAATCAGCATAGCAGCGCCACCTGTTGAGCGATTTACACCAACACGTAATCAGCATCAAGTCATATCAAGGACTAACTGACTCTGAAGTTTCATGAAAATCCGTGCATTAGTTCTTGAGATAGAGCCATTTCGGAAATCGTAAAAAAGGCAGCATAGCAGCGCCACCTGTTGATCGATTTGCACCAAAATCTCTAAATTGTCTATTCATGTCAAGGACTAACTGAATCTGAAGTTTCATGAAAATCCGTGCATTAGTTCTTGAGATAGAGCCATTGCGGAAATCGTAAAAAAGGCAGCATAGCAGCGCCACCTGTTGAGCGATTTGCACCAAAATATATAAAATGTCTATTCATGTCAAGGACTAACTGAATCTGAAGTTTCATGAAAATCAGTACATTAGTTCTTGAGATAAAGCCATTGCGGAAATCGTAAAAAATTCAGCATAGCAGCGCCACCTGTTGAGCGATTTACACCAACACGTAATCAGCATCAAGTGATATCAAGGACTAACTGACTCTGAAGTTTCATGAAAATCCGTGCATTAGTTCTTGAGATAGAGCCATTTCGGAAATCGTGAAAAAGGCAGCATAGCAGCGCCACCTGTTGAGCGATTTGCACCAAAATCTCTAAATTGTCTATTCATGTCAAGGACTAACTGAATCTGAAGTTTCATGAAAATCCGTGCATTAGTTCTTGAGATAGAGCCATTGCGGAAATCGTAAAAAAGGCAGCATAGCAGCGCCACCTGTTGAGCGATTTGCACCAAAAACTAATCAGCATCAATTTGTATCAGGGACTAGCTGAATATGAATTTTTGTTAAATTCCGTGCATTAGTTCTTGAGATAGAGCGCCCACAAAATTTGTGTCACATACACACAGACAGACAGACAGACAGACTCACAGAGTCACAGACAGACATTTTGTAAAAACATGTTTTTTGGAATCTCTGACCCCTAAAACGTGTAAATCCGTCGAAAACCGGAATTCGAAAATTTTCATGAATCCAATACTTTCTTCTTGTAAAGATAGAAGAAAGTAAAAAATACAAAGCAACTGATCTTTATATGTTAAAGATCAAAACAAAAACCTACAACAGGTAGGACTCAACTCACAACCCAACTATTACAAGGACTGTGCTTTAACCACCGCGCTATGACGTTCGTACTTCCAATCCGCCTTAAACAAATTCCGTCGTGTACCACAAAAATGTAAACAAAACATCCGAAGCAACAATAATGCGCGAGAAAATGCGCAGATCTGTTTTGGGAGGATTTCGAATCTGAAGCGGAATGTGCGAGAGAATGTGCTAGTAAACTAAACCAAACTTATGGTGCTGCCATCTACTATCAGAAAGTAATGATATCTGTGTGTGCTTTATTTTTTACGCTTCGTGTATATCCTTTTTCTCTATAACTTAAAAATCTTGATTTAATTATTACTATAGATTAAATCAAAATTAAATGTTATTAGAACTAAAACTAACTGTGCAGAGAATTAGGGGATTATTATATTCCAATTAAAGGGGAAAATTCTCTTTTAAATGTTTGAGGGATAAATTGATATCATTTAAAAAGGTTGCCATTTACCATCTATTTCAGTAATATGAATTTATAGGTAATAATTGAGTAATATTTTCTCAAACTTAATAATATTTTTTAATTTTGCTAATTTAAAACATGTAACATTTATAAATACGATTATGGATATTTTATGTATTGCATAACCTGTCAATTCAAATATGTGGTTTCTTTTTCCCACTCGCCCCACCATTGGCCGAGAGGTTCTGCTCTCGAAGCTGGTAGACGGGAAGTGCTGGGTTCAAACCCAATCGCGCCCGTCGGCCTAATCGTTCGGAGTTTTCTTCGAACCTTGGATTTCCAAGCGTTAATACGGGTTATGTTCCCTTAGAAAGACCCCCACGAAGGGCACTCCCCCCTTAGGGCCTATATCCCTCGTGTTGATAATCGGCCGTCATAAACACAGCCAACCAACCAACCTCTTTCCCACTCCCAACTTTCAAAGTCAGTTTTTAATACAATGGTTTTATAAAAATATGTATGCTAATTAATCACTTATAACGAAACAAAGCTCAAAAGTGATATAATATGATACCTTTATTTAGATTAACGCTTATTTCTGGGCACATGTGGCGACATTTTTAAAATCATTTAGGATAGAAATATTTTTAGAAACATATTTTAAAAACAATAACTTGGTAAATAATGTCATGAGACTCCATGCATAATGAAAATCCGTGCAATCCTAAAATCAAATGAAATTGTGTGTCTGTGAGCGTGGATTAATTTTTACTATTCTCCCTTGAATTACCTAAAATTTGGAAAGAGATGCTACGCTGCTTTAAGCTGTTCTTAACTGCTCTGCTCAACAAGCGCAAAATGTTCTGACACATTTACAAATTCATTTTTTAACGGAAAGATATAAAATTGGAAAGCCTGGCCATGGAACTGATTTGGAATTGAACTGTTTTTTTTTTAATCCATTAATTACACATTGAGTTAATAAGCGATATCGATCACGTTGCAAACCCGTTTTTCGCCCGCTCTTGAATGATTTTTCTACTTTCGCGCGGAAATTCGGTTCAAAACGTCCACTTTGACATTATTTTCTGAAAGATCTATTGGGTTTGCAAAAAAAAAAAAATGGAAAAAACAGCTCGATGATATAGTTTCTGAACAACAACACCAGCCAGTTTCATGCATTTTCGAACAAAAATAAATTAAAACTTACGTCAGGAAGTTGCCCTTTTGGATTTGAGAACAGCCTTAATAACAATAGTAAACATTAATCCACGCTCACAGACACCCAATTTCATTTTATTTTATGTTTGCACGGATTTTCATTATGCATGAAGTCTCACGACATTATTTACCAAGTTATTGTTTTTTAAAATTTGTTTGCAAAAATATTTCTATCTTGAATGATTTTGAAAATGTCGCTGTTTGTGCGATGAAACGTGTGTTAATCTAAATAAAGGTATTATATCACTTTTACAGCATTTTTTAACGGTAGTTTTATTTTAATTTTTATGTATCAAATTCTGAAGTAACTTAAATCAGCACAAAAAGAAAAAAAAAAAAAAAAAAAAAAAAAAAAAAGCAATTTAACAAATTGCAACGACTATTTGGAAAATGATTTTTTCAAAGACTAAAATTTAAGACATAAAAAATCGCACGTAGTTGATCATACATTACGTACGCCATGAATTAACATTAATAGTGTTATTACACGTAAAAATTCCAAGCGACAAAAATCGCCTGCGACTCGTACGTATTACCCACCTGAAACTTACGGATTATCCAAGAATTTCATTGGTTGTTCGGGAAAAGGCTTTTCCACCGTCAGATTTACAAGAAATCTGACGACACATTTTAAATGAAATTTCATTCTTAAACTTCTAAACATCCCACAATATTACTTTTTACACCGTCGGATAGAGAAAAAAATGTACTTTTAAATGCAATTTGTTTGAAAGCTGTATCTCAATTTGTTTCTGAGTAATTATAATTTTTGTAGTTTTTATTACTTTTTTGTCATAATAGCAACAGAATGTATCCATCTCTGTTGAAAGTAAAGGGAAATACAGATTACTGTATAGACCAATCAGAAAACGAATAAAATGCGGATTAAATTAATAAAACCTTCAGATATGCTTTTGATTTCCTACCCTGACAGAGAACAATAACCATTTTTCCAAATGGTTAATAATAATGATAATAATACAAACAGTCTATATATTAGTTAGTGTTTGACCATTCATGGTTGGAATATTAAGTTCACCTTTTACTATTACTAAGCCGATAAATTTTAGAAAATACCGTTACGGAAAGAAGTAGAAACACATACCTATACTATCCACCTCATTTTTAAAATTTCAAGATATTCAGGTTTCATTAACATTGTATTTAGATTGTTTGCTTGTAACAATATTTCATTATTCAGTTCTTTTCATAAATAAATAAAACAGGTATGAAAGCGTTCCGACCCAAATGACCGATTATTACCACTAAATTTTAATAGCATTCTTTGCTTTATCAAATCTCAGAAATTCTGTCATTAAACATGCTTGAGATACTATTAAAATTTAGTGGTAGTAATCGACCATTTGGGTCGGAGCGCTCTCATCCCTGATAAAAGCAATAATAATAATTTTTTAAAAAAACGTAAACTGTGAATGGAAAATCGAATGTGTTTAAGAGTGAATGAATGAATGAAGGCAAGATATTGTACTCTGCATAAATTGGATCAGATATTCCCCCATTAATAGTCCCTCATTTTTTGGAAGACTGTTAATAAATGGTAGCTAAGGGAAAATCACTTCTCATCCAGGTATTTTTAGAAAGTATCTGAAATTCATATAACTGTATCGCCGATAACTTTTCGAATTTACACAATATTCGACTGGTCTATTTATGCGATTTCGCTGATATAGTTGACTAACAAATTATGACAAAAAAAAAAAAAAAAAAAAAAAAGTGTTATCATTCGCGAGTGCGCAGTTAAATTTAATTTCTAGGAATGATCGCGTTCAATCACACATTTGTGTTATTCAAATTCTAATTATTTTATGTTATTTTTATTGTGTTTTTCCAAGTAATCTTAAGTGGTATCCAAAAGCTTGTAGTATCGAAGATAGCAAACTTTTTTTGCCCGAGCGGCACTCTGTCAAAACAGTTACGAGGTTGAAAAGGTTGAAACTACTGACTAATTACTTTTCATTAAAACTGGTCAAAAAAAATTTCATTTAAATTCATTTTGATCACTGTCGTTACATTTCAATATCGAAGAATGTAGTTTGTTTCCATGCCAAAAATATTCTTCCCAAATGTTGTCTGCAATAGCAACGACTATTTTTTATAATCAAAGCAGAATCGACAGAGTTGAAAATAATGCCCATGTGTTTATTAAATTTGAAATACAGCAAATCTGTAAGTGTTTATTCCATATATGGGTAAAACCAATTTTCTTTGTGCTTTTCAAGATATTTTTTCGTCATTTTTTATTATCTAGATTTTACTAAATAACTATAATATTTTTTAAATATATATTTAAGCTGCGCAAAATTAGCATCCGCACAGAAAAAAGTCAATTTTACAATTAAAATATAACCTTGCAAAGTCATATCTAGCGTGAAAAATGTAACCTCTGTTACTGGACAGTATTTGCTTAATTTATGATACAAATATTTCAGCAAAAAATATATCTTTCATATATTACTTTAGCAAAAATGCCCTTTAGTTCAAAATAATAGTTTTAGAAAGATGAATAATAAATAATAAAATTTAATTATCATTACATGTGTAATTTTATCTCGTTAAGAAAAAAAAAAAAAAACTAAGTTAAAGTTCATAATTACCACTTATTTTAGTTTTAAAGAAAATATTTTTTAATTGTATTTAAAGTACATAACATATTCTTTGTTATAAATACATTTGGTTTATTATCAGTTTACAATTATTAAAAAGAAATAGAAAAATTCTTCAAGTAACAGAGGTTACATCCAGTAACAGAGGTTACATCCAGTAACAGAGGCTAAATCCAACCTTTTTCTGTACTACAGGTGGCATAGACAAATTTTTTTGGATCTGTTCGAACTGTATATATGCAATATCATTGTCATCTAATTTAAAAAATAGTTAATGCATCATCACAAGCTTTCAA
The DNA here is from genome assembly GCA_963932465.1 of Maratus speciosus. Taxonomy (NCBI): domain Eukaryota; kingdom Metazoa; phylum Arthropoda; class Arachnida; order Araneae; family Salticidae; genus Maratus; species Maratus speciosus. The sequence continues at coordinate 124,156,434 of OZ010797.1, forward strand.
AAATATAGCTTGCACTTCCCCATCTTTTAAATCATCTTGTGTAACGGTTGTACTTCATTTTTCTCTTTTTTTTCAGTTACAAATTCTACTAGTATGTACAGTGGGTTGCCAAATTATTAGGGACAGACATTTTTTTTTGCTAGTTTTCTACTTTGGGTGCACTTGACTGCCGCTCTAAGTGGCTTAAGTGTTGCAGGAATGTATTTTACCGTTTTCAACATCTCTATAATTCATTTTTTTAAGTACTTTTGGTAAGTTAAAAAGTTTGTTTGCTTTCTATAAATATTTTAATAACGGGAGAGACGCTGAGTCTTTTAAACACGCAATAGTGGAAGACGCTTTTCTTTAATTTAAACAAAATTCTTTGGCTTTTTTTGGAAAATTTAAGAATTATATGTGAGTATTATCTTTCTTTTATTGAATAATTTCTTTAATTTTTGCGAAATTATTTACGATTTTAATTTATTTTTTTATTTTTATTGATTTCAGTATGGGTCGAGGGGTTGATTTGTCCCCTAGGAAAAAATCTGAGGTAAAAACCCTTCTTCTGCATACGAGTCATTCTCAAAAGAAGATAGCAAAACTTGCTGGAGTTTCCAAGTCAGTAGTCAACAGGATAAAAATAAATCGGGGCAAAAACTAGCCACTTTCGCCAAAACGAAAAGGTAAAAGTGGAAGAATACACATTACAACTCCACGTACCGATAGAAGCATCCGGGATATCTGTTTAGGAAACAGAAAGAAAAGTGTGGGACTCCTTACTCAGATCGTTCAAGAATCTGGAATACCAGTTTCTCAGAGAACTGTGCAGTGGAGATTAGCGGAGGAAGGGTTGACAGGTCATCGTCCAGCCAAGAAACCCGGTTGATAGAAGCGATGAAGAAGAAGCGCCTTACCTGGGCTCGTGAACACCGCCAGAATATAGCTGATGACTGGAGTGAGGTCAGTTGTTAAGATAATTATTATTTATGTCATTAAAAATCATTTATTTCTAAATTATTAACATATTTAATTTTTTTCAGGTGTGTTTCTCAGATGAATCAACCTTTGAGATTTTGTCCGATAAAAGCAGTTTTGTCAGGCGACACCCAGGAGAAAAATACTGCCCTGACTGCATCGTGGAAAGTGTTAAACACCCTGATAAAATAATGGTGTGGTCTGTTATAAGCGCTAAAGGGGTTGGCCGCCTCTACATTGTCCAGAGAATCATGAGACAAGACCAGTACAGGCAAGTTCTGGAAACTCGGCTGCTGCTGCATATTGAAAAATGGTTCCCAGGTGATGAAGAGTTCATGTTTATGCATGATTCAGCACCTTGTCATAAAGCTAGAAGCGTTACAAAGTTTTTGGCAGACCACAATATCCCAGTTTTAACTTAGCCTGGCAATTTTCCTGACATGAACCCCATAAAAACTTATGGGAGATAACCAAGGCGGAAAACGCCAAAGGTATGATTACAACCAAAGTACAACTCATCGAAAAATAATTAAATGTATGGCATCACTACCATAAAATAAAAGAAATTGCCAGAAATTGTATAGAAAGAATGCCAAGATGTATCGAAGCACTCCTCGAAGAGAAATGAAATGTCACCAAATATTAATATTCTTTACTTAACATTAGTAAATTGACTGTATTATATTTTTGTTGGGTTTTTTCATATAATATTGCGTAAATACTTAAACTAGTATGACAACAAAGCTTTTAAAATTTAAAAACAGTGTTTATTTTCAAATTATATCCTAATATCGTACAAAAAACCCATACTTCATGACTGTCCCTAATAATTTGATAACACACTGTATTTGTGATAGTATTTCAGGTAATTGGTGTGTTTTCTATTTTTTTTTTTTAGGGGGGGGGGGAGGTAAGGGTGGGTTGACCAAATCGAAGCGCAAATTTTCTTGCTTTAGCGAAATATAATCAAGGGCAAAATTAGTTCAATACACAGATTATTTTGAGAACATAGAGATTGGGTTATACCCGACCTGAACCAGTTAAAAAAAATTAGATGACCCGAACCCGACAAACTTTGATCTAAAACTGACAAGCTTCAATCCAAACACAATCCAACCCCGAAATAAAAGGAAGGAAAAATCCATATTGTAATGCAATAATGGAAAAGTAGTCTACAATTGTACCTCTAGTATCAATTATATTTTTTATGCAGAAAAATCAAAATATCTGTATATGTACTCGTTGATACTGAAATAATAGTTTTTTATTTTAAAATATATTTCGGAGAATCATTTGAGGAATCGGGTAGAATCAAACACTTCCGCTAGAAACAATTAAAGTTAACCCGACTTGAAAAACAATCCAAACCTCTCCGAAAAAATATTCGCTTTAGCCGGATCCGACTCACACCGCCAGTCGGGTTTTGCCCAACCCGATGCAGGACTTTACCCGAAGCGCGATCTGAGCCCGGCAAAACAAATTCATCCTCCTCATTTCGATTTGAACCCGAAATACTCCAACCTCAACCAAACACCAACCTAAACTGATGAATACACACATATATATATATCCATATTGTAATGCAACTATGTAGAAATAGTTTACAATTATTCCTCTAATATATCAATTTTAACTTTTAAGTAAAAAAATCAATATACATATACTCAAAATATTCAAATATATAGTTTTCATCTTAAAATAAATTTTATAAATTCTTTTGAGAGATCGATTCATCTCGAATCAAGAACCATAAGTGTTAACACCCAACCCCAATCTGAAACAATTGAAGTTAACCCGACTCGAATGACAAAAGATTAGTCCCAACCCGATCCGACCCAGACCGCAAATCGGGTCAGGTTCAGTTTTCCAGACTTGATGCAGCACTCCACTTGCCATGCAAGATGAACCCGACAAATAATTTTCATCCTCTGTATTCTTAACTGAACACGAAATACTTCGAACGGAGCCGACCGTAAATCCACAATCAGTGAAAATTGATCCATGATTTAATGTAGTTATGAAAAAATAGCATATGATCATAACTTCAGTATAAATTTTATCTTTTATATTGAAAAATAAACATGTAAAGAGTCATCCATGTATCATCATGTGTAGTCATCCATGTAGATTTTTATCTGAAAGAATTTTGACATTTTTTTTTCGAAAAATTGGGTTCACCTAAACCCAACCCACAAGAATCTAAATTCAATCAGAAACCGACTCATACACAGAAGAATTAGTTTAGTCAATCCCATTTGGGAAAAAAAAAAGAGCTCCAACTCGGCCGAACCCGAACAGGCCGAAATTAAAAATATTTTCCCCGACGACGTAGAATTTCGACTCCAACGGGGGAGGGACGGCATATGCCCCCCGGACCGCACTCTAGCGCCACCCTTGCTCCCTCTTGTTAATTTCATTAATTACTTTTAACATTACACGATATTTAATAAACGGATGAAAACCCTTATCTAAAGTTACCTTTAAAGTAACATAATTTTAAATTTACGGCTGTAGTGAGTAAACAATAAGTTTTTGCCAAAAAAAGTGGTAGCTGAGGTAAAAAGAAGAACCGGGTTCTGGGGGTCAAGATCTTAGCTGGAATATAGTTGATAGTTTTAAAATAGCTGAAGGATGCTAAAACTATGTTACAGAAAGTTGTAATAAAATCAGATTGTTTTTCAAGAAGTTGCAACAAAGGCCCCAAGAAGGAGATTAATATTCGAAATTGGTGGTAGCTGAAGTCTGAGAAAAATTTTTGTTGTTCATGTAGTAGTTGGAGGACCTAAGAAATTGTTTTTTAAAAAAGCTAGTTAATCGGACAATTTTTAAGATTAGGGAAATGGCCTTAGTTCTTCAATTACCGTAACTTCTGGAAGAATGGCATGTGAAATTTCCGCAGTAATCGTGAATGACGGGCTAAACAGAAACATATTAATAAGCTGAATTAAGAAATCATAAAAAGGAAATTATTAATTAGAAGTAAATAATTTAAATACAAAATTCGAAATTATTAATATGATTTAAATAATATATATATGAAAAACTACACTAAAATTGCATAAAATCTGCAGCTTAAATTCTGGCATATGGTGCAGATGATAAATTGCATTATCTTGGTATATCGCGAATGATTCTGCAATAAAAAAAATTAATTAAACTGAATTTTAGAAACCACAAGCACCGAAATATGAAATTATTAATTTGATATAAATAATATAAGTACGATATTCAAAATTGATAATTCATTATAAATAATATTTAAAAGAAAAAAATCCGTTAAAATTGAGTAAACTTTTCTATACACTGAAGAGCATCATGAGAACGATTGGGCGTTAGCAGTCTCAACTTTAACTCAAGTATCTTAAGTAGTGTGTTCGAACGGGATATAATGACATTTATTTTCACCGTGCCATATATTCAAATTATTTACAAATAAATAATATATGTATTAATTTCAATATTTAGTACTATGTACAAATAAAATAACGTCATCACATCCCATTTCGTCAATTGAATAAGATATAAAAATTCACATTTTAATCATTTCTAAAAGAATCTGTAGATCGAGATTACAGACTTTTTTTTAAGGAGGGGGCATTAAAAAGAAACTTCGCGCAATAATTCATGAAGATCTGGTAATTTTAAATGGAAAAGCATAGAATCTGCTGGCATATCTATCAAAGTGATTTGAATCAAATACGTTTTTCCATTTTCGATAAATGTATTATATCTTAAGTTATAAGCGATGGCTATTTGATGATGACCTTCCCCGAACTGTCTTATCTGGAAATTCAGTTGAAAAAATCAACTTTCAGCATTTTCTAAATGTTTTTTCCCTTATCAAAAATTGAAAAATTCTATTAGATTTCATTAAGTATTAATAAATGGCCGAAGGCAGTGCAACCTCCATCATTCGGCTTGTTTAGACAGATTGTTGTGTAAAAATATGAAATCCTTCAACACTGATTTGAGATATTTTAAGCTTATGATTATGAAACTTTACAATGCCGGGGAATCAGGACGTTCGTATAATAAAAATAAAAAACTAGTTGGACGTGCCAATCCCAAAACTTTCTTCGATCCCATACATCTTATTATTTCAAAAAGTAGTTACAGATATTAATGCTTCAATATTATTAGTTTAATGCTACATCAACTTTCATTTCCATCTTAAATTTCTAAATCGGTCAATCAGAGTAAAACAAGTTAATCTTGATCATGATATTTATTAAAATGAATAGTTTTTCGTTATTCTGTTGTACATCAGCTGTTGTGAATAGCCGGCTTACCGGTCGATTCTCCACCAACCTTTAACTCGCGGTTCAACTCTCAGTTGAGAAACCTTCGGTTGACAAATCTAACCGCCGGTTAATATTTCGAATTCATCGATAACTTTCAAGCCGCGATTAGTTGACCTTAGTTAGTCAACTCTCGGTTGGAATCTGCGTAGTTGATTGGCCAAAGGAATCACATGACCTAGTAATCCTCTCTGCGAGTTCTGTCCTCCCTTGAAACCATCTTAATCTGTTTCTTTTCAATAACGAAACTAAAGGCAGTATTGAAATTGGAAATGCATACTTATCATGTTTAATTTTTAAATAAAAAATTCTTATAAGTAAATGTGCCATTACCATTTTGATTTCATGATTTTGTTCGTTTACAGAACAAAAGTTTTAATAAAATTCTTAAAAAACAGTCGATTAAAAAAAAACTTGATTAAAAAAACCATTTTCTTTAAGGGGCTCCGGGACACATTTTCAAAAAATTTTATTTATTGAGTTAAAATTTTGAATTTTTTTGTGATGGTTAACCATATCATTTGTAAACAAAATCAAATGATAAAACTTCTCATAGCTTTTTTTTTTTTTTTTTAAAATTAATTTTAAATTTATGAAAAAAGTGGTATAACTTAAAATCGTTATAACTCGAAATATTATTTGTAGAATTTCAATTGTTTTTCATTTAAATAAACAGAAATATATATTTTTTAATTTAGAGCCAGCATTTTAAAAAATATTAATTTAAAAAAAAAATTAAAAATATTTAACGAAAATATTACAAAAAAAGTGGTGCAACTTTTAAAAAAAAAATCATATTTTCAAAAGTAAATATTTTTTCAAATATGCTGGCTCAAAAGTAAAGTAAAATAATTGAAAAAGATATGTTCCGAGTTTCAACCCTGTATCTTTAACGGTTCTCGAGTTATAAGAATTTAAATATAAGAAATGATGAAAAAACCTATCATGAAGAAAAACGCAATTTCACAAGAACTCGTTTCCTTGACAACCATAGCTTGAAAGGCAGATTTTGAAAACAAGCCAAAACGAAAAAAATAATATTTCCTGTTCTAATTAAGATAGAAACATGATTTAAACATCATTTTAAGCAGAAAACGGCAGAAAATTTTTTAATCCAATAAATTTTTTTTTTTTTTTAATTTGAAGATTTTTATGTCCCGGACCCCCTTAATGTAAGTTTAATAAACAATTATCTGATCAAACTTGTTGAAAATAATCATGGCATTACATTAAATTCTTATTAATTTCTTTTTGTACAACTATGTTTATTGTGATTGGTTGTTTAATGTAGCTTTCTTTCGCGGCCGTCAATTCCCCGACATGGGCCTTGCAAAACCTATAAATACCTTAAATATATAAATTTTCTGTTTTCTTTCAGTATGTTTGTGTAATTGTTCTTGTTAATAATATCAAATATACTCAATTCGATCCACGCCTTTATGTCTGCCTTTTATTTATTTCAACAGCAGAGCTTGGTTCTAGCAAGTGTTGAAATGAGCTGCGAGACATACTGATGCCGTTATCTTTCTGTTTTTCATTTCTGCTGGGATTTTGAGTGAAAAAGATTTTATCTTTCTTTTTATATATTTTATCGAGCTGAATGGATTCTTCAAAAGATTTTTACGGCATCACTCTTTTTGAAGGTGATGGAAAAGTTTTTTCGGTATGGAAACGAAGAGTAACGGCAATTTTTGCTGCTAAAGAATTGAAAAAATTCCTGGAAAATAAAGCGGCTCCAGACAATGCCGCCGATGTCGTGAAAGCAAAAAAGGCTTACGCTTTATTATTATCATTATTAAGTGATAATGTTCTTGCGTCACTTCAAGATGAAAATACAGCTCATAAAATTTGGAATAAATTAGAACGCACTTATGATACAAAGCGTGCAGTGAATCAAATTTTAATTCGGAAGAGATTGGCAACGATTAAGAAAGATCGTACAGTTTCTATGAGAAATCACATTGATGAAATAAATAAATTAATTTCGGATCTTAAGCTGTCTGGGGCAGAAGTTAATGAAACGGATACTATTGTTTATATTTTGATGTCATTGCCTCAGGAATTTGAAAATGTTAAGATTGCTTTAGAAAACCAACCGAATTCTGTTTTGACATTAGATTTCGTGACACAAAGATTATTAGATGCTGAAGCACTTCTTTTGGATTCAAAGAAAGAAAAAGTATATACTAAGGCTGCTCATGATAATACTGCATTTGTGTCGACTCGCAAAGAATTCTTTTGCAAAATTTGCAACTCTAAAGGGCATACAGCGAAATATTGTAGAAAGAAAATTACTTGCCATTCTTGTGGAAAATCCGGACACATAAAACGTAACTGTAAAGCTGTTAAAAATTCAAATGAAGAAAAATTTGCCTCTTCAGCTGTTTCTTTCGTTGCTGGAAGCATTAAAAAGAATGAATTTATAGTAGATTCCGGAGCAACTTCCCATATGTGTTCTAATGAGAATTATTTCGCATCCTTAGTACCTTCTTCAGGAACTATTAAATGCGCATCGAAAACAACGAATCTTGAAATCAAAGGTATTGGAAATATCAATGGAAAACTGTCAAATGGAATGGAAATTACTTTAAAGGATGTGCTTTATGTTCCAGACTTAAACGGCCAACTCATTTCCATTAGGAAAATTGAAAGTGCAAATTATACAGTTATTTTCAAGAATCAAAAGGTATTTATCGAAAAAGGGAGAAACCGTTTTTACTTTGGTAAACGTGATTTGAATGGACAATACGTAAGTGACTTTGTCCCTGTTTACGAAACCGTTCTTACTTCAAAGGAAAATCATTGTGATATCTGGCATCGCAGACTTGGTCATCCGAGTGACAAAGTATTGAAAGATATGAAGCTTCCGGTACCTGATTCTTTTTGTGATATTTGTGCTCGGGCAAAACAGAGTGCAACACCAATGGGAAGAGGACCAAGAAAAAGAGAAACCAAGCAAATGACTTTGATTCATAGTGACATTTGTGGACCTATTTTTCCGACAACTTTTTCTGGCGAGTGCTATTTTATGACTCTTATCGATGATTTTTCTCGTTTTACTGAAGTACGTTTACTGAAACATAAAAGTGAAGTCTCAGAAGAATTAAAAATGTTCTTAAAATCCAACCCTACAGTGAAGAAAATTAGATGTGATAACGGGAAGGAATATTTTTCTAATGATTTAGTGAATTTTACTAGAGATCTTGGTATAGTGATCGATCCCGCTCCTCCATACACGCAATCTTTGAATGGAGTAGCTGAACGCTGCAATAGGTCGCTTCTGAATATAGGACGTGCTTTGATTGCTGAATCAAATTTACCAAAGACTTTTTGGGGTCAAGCTATCCTTTCAGCAGCTTACTTGAAAAACCGAATGCCAATCAGCACTATTGAGAATAAAACTCCGTACTTCCTGAAATATGGAGAAGAAGCCGATTTCAAGCACATACGTGTTTTTGGATGCAGTGCTTACATATTAATTCCTTCCGTTCATCGAAAGAAGCTTGACGATAGGTCTAAACAAATGATCTTCATTGGTTATTCTTCAATGGGATATAGATTTCTAGATCCTGAAACGAAACGCATAACTGTATCAAGAAATGTGAAATTCGATGAAGAGAAAAAGGAAAATGTTCAGTCGAAACAATACATTCTAGAAAATTCAGAACCAGTCGATAATGAAATTGATCCAGATGTTCTAGAAAATTCGAGTGATGAATTAGATGATCCTGAAGAGAAAGAAGACAAAACAAGAAAATCTGAAAGATTTAAAAAGCAACCTGTACGGTATCCAGATCCTGAAGTTTACGAAGCATTACTTTGCCAACAAGAAACATTAACGTTTGATGATATCAAATCCCTCCCTAGTGATGAACAACGCTTGTGGAAAGAAGCTATGGACGCGGAGATTGAAAGTATGAAAATCAACGATGTCTGGGATCTTGAAAAATTACCACCTGACAAACGACCTATTTCCTGCAAATGGGTATTTACCATCAAAAGAGATGGTCGACATAAGGCGAGACTCGTAGCTCGTGGGTTTATGCAAAAAGAAGGGCTAGACTATAGTGAAACCTTTTCCCCTGTCATAAGTATGCCAGCTTTACGTTTGGTTCTTATTTTGATTTTAAATGAAGACTTATATGCATTTGTGTTAGATGTTAAAACAGCGTTCCTAAATGGTAAGTTAAATGAACTTGTTTTTATGGATCAGCCGCAAGGCTATGATGATAAAAGTGGGGTAAAGTGTAAACCTCAAAGAAGTTTATATGTTCTAAAACAAGCCCCACGACAACGGTTTGAAAGGTTTCATGAATTTATTTCAAAGTTAAATTTTAAATCTTGTGATAATGAACCTTGTATTTTTATTCGGTATCATAATGATCATAAAATAATTATTTTTTTGTATGTAGATGATATGTTAAATGCAGGTTCAGATGTAAATGAAACTAATGTAGTCATTTCCCTATTATATAAAGAGTTTCATATGTCTAAATCGGAAAGTGTTTCAGAATTTCTAGGTATTCAAATGAAATTCAATTCTGATAGTTTAATAATGGATCAAGAGTCTTACATAATTAAATTGTTAAGTAAGTTTAATATGCTAGATTGTAAACCCAGTGACATTCCTATTTCTCCTAAGTCCACCCCATCTGATTTCAAAAATGGTAAACCTTTTAATGGCCCATATCGTGAACTTGTAGGTTGTTTATTATATTTAGCTTATATTTCTCGACCTGATATTTTGTATGCTATTAACTATTTAAGTCAATTGCAAGAAAATCCTACTGAAATTGCATGGAAAGCACTTAAGAAAATCTTAAGATATTTAAAAGAAACATTGTCTTTAAAACTTGTGTATAAAAAGCAAAATTCTGATCCTAAATTATCCATGTATGTTGATGCTGATTGGGGGGCTAACACAAATGACCGCAAATCAGTAACAGGTTATATTTTAATGTTTTGTAACATGCCTGTTCTGTGGTGTTGTAATAAACAAAAATCAGTTCCTATATCGTCAACTGAAGCTGAAGACATTGTTTTAACTAAAAGTTTGCAAGACTTGTTATGGTTTTAAAATATTGCTAGTGAAATTGTAAATATTAAGGATTTAGTAATTTTTGAGGATAATCAATCATGTATAAAATGTATCAGTAATGAGAGTAATTATGGTAGAATGAAACACATCGATATCAAATTAAAATTTGTTCGCAATATTATAAAAGAAAATAACATCAAAATTGAATATGTTCCTACGAATATGCAAATTGCTGATTTATTTACAAAGGCATTACCTAAAGTTAAATTTTATGAACTATTATTTCTTTGTTGTTTGTACAATTAATGTTTAAATTGTGTTATATTATTATTAATGATTGATTTCAAGAAATTTCTTCGTTTTCTGATGTAATGCTAGATTATAGGCGGGTGTTGAAAATAATCATAGCATTACATTAAATTCTCATTAATTTCTTTTTGTACAACAATGTTTATTGTGATTGGTTGTTTAATGTAGCTTTCTTTCACGTCCGCCAATTCCCCGACATGGGCCTTGCAAAATCTATAAATACCTGTAAATTTTCTGTTTTCTTTCAGTATGTTTGTGTAATTGTTCTTGTTAATATCAAATATACTCAATTCGATCCACGCCTTTATGTCTGCCTTTTATTTATTTCAACAAAACTAGTAGTATTAAGTAGAACAAAAGTAAATAATGCAATAGGTTTATTTATTTATTTTTACAATGAATATTAGATATGAAGATATTTTCTTACAATTATTTCTAATGCATATATATTTTATTTAAAAAATGTTATTCATTACAGATTCAATTAAAATATCTTGGATAAAATAGCATGCCGGTAGCACAAAAAAATAAAATAAAATAAAATAAAATAAAATAAAAAGAACAAGAGGCCTTTTTAAAGAAAATCCTGCGTTGATTATTACACATTTTTTTTAGAGATCATGTTTAATAACTTTAGAAGAAGGCCGAGAACATGTATTAATCAAGGTTCGCACACTCCTTGGAATTTCCAAGGACTCTGGCACCACTATTAATGATAAGGAAATTTACATTTAATTTTTAAAACACAGCATTCGCAATCACCCCCTTTATTCACTGGTTTTGCAATATTTTTTTGTAGTGAAATACTTTGAAAATACTGTAAAAATTTAGTGGTAGAACTGTGCGAACCCTGTTAATGTTCTTAATGTATTAAGAAGTTAAAAAAAAAATCCTTTGAAAAAATGTTTCTTTAAAACAAAAATCATTATTTCAAACTTACTAAGTATGTAATAAAAAAATAATTATTTATCTATTATGAACAATTGATCACATATATACAATTTGGTAGAGAATTAACGCTTTAAGCAACTATGAACGGTACAGCGAGAGACTCAAATGGAAGAAAATTTGTTTTCTATTTTTTCATTATTATTAAAAAAGAGAAAGAGAAAGAAAGATTTGAATCATATATTTTTACAAAATTGGTATTGAAAGAACATATTTCCATTTAGATTCGATAGATGGCGCCACCAAAAAAAAAACTTTGTAAATCAATAAAAATTGAAGCTTCGTTTTCGACACACAAATTAGTATAATTTTGCATTCATAGAGCAAAAATATCCAAAAAAGGAGAAAAATGTAAGTGACACATTCTTTCATAATACCATCTTTAATAATTAATGCTTCGTTTAATTAGTAAATTCCAAAAAGCTTTGTTTTAAAAAAAGAAGCATTAGCGCACGATTTAAAACGACCGCCATCTTTCTTTCTACTAGGCATGCGCGGTTCACTAACCTACCTACCAGAGCTTGGTTGAGTAAGTCAACCCCAGGTTAGCATTTACCTCGAATTTCGCCAGGTTGGGTAAACGGAGAATTGGATTTCGCATTCAACCGAGAGTTAAGCTCGAAACACGAGGTTGAAGTTGACGGAAAATTACCGGGTAAGCAGGACACGAGTTCCCGTCGCTTCACAAACCGCCAATGAACAACAGAACTAAGAAAAATTATACAAAAATCGCTATCACTGCAACCGCTTCCGCCGGAATATTTCCAAATTGAAAGAGGACCTGCTAGCCAATGCCCAAAACATACAAAAGGTTCAATTTTATGCACAACTTCATACTCTTTTCGATGATACAATAAAGAAAATGGCACAGACATTGTTATTACAGCACCTCCTTCCGAAGATATATTTCCATATTGAAGGAGGGCCTGGTGGCCATTGCCATCGTTTTTGGGGAACCTTTCTCCATTTAGTTATTCTTGAATTTCTACTTTCCAGTTAAGTCCCTGGCCCCTTGAGATGCAATACAGGCCCCTTGAAGTTTTCCTGCTATTAAATCATTACGAAATTTCCCTTCTTTTAATTCGACCTTCATTTTTTAGGCCTTTTTTCCGTTTGTACATTCCAGTCAAGACTTTGCCCCCCTAGGACCCAGTCTGCAGCCCTTGAACTTTAGGTGTGGCATGCATTTTCACCCTCTCAGCGCATAACTTTAAAGTTGAGTCTTGGACTCCTCTCCTCGGGCCAATACCCTCATATTTTTACTGGGACCGTAAGGCCCGTTTTAAGCATTTCTCTTCATTTTTTACACATTTCTTTAAAATTTTATTCTAATGAAGCTTTATTTGGATTAATTGAAGATCTAAAGCACTAAGTATTATTACCTTTTAACATGTTTTCATCTTATGGCCTTGCTCTCAAATATAAGTTGGCCCCTTTTGGGCCCCAATTATAGCTCTGTTAAAAATAGTCCGATTCACTAGCTTTTTTTCTAACAACTTCTTAGGTTCCTTAGCTGCTACATGAATGATGAACAAATTTCTCAGGCTTCAGCTACCACCAATTTTGAATATTAATCGCCTACTCGGGGCCCTTGGTGCAGCTTAAAAAAAATCTAATTATCTTGCAGTTTTCTTTAACATAGTTATAACGTCCTCTGGCTACTTTATAAACTACTAAAAAATGTCTTTATACGAAACTATATTCTGATTAAGACCCTGGCCCCCAGGGGTCTGGTACAGGGCCCCTTGAAGTTTTTGTGCCCTAAATTGTTAATAAATTTCCCCCTTTTAATCCAATATTCCTTTTTGGAGCTCATTCCATTCCGTTATTCCCCTGTTTCTACATCCCAGTTAAGACCCTGGCTAGTTAGGGATTGGTCGGGCGCCCCTTTGAATATTAATTGCCTACTTTGGGTACTTGGTGCAACTTCTTTAAGGGTGATCGAATTCTCTTTTAATTTTCTGTAACATAGTTCTAAAGTCCTCCGGCTACTTTATAAAATACTAAAAAAATTCTTTATAACCCTATCTACCACCTTTTTCTAATATTAATCTACTTTCTCGTCATCAACATATATTTACTCACTACAGCCGTAAATTAAAAATCGAGTTTCTGTTCAAGGTAAGTATTTAATTTTAGAAGGGGGGGGGGGGATTTCATGTGTAAATTAAATATCACATCAATGTCAAAGGCAATCCATTAAATTTGCATGAGAGGGCACATTACACCGCTTGGGGGCACATTTTCCCCCGTTTTCTATGCCTGATTACTATGGCGTTTGCCTAATTCAATTTGATTTTTGATTGTCTACGGAGAAAACAAGCGCCCTCCTGATATACGCTGACTTAGGTAGCAGAGACCCAGGTCATAGGTTGAGAAAGAAGTTTGTTGGGAACACACTAGATGCTGGCAAAGACATTGGGATCCTGGAAAGTAAGTTCATTTGAAATATTATATGGTGCTGAAGGCAGTGCAGTCTCCAAAACTAAGTTCATTTGAAAGATTTTCTGAAGATATAAAATCATACAAATTTGAGATTTGTTCAAGTTTATTATAACGAGCCCGGGTGAGCTAGTAGATGAAAAATGAGTTACAAACGAGCTATTCTCTTCTTGGTGTTCATAACTTGCACCGAGCATTTTATTGATAAAACATTTTACTTTTTATAAATAATCATGTTTGTTTACACATATAAATTCTATTGTGAAATAAATAACTCACAACAAAATAATATATATTTAGCTATTTTGCATTAATTTAACTTTTTTCGGGCGTGAGGCCTTGTGCAGCCGCACCTGTCACACACCCCTAAGAACGGCTCTGATGTGGATTAACGCTAATAATGTTAACTGAAACATTTACATACAAATAGAGATTCATTAAAAAAATAAATATCGCAGCACAGGATGCTTCTTTAAAAACGAAAATTATAAACATGAAAAAGACTAAAATAAATATTTTTCGTCAGAACTCCTTGTATGGGACAATTTTTAACCATATTGACATAAAAATCCATGCTTTCTAAAAATTTAGTGGGGCCGGGGCAGACTCAGATCGAGATTTTAACTTTTTTCTGGGCCGGGCCAGTCTCGGCCGAACTTTTAAGTTTCATATCGGATCGGGCCATTAATTTTCTTGTACAGGACGAACTTTTAAATTTTATATCGGAGCAGACCAGTGATTTTTTTTGTATGGGATGGGTCAAACTTTTTTTTTTATAGGTGGGCCAGCCTAGGGCTGAAATTTCGCTCCATACAGACTTCTAGTTTGGCTGTTCCCAGTTCCCATTTAACAAAGTCTAGTAATTAAAAACTTCCTTTACATAAAATCAAAATCGTAGAAGTACACGCTCAAACATTTTCTTCTGTGATAGGAAAAATAGAATTGCGTCATCTTTATAACCAACCAATCATACTTCCGTAAGAGAGTCGAAAGTTGAGTCACTATGTAGACTTCTCAAAATGAATCGAAATGCCCATCCCTCATATAATTAGGGTTTCGTTCATCTGACGAAACCCTATTCGTCTCGCTCCTCTGTCTGTCTGTCTGTCTGTCCGTCTGTCTGTCCGTCACAGAGCCCGTTCTCAGAAACTATACATGTTGGAAACATGAAATTTTGGGAACTTATAGCTGAACACCTCACATCATACGACAAATCATAAAATTTTGAAAAAGTCGTACATTTAACACTTTGGGCTCCCGCATGTGTATTTTAAACAATTCTTTGTAAGTGAGCTCCTAATTATGTTGGAGACATGAAACTTTGGGTACTTATAGCTGAACACCTCACATCATATGACAAATGATAAAACTTTGAAAAAGTCGTACATTTAACCCTTCGGGCTCCCGCATGTGTATTTTAAACAATTCTTTCTAAGGCATCTCCTAATTAATTTGGAGGCGTGAAATTTTGCATACTTATAGCTGAACACCTCACATCAAATGTCAAATCATACAATTTTGAAAATGCCGTACGTTTAACCCTTTGGGGTCCCACATGCGTATTTTAAACAATTCTTTCTAAGTGAACCCCTAATGATGTTGGAGATATGAAATTTTGGGTACTTATAGCTGAACACCTCACATCATACGACAAATGATAAAATTTTGAAAAAGTCGTACATTTTACCCTTTGGGCTCCCGCATGCGTATTTTAAACAATTCTTTCTAAGTGAGCTCCTAATTAGTTTGGAGACGTGAAATTTTGCATACTTATAGCTGAACACCTCAGATCAAACGTCAAATCATAAAATTGTGAAAAAGTCGTACATTTAACCCTTTGGGCTTCCGCATGTGTATTTTAAACAATTCTTTCTAAGTGAGCTCCCAATTAGTTTGGAGGCGTGAAATTTTGCATACTTATAGCTGAACACCTCACATCAAACGACAAATCGAAAATTTTGAAAATGTCGTACGGTTAACCCTTTGGGGTCCCACATGTGTATTTTAAACAATTCTTTCTAAGTGAGCTCTAATTGGGTTGGAGGTGTGAAATTTTGCATACTTATAGCGGAACACCTCACATCCAACGACAAATCATAAAATTTTGAAAAAGTCGTGCATTTAACCCTTTGGGTTCCACACGTGTATTTTAAACAATTCTTTCTAAGTGAGCCACTAATTATGTTGGAGAAATGCAATTTTGGGTACTTATAGTTGAACACCTCATATCAAACGACAAATCATAAAATTTTGAAAAAGTCGTGCATTTAACCCTTTGGGGCCCCACACGTGTATTTTAAACAATTCTTTTTAAGTGAGCCCCTAATTATGTTGGAGACATGCAATTTTGGGTACTTATAGTTTAACACCTCACATCAAACGACAAATCATAAAATTTTGAAAAAATCGTACATTTAACCCTTTGTGCTCCCACATGTGCATTTTAAACAACTCTTTCTAAGTGAGCCCCTATTTAGGTGGAGGCGTGAAATTTTGCATACATATAGCTCAACACCTCAGATCTCAAGTCAAATAAGAAATTTTGAAAAAGTTTTATGTTTAACCCTTTCAACTCCAGCTTGTTTATTTTAAGCCATTCTTTCTAACTGAGCCCCTAATTGAATTGGAAGTTTGAAATTTTGCATACTTATTGCAGAACACCTGAGGCCAGTCGACAAATCATAAAATCTTGAAAAAGTCTTACGTTTAACCCTTTGAGCTACCACATATGTATTTGAAGCAATTCTTTCTAAGAGAGCCCCTAAGTAAGTTGGTGACATGAAATTTTGCATACGTATAGCTGAATGCCTCAGACCACACGACAAATCATAAAAATTTCAAAAAGTCTTTTATTATTTACCCCTCTGGGCTCTAACTTGTGTATTTTTCCAACCTCCGCCCTTTTAACCCGGGGAGAAATTTTCCAACTTTTGCCGACACCCCTTTGACCATTCTTTCATATTATGCACCATAGTCTTACATATTTTAGTTCTATTTTTTCCGCCAGGTGCGCCTACTTATCTCGGTTGCTATGGGCCCAACCCCCTCGACTAATATATCTACGGATAGTATGTAAAACGGATTTTCGTTCGGATACAGGTTTGTTTAGAATCAAGTGCGCCCCCTGGTTGTGAAATGTGGAATTAACAGATTTTTCAAAAGGATGAAGTGTTTTGAAAGGAATATTAAACGAAACCCTCTGTGCGATCTGTGATCACACTTACCCACTTGTTATATATGAACTCGTTGCTATTCAAATATATAATTTTTCAACTTAAACTATATTTTAGGGATTTCTTTTGAGAAATTGATTCACCTCAAACCAAGAACCGCAAGTGTCAGAACCCAACCTGAAACAAAGTTAACCGATTGGAATTCAGTCTGCAATGTCAAAAGATTAGGTCCAACTTGACCCAGACCATGCTGCAACTCAGGCTAGATTCAGTTTGCCAGACCTGATGCAACTGCACTTGCAACCCAACCCAAGTCCAAAATATTTTTCATCTTCCATATTCCAAACTCAACCCGAAATACTTCAATGTAAGTCGATTCTAAATCCACAATCATTCAAAATTTATCCACAATTTAATGTAATAATGGAAAAATAGTATATTATTATAACTTCAATTTAAATTTTATATTCTAAAATAAGCATGTAAAGATCATTCATATATCAATTATGTCGATTTTTATCTCAATGAATATTTTGGACATTTTATCAAAAAAATCGGGTTTGTCCAAACACAACCTGCAAATATCAAAATTCAATCATAAACAAACTTGAACTGAGATCAAAAAATCAACCCAACTTGCAACTGAAAAAAATTAGTGCAAATACGACCTGACCCGTTGGTGACGGGTATGCCCAATGGGAGGCATATGCCACCTTTACTTTCTTTATATATAACATAAGAAAAAGTATTAGAATCACGAAATTTTTCAATTTTCATTTTTGAATATAATTTGATTATTTTAAGAAAATATGTATGACACAAAATTTGTGGGTTCTCTATCTCAAGAACTAACAAACAGAATTTCACCAGGGGTGCAGAATATGTCCGATCCGGCGATATAGGATCGGGGGAAATTTTTCAGAAACATATACAATTGATTTCGATTTTAACAACGAATTCCATAATTCCCTGAGATAGAACAATTTCAGTACAAATAAAAATATTCGTATGGCGACCTTCACAAAATCGATCTCAGAATAATATGTACCGTATATCAGGGTTGATTATGTTCCGAATTTTCCAAAAGTTTAAGACATTCGGTTAAAAAAAAAAATCTGTCATCTGAAAATTCAGACATAAAAATACCCCGAATTTTCGCGAAGAATTACGGAAAAAACGCGAATTTCGTCACAAGATCGCAAAATAACCGCACATTTCATCAGAAGATCGCGAAAGAACCGCAAATTTCGTCAAAAGATCGCGAAAGAACTGCAGGTTTCTTCAAAAGATCGTGAAATGAATGCAAATTTTGTCAAAAGATCGCAAAATAAATGCAAATTTCATCAAAAGATCGTGAAACAATCGCAAATTTCGTCAAAAGATCACAAAACAACCTCGAATTTCGTCAAAAGATCACAAAACAACCTCGAATTTCGTCAAAAGATCGCTAAACAACCGCGATTTTCGTCAAAATAGGGCAAATAACATTCTATTTCGTCAAAGAAAAGCAAAAAAACCCGCAAATTTCATCAAAAGATCACGAAATGAACGTAAATTTACACAAAAGATCGCGAAATAAATGCAAATTTTGTTAAAAGATTGCGAAACAACCGCATATATCGTCAAAAGGGGCGAAATAACCGCAAATTTCGTTAAAAGATCGCAAAAAATCTGCAAATTTCGTCAAAAGATCATGAAAGAATCGCAAATTTCGTCAAAAGATCACGAAAGAATCGAAAATTTGTCAAAAGATTACGAAAGAATCGCAAATTTCGTTAAAAGATCGCAAAAAACTGGAAATTTCGTCAAAAGATCACGAAAGAACCGCAAATTTCGCCAAACGATCACAAAACAACCACGAATATCATCAAATGATGGCAAAACAACTGTGAATTTCGTCAAAAGGAAGGAGAAATAACCGCAAATTTCGTCAAAAGATCGCGAAAAAACACGAATTGCATCAAAAAATCCATGAAAAATACATAGTGTGTTGGGAGTGGATTTTTCCCACTCTTCTGTAACCTTTCAGAAAATTTGCTGTGAATTTTAGGAATTTTTTTTCACCCAGAATCACGCGAGTATATATATACTCGCGCATAAGTTGAGAAATATTTGAAAAATAAATTTTCTATACCTACGGTAATACAGCACTTACCTATAACATACCGGAAAATTTTGGGGAAATTGTCGCGTGGATTGGGGGAAATGTTGGGAGTAGAAACATTTTCTGCACCCCTGAATTTCACCAAGCTTTGTTTCAGTTTAGAACTATGAAATTGTTGCTGATTAAATTTCCGTGTATATCACTCAATAGGTGGCACTGTTGACTGTTATGCTGTTTTTCTTGAATAAAATGGTGCTGTAGCCAATGAATAGGGATACACACAGAACCAGATATCAAGATTTCCGTGTTCGCCTTTTATTAACGATTGTTGTTTGATATATTAAATGATTTATGACCATGTACAGTACAGCCATAGATTTTTGTGCTATTTCTGCACTCAGCACAAAGTGATGTCCAGTTAAAGGAAAAGATTTCATCTCCAGGTTGTTTCTAGATATTCTATTCTATCTGAGTACACTAATAAAAGTGTGCTCAATTTTTTTTTTTTACATTTATGCTTATTTTAAGCATGGTACTTCCTCAAACACTAATCTAATTTTAGTACTATATTAAAATCTTTATTTTAATCTACCGGATTGTTCTGATTTCCTAATTGCTAATTATTAATTTCCTTAAAAATTAATGTCTTAAATCAGAAAATACCAAATAAATTAAATTTACTCTTCTATAAACAGTACATAATAGAGTACTAAAAATTTATAATAAGCAATAAGTTACTTACTTAAAGATAGGCAATACAGTAAAATAAAGAAGTAGCTTCCATGCAGCATATAAAACGTGATTTAGCCTGCAAGTTTGAATCTAAAAGGCTAAAGATTATTCTTTCTAATCTATAGCCTCCAAGACGCATTTCAACGGACCAACACAAAAATAAGCAACCAACGATGCTGCAACTGTACTAGAAATTAGTTGAATTTTGCTCCTTTCTACACTGACCGTTGTCATGTTAGTGGCAATAATTGATGCTGCTGATGAACAGATCACCCAGCTTAACACCTACTCACACCATCCTTGTTGCCATTACATTTTGAAAAGCAAATATTATTTACTAATGAATAACTATTTATTAACTAAGAAATGTAAGAATGCTTGTTTGAAACCATTAGACAAAAAAAAGAAATAATTATGCTACTGTACCATCTAAATATTTATCACATAGGGTAGATGCTCCAGTTGTGGCCACCTTTAGAGAAAATTTGAAATAGACATTTTACAGTTATTGACCGATTGAAGCATATTAAATCATAATAACATCATTATTTAGCAAATTTAATTGTCTTTCTGTGAATTATACTGATTTTCTAAAGAATATTTTAGATTGTGAGTAATAACTCATTAAATAATTTATATCAATTTGTACCAGTTGTGGCCACCCCTGCACCAGTTTTGGCCATCTCTATGCACCAGTTGTGGCCATTCCAATTTCATGTAGTTTAACAAACATTTTAATTGATAATATGTAAAAATAAAGCATTTTTATGCAACATCTATTTTACCACACATATATTTGTTAATATATTAAAAGAATTTTGCAATTTTTTTTATGAATTGATAAAACCATCAAGTAAAATGTACTTATGTTGATTTTAACTGAAAATTTCAATTAAAAAAACAAAAAATATATTTAATTTGATTCATAAAAGGGACAACAGTGCCTGTAGGACATCAAGATTAACTATTTAAATCAGTTTTATAATTATCCAATGGATTGTGGATTGATTAAAACACGTGAATCGTCACCAAAGTGTTATATTTCTGGTGCTCCAAAACTTTGCTAGCTTGTAGTGCTGGCATTATACATTTTGAATGGCCTTAATTTTATTTCTTATCCTAGAACAGTGTTCCCTCTAAGCCATTTTTTAAGAGCACAGAATTCTGTGTTTTTTAAACTTGGTAAAATGAACGCTGTTCTTTTTAAATAATGGGAAATACATTTTTGCTTGTATTTAGATATCTCTAGTTAAGATTTTCGCAATATTTAGTATTTCTAAATCCGTTTGCCCGAAATCTGGCAAAAATTATGGAACTTCTTCATTTCTATAGGAAAAATACAAGAAATTATGCTGTAATTTTATTGAACTTTATAATTTATAAAATCTTTCAAAATTTATGTTTTAATTTATTTATCATATAGGACATATCGCCCCTCCCCTTTGGTTTTATCAATACTAAACACAATATACTATATTTTCTTTAGCAATATATCATTCTTTAGTTACTAGCACAGTGTCCTTTCTAAAGTAAATTATCTATTGGACAGAGAAAACAAAATCTCTTTGATAGAACTGCTATTATCCTTGCTTCTTTTTTTATTATTGAAGCCATTACTATATAAAAAAAAAAAAAAAAACTAAATTGATTTTGTTTTATCCTGATGTTCTTAAAATTTATTTAATGGCTAAAATTCTCACTATAAGGAATCATGTGGCCAAAAGTGGTACATATGTTGTACCTTTTTGCCACGTCCAACTATCATGGCCACAACTGGTACATATAGCAAATTTAAAGCACCAGTTTTGGCCACCCCCCATTAAACTGTTAAAATAATTAATTTAAATGTGAAATTGCGTTAGAGTGGAAGCTTACCTCATAAAACCTAATCGTAATTTATTTCAGGAAAAACAGAACCCAATAAGTGCCTAATATTGAAAGATTTGGAAAACTTGACAGCTAAGCAAAAATCTTAATACATGTGAGCACACACTACAGTTTCACACATTTATTTATTTATTTATTTATTTATTTTGTAAGTCACATTTTATCAAAAAATAAACAAATGAGATTCTAAATGATAAAAGGGTGTTTGCTTAAGGTGTAAAAATGCATATTATTTGTCTGCATCAATTCACAGCTTAAATATTGGACAAACTTATCCAATGTGGCCACAACTGGAGGATCTACCCTAATGCTAATTATACAAAATTTCATAATGCTAATTATGAAAAAATAGTTTTAAAGTGATATAAATATTGGAATAAATTTTTGGTATTTAAAAAAAAAAAGGATACGGTACGGCAAAACAGTTCTTTTGTTTACATTACATTTTTATCAAATTTTAGGATAAAGTTAATAAGGATTCACAAAATGACAGCCTCAACATCTTAGGAATTTTAAATCAAAATATCTTAAACACAATTATATTTATTTAAAAAATAAATGCACCTTAAACATATTAATATTTAAAAAATGAAAAGCAAAATATAATACAAGAATAAATATTTGATTCAAAAGATAAACGCCGATTTTTTAAAATACTCTAAAGTAGGGCCAGGGAAACGGAAGATAGCTAATTATACATGTTTACTAAAACAGTATTATTTGTAACATTAACACAATCCTAAAAAAAAAAAAAAAAAAAAAAAAAAAGAATTTTGTCTCAAAGCAATAATTTATAAAAATACACATGCTACCACTTAAATGCTACTACATATGCTTCCACCGCTAGGCCTAAATTCCATCAACTATTACGAAACTTTAATAAAACTACATTTAAATATAAAATATATAATTATATATTTAAAAAAAAAAAAAAAAAAAAAAAAAACATATCATTACATTACCAAATAGAAGTATTTTGCTTTATATAATGGCCACAGTTATTCGCTAATTTAACAATATTTCATAAGGATAATACGCTAAAAGAAATTTCATATCAAAATAATAACTTCTTGTTAATTTCCAAACCCTCAAGCTTTGAACACCACCTACCTACACCTACGATGATACACGCATGCGCACGCTAATTTACAAACCCTCTAACTTTGGACACCTACCAAACACGCATGCGCGCACTGACCTCTTCTCGCCAAATTATTTGGCTACATTTTCCATTCTCCAAGGGTGTTCAAAGCTTGAGGGTTTGTAAATTAGCGGGAATCACTTATGCAATACAGAAATTTGTCAATATTTCAAAAACTAATTTAAAAGCAACCAATTAAGAATTCAAGAATTTTCCTAATGAAACATTCAAGCTATTTACCTTTAAATCTTGAGTGTACTATTGGGGCCGTCGCGAAACAACTTTCTTTGAAGTTGTTTGAGAAAAAAAGTTGTTTCGCGACGGTCCCGGTTCTATCTAGTTTTAAAACCTTAGAAATTGTGTTAGAAAAAAAGAAAGAGAGCAACTATAACAAAATTATACTCATACCGGTAAATCTTAAAGCTATATATTAAATAAAATTTAAGCACGATTTTTAATATTGAAATTAAAATTCCGGACTCAATTCCAATCCGAGGGAACACCTTCATGGTGATAAGATTTCCTCGTTGTCATTTGTCAGTAAATAAGATATCGGTATTGGTTAACACGGAGTAAAAGAGGTTTAGGGGAAACTTAATAGGCATTACTCGCAGAAACCGCAAGTTACATTTTGGTAAATAATGAGGGCGCTACGAACCGCATGTTGGCCATTCTTTTAGCTGAATATCATATGATTGTATGTATAAGAGTCGTACGTTAGAATTAAAAAATATCTTATGTTATTCGTTTATTTTTTATTATTGATATTACAAAGCATAAATTAAGATGGGGTATAAGTGCTTTGTTCCTGGATTGAAAACAGGTTATATCAGTGACATAGAAAAAACGAAGGGAAAATAAAATTGAGCTTGTTCCGTGCTTTATAGGTGAGAGATTTTTTTAGGCTTTAATATAAAGCTACTTGCTTGTAATTATGTTTAAATTGAGAAATTTTTATCTTAAATCGATCTTAGTGTATATGTTTTTAAAGTGCTATACTTAATGAACACTGAAAATTGCTGTGGGTAATTGGTATGTACCTATCTGTCAAATACCATTTAAATTGAGATTGAACCGTTTAAATAGCAGAATTTTGTCCTGTCAAATTCTTGAAAATGGAATCAAAACTTCAAAAGAAATTAATAAAAGTTTCCTTCATTCTATTAAATCCTATCATACGTAATTAATTCAATGATACCCCATGATAGGTAATGATTCTAGGTTGCCATGGTGATTATTCTATTAAATCCTATTACACGTAATTAATTCAATGATATGCCGTGATAGGTAATGATTCTAGGTTGCCATGGTGATTATTCGATTAAATCCTGTCACACGTAATTAATTCAAAAATATCCCATGATAGGTAATGATTTTAGGTTGCCATGATGATTGCGTTCAATTTAAGATAGAGTCCTATTATTTTCGTATTACTGAATTTAATGTATATTGTATTCATGCATTTTTGCATAAGAGTGAGTCTAAAAAGTTTTTAAAATTTGATATTTTGTATACTCTGACTTGAAAACATATAGTAATCTAAAATATACTGTTACATTTTTCCATAAATATTTATGAAGTATTCCGGAAAATAATCTTAATTGTATGTAAGAAAAATCGGAATTTTTTGTAGAGATTGAGTCTGGTCTGATTTTTTTTTTTTTTTTTTGCAAGGGACAGGCCGGGATTGTTTTCACGGATTTTTCCAGGGCGTGAACTGCGAAAATACAAACGGACCAGTCCGGGCCGAACTTTTAGTTTTTCCACCCGCCAGGTCCGGGCCAAGCCTAATTGTTTCTCTTTCGGGGCGGGTCGGGCCCGTGCCTGGAAATTCCGGTCTTCTACCCCCCCCCCCCTTCCTCCTTATAAGTAAGATTATATTAAAATCAAACCTTACGACTTTTGAAGAAATTAGTTCCTGAACAATGACCTATAATTTACACGTATTCTTTCCCAAATAATTAAGATAAAAATTTGTTTTAATTTTACATTTATTAATTGCATAGATATCAAAAGTTATGAATTATTAAATTATTCAAAGGTTATAAAATGTACGCGAGATTAAAATTTACTCCAAAAAATATTGAATAATACTTTTAATTTTTAAAAGTCGTAAGTCCATTTATTTCTTCGTGGCAGAATAATCCGTGATATTCAATGTTTATAAATGGCCTGCATTTGCTTTTTTTGTCAGAATGATCTCTGATTTTAAGTGTCTTAAGAAGCAATCAAAAAGCAAAGTGCCTTTCAAAAAATATGTATCTTATGAAGAAAACTGTAATTAATCAGATTTCTACTTGTACGACTTCCTTAAAATTCAAATTTTCTATAAAATTTTTTTAAAAAATCAGTGCTTTTCCCATTGAAAAGCATTGTAGAACAATCGACCGATAGCCTACATTCTACGGTTTCGCCACCTAACGGGGGAAAAACTGCATAGCAAAATTTTAACATTAGTTTCGCCTCCACCTCTTTTACTCCATGTCGCTACTGCTTCGTTTACACTATGGCTTATCATGTGTACAAGGTCTGGGAGGACACTAGCGTCTCATTCCTGGATGGTTCCCTATGGAAGAACGAAAATTGGGAAAGTCCACTTTTTCGTTGGGGGTGATGTGCAGAAGTGGAGACATCTGGTCACAGAATTATATTAATACTTAACTTCGAAATCTACCGCCTGTAGGCCAAGTCGGCTGGGATTTTTTTATTTTCTTGCACACTTGCCCTTGTTTGTCGTTCAAAAGCGCAAATTCAGGAGATTAATATATTTTTTTAAATAATACCGAAAGTGTTTCTTATAAGTTAATTAATATATTTTTTTATTGTTGTTGTTATCTTAATAATCTAAGAATATAAATGAAGTGATAATATGAAATGAATATAATCTTCTCTCAAATCTCTTTATTTATTGTTATTTAATGAAACAGCTAAAGTGCGCACTCCTCCACCACTTTACCCTAAAAAACAAAAGTTCTAATTTTCAATTTGATTCCGATTCAAAATCAGCATTTTAAAAATAAAAATTTAAATAACTTTAAAAGTTTTTCGATAAGTGTCTTATGCTTTCCTTCCAACCAACATTAATTTTCTCTATAGTCGGGATTATGCAATAGTGGTGCGAAAAGTATCATATACGCAGCACAGTTTTCGTATACATACAAGCTATTTAAAATAGTAATATACAGCGCTTAAGTATTTTCGTTTCGAGTAACGAAAAAAAAAAATGTTATAAAATTATTTCTTTAAATCTTAATATATTTATTGATCTAATACCTATGCATTCGTTTATTAAAAAAATGCCATTATTTTAATGAAGTATGAAAAGCTTCTTCATTCGTTTACTTTTAACTGACAAAGAAAACGTATATCACAGTCAATGTGCTTCAGAGGATTTCAATACCAGATTTTTTCGTAAATAATGTTCGCTATTATAATTTAAGCAAAGAATTTTTTCATTAAGTAAGGCAAATATTACTTTATGAAAATTCAACACTGGTAATTATAAGCACTGAGGTTTATGTACCATGTGTGTGTTTCAAGAATTACGTAAATGATTTTAAGTCAATCAAAAATCTTGCAGCAAAAAGAGGTGGGTTGATAAGAGCTATTTTCGCGCATCATACACGCGGAAAAAAAAATCGTATTCCGACAATTGTTTAATGTATTTGTATACTTAAAGATATGAATTTTTGTTTAATGTAACATTTATGCGATAAATAAAATAGTAAGTCACAGAAATTATAGCCCGAAAATAAAGTGTCTTGTATTTTTCCTACATTTTTGTCGGGTTTTTTTTATGTTTGAATTATTATTTTTTTAAGAAACGTTTCATGAAACAAATTAATTTTGACTTGAAATGATACTACTCTTTATAAGCTTTTACATGAGCATTATTTTATTTTGGTTCAGTGTGCGCTTCTACCTATTAAAGCAAAAATATTTCTTGCGCAAGTATCAGTTGCACTGCTATCCGAGCGTGTTCAAATTTGTTTTGCCGCGCTCAAAAAGTACTTACGTTGTTCAGATACTAATGTTGTGCTGTAAAACTGTTGTTATAAATTTTTATTGAAGAACTTAATAATAAATAATGCTTGGAAGTCAGTTTGATTGTTGTAAAACCCGACGAAAAACAGTGATTTTCGTATCTGTTCTGACAGAAAAGTTATATCGATACTTAGAAGTTCTAAAAGCTGCGATATGCAGAGTGGTTCTAAGTAGTGCTCTAAATGTAGACCATATGTATTTCGTGCTCTTCGGGTTCAAAATACTCCTATTTCTTCTTCTGTGGTAACAATAAGAGATTATGCGTCAACGAGTACTGCCAACGACACCACAAATAATAAACCTAATATACATTTATCAATACCTCGTTGTCACAACTCTAACACTTAATATCTTAAAATGTATTTGATTTTAAGACACAATTTTAATTGGAATAAAATATATATAAGTATGTTCTTACATTTCATGTATTTAAAAAATTATAAGATGCAGAATTACCATTTACAGGGGGCTCCAAACTGTTAGACATTTGACGAGCAAAAAATCGGCATAACACCTTACGCGCAGATTACAAAATAAGTATTGCAACTAGAATGAAAATTTTGGTGCCTACTTATACTTCAGATTGTAATAATTACCCTGAACCTAAATAAATTTGTATTTAAAGCTTTTTTATATTTTTAATACAAAGTTGTATTTAGCTAATGTAAAATTAAGAAAATTTCAACAGTATAATCACCTAAAAAAACATTGTTTTGAACAATAAAAAGGAAATTTTAGGTTCAGTTTATACAGACTAACATGAAACACATGTTTTGAAAATTTTATGAAAAAATATTCATAAGTTTTTGAGATATCGTGCGCGTTATGCCCAAAAACGTCATTTGGAAAAAAAATGGCTTCAAATTTTCCGAAACGACGCTTCAGCTATTGAACGTCTATAAATGTAAAAGCCATAACTTCAGTTCTAATAGGAATTTCAAGGAAACAGTTATGTCAAAATGTTCAGAAAAGATAGGAGTTTTACATCTAAAAAAATTAAAATTTCGAAAAATTTAAAGCTTTAAGAGTCCTGAGACCCCTTAATAAGCTTCATTCATCTTAATTTTGCATTTACTATTGATTATATGGATCGAAACTAATGACAATAGTGTTTATGTTCGTTAATGCACATAATAATTACTTATTTCAAATGAAAATAAAATTTCAAAGTAATTGCTTAAGAGGCGCAAAGGCCAACATAGTGAAAAAGATTCCATGTCGGGACTCGAAACCGGGCCACCAGTATAGCGCACTGACGTTCTACCGACTAAACCACATGGAACGATACCCAGCCTGGAAAATTTCTCACTATTATATGTTGGCAAGGCTACAAACGCAGCATAAGATGGAATATTTATCGTGAACCACCGAACTGGGGCGAACACGAAACTTAATTAAATCCAGCATCGATAGAAACTATATTAATACATGGAAATTATTCCAGAGAGAAACATTCGCCTTGCATACAATATTTCAAATGAAAATCAAATTTCAAAGTAATTGCCTAAGAGGCGCAAAGGCCAACATTATGAAAATGATTCCATCCCGGGACTCGAACCCGGGCCACCAGTATAGCGCAGTGGGTATCATTCCATGTGGTTTAGTCGGTAGAATGTCAGTGCGCTATACTGGTGACCCGGGTTCAAGTCCCGACATGGAATCTTTTTCACTATGTTGGCCTTTGCGCCTCTTAAGTAATTACTTTGAAATTTGATTTTCACTTGAAATATTGTATGCAAGGCGAATGTTTCTCTCTGGAATAATTTCCATGTATTAATATAATTACTTAATTATATATTTTATTTTTTCCATCAATTTTAGAGCTTTCATTAAAAATTTTTTTTTTCTTATTTGTAATGATGTATACTAATTTTTAAAAAAAATGTACGTCACATCAAGGGGCTGATGGGCGAAAAATGGCCCTTATCAACCCACTTCCTTTAATCTCAAAAGGTAATTTATCTCGAGAAAAAGTTTTAATCATTCGTCAAATATAAAGTTGCACTAATAATAGTAATACAAAATTTTAAGAAATTCAGTGCATTAACATATCCTAGATTTTCTCTTAAAGCAGCTTCAGGGGAGGTTCTTTAAGAGTAACTAAAAATAACGTTCAGGAAAATGTCAAATTTGCGTTGAATTACAGGGTTTGTACGGGTACCAATATTTTCTGAGCCAAATATCAGTATTTTTTTTAATAGAATAATAACTCTAGTTTAAAAGCGCGAAATTTCACCTTATTTAAGGAAATATTTTCTATACGAAAATACTGGTACCGAAGAATTTCTTAGTCTGAGAATTCAAGGACCCGTACGAACCATAAATTAAAATTGAAGAAGAATTGGTGAATCGATAGTAATTGCCTATAACCATGGAAACTCAGTTCTGTCACTTCAAGCTGGAATAAACGTCGCCCTAAATCCTGTCTTTAAAAATATTTTTTGCATTATTCCGGAAAGATGTTTAAAATTATTTATATGTATGAAAAAAGATATAAAATGCTTGCCCTTCAAAATAAATTCTTTATTTTATTTTATTTTTTCAAAAATAAAAACAAATAATCTACATTATACTTTATAATCTTTTTATTTGCCTTATAAATTTAATTAAATAGTAATGGTAATTTATTAATATTTCTAAAATATGTTTTAGTATCATGCAATAAAGTGAAGCAATTTCCAAAAATTTATGTATTATTAATATATTCTTTTTCAAAAAAAAAAAAAAACAAAACAAAACATCGATATTATTTGTCTTATTTGATATTTAGAGAAATATATTGCCATTAAGGAGTAAACTTTAAACTAAATAAGCAAAAAAATAAATAATGTAAACAAATAAATAATCAGCAAAATTAGTTTAGTCTCAGTTATATGTTATCTTTATACAGTTGACACTTTAACTGTAATTTTTTTTCTCAGTAAATTAAAGATAACTCATGTGTTGTTCAGATTTAACGTCAATTTTACTTACAAATTTACACCCGGAATATTTCTCACTCTGTTTCTGTAACATGCATTTTTCAATAAATTACTAAATTTAATATGCCCTCTATGGGGGACTCTCTAAGGGATCCCAACCCTTCTTTAGGGTCTTTTTCGAAGAAAATCACCTACATTTACGGGAATAAAGTGACCACAATCTCCCAGCCACTACCAAATTGTCCCTTCGGTATAAAAAAAAAAAAAAAAAAAAAAAAAAAAAAAAAAAACCACGCCCACATTCGCAAATTGCATTCCTCATACTTCCTCTTTTACATTCTGATGTTGATTTGCATATTTTTAATAATGATCTATGTTGAACATTGCGAAATGTAGTTGCAGATTTTCTAACCGAAAATATATACATAACGAAATATTACCGTACCTAATAATAATAATAAAAAGATGTAAGGGTTTAGAAGTAACCGTGTAAAATTTTCCTGTTACTTTTTACAGTACAGATGCTTATACATGTACCTGGAACTCATGATTTTACAGATTCACTCACTCAGTGTTTCGAATTAAACAGAAATTCTAGTTAGATGTCTACTACCAATTCTGTATACAAAATTTCTCTCATTCAATTTGTCATTAACCCCTTGGGGACGAGCGGCACGTATACGTGCCGCACGAAGCGCTCAGAATCCTTGTTTTTCCTCACCAGTAAAATTTTACTGTGAAATTTGCCTTATTTAATCAGCGCATTTTCACGATTCAAGAAAACACAAATTTCTGTTTTTAAAAAACGGTGACAAAAGATTAGAAATTTCGTAAAAGGCTCTCGTCCCGAAGGGGTTAAATAAAGTCATGATACCAAAGAAAATTTAGCTCCACATTTCATATTATATTATCTCCTTCATATTCTTTGATAATACTTCGTAAAAGCTGGTGGTCCATAAGTTGTACTATATATTCATACATGTATCTTACTCGTTATTATCTGATTACGAGGGAGCAGTTGCTCTGTCGTTAGTTTAATTAATTGGCCGGAATCAAAATTCTATGAGCACACCAAACATGCATATTTTATATTAAGAATTAATTCTTTCATTTTACTGGTGTGAGTTGAAATTATCAGTAATTATCCTTTTGGTGTTTGTGTTATTTATGACGGCCGATTATCTGCACGGAGGCCATGGGCCTGAGGGATCTTGCCCTCCGTGGAGGTCTTTCTAACTCCGAACGATTAGGCTGACGGGCGCGATTGTGTTCAAACCCAGCACCTCCCGTCTCCCAGCTTCGAGAGCACTGGTGGGGCCCAATTATGGTTTTGGAGTTATTTACACAATTATTTTAATATAATTCGGTATGACTCTTTTTGGTAATTTGACAATACATTTATGTATTTACTTACCCATTATACATAAAAAAAAATAAAAATAAAAATAATATAAAGTAAAATGAAAAGAAAATACTACATTTCCATGTTATTTTGAAAGTACATTCAGTTACTAAAATGCTTCTTGATGCTCCAATAAACGTGTTAATGAAGTGCGGAAATTTTTATAGACACGTGAAAGAAATATAATAAATGCAGGTTTACCTGGAGTTCCAAACAAAATATAACAATAATAAATAATAATAATAATAATTAATTTTCTATGTTTAAGAAAGTTATGTCCTCCTACTATATTATATCTAATGCTTTCTAGATTTCTTACTTTATTTTTTAAAGCTTGCTGATATATATATATATATATTATCTTGCTTTAGGAGAAAATTGTATCTCTTCATTTTTTATTGATTCAATTTACTTTTATTGAAAAAATATATGTATATATATCAGATATGTACAGAAGACGAAAATTCTATTTTTGAATTAAATTCCGACTTAAAATTGGCATTTTTAAAATCATTTTCTTAAACATTACTTAGCTGCCCTCTTTAGATAATGTTTCTTAGTGGTTTGATTAGCAAACTATTTCTTAAAAAATGAACTTAATTTTGTATTTAAAATCTTCAAATGTTAGAGAAGCTGATTGGCTGAAAGTAAGATCACAACACTTAAAATTAAGTTTCAGTTCAGACACACAGTTCTGGACAGTCATCATATAAAAATGCACAATAAAAATAAAAATATATTTACATGTTTTATAATATTAAAAAAAAAAATAATAATAAGCAGGTCTTTTCGCCAATATCCGGCAATCAAATCATATCGATTTTTTTTCTTTTCTTAAAAAAAAAAAAAAAAAAAAAAAAGGATATTTACAAAAGGATATTTACACGATTCTTAATTTAGAAAAATATAGACATGTGTACATTGTGAACAATTTTCAGTAAATTTAAATATTGTACAGTGCGTCTCATAAATATAAAGACACTGATATTTTCGAAATAATATTTTAATAATTTAGTATTCAAAATTATATTTACGCATATAACGAAAAGTATGTGCCAAGAAAACATTTTACAGTAAATTAATTTAGAGTTAAATAATTTCAAATCGAAAATTGATAAATATAAATAAATTTGGTGTCTCATAATTATAAAGACATTTTACATACTTTTGAATTACCGTCCAATAAATAATCCATTCTTATTAATAACAGAAAATATTCTAGTTGGCATGCTTTTTATTAAGTTGTATAACTATTTTGGCTTTATAGCAAACCAACTTCTTTCGATTTCTTTTTTCCACTCAAGGACGTTTGAAAATTGTCTTCCAGATGCATATACACTGCTAACGAGAGCGCCACAAAGATTCTTAAGAGCCTACTCCAGTCAATTGGAAAACCGAAATCCCATATCACAGTTTAACCCATTTTAGGCCAAGCATAGAAATTTTATAAAATGTGGTATTATTTTCATTGAAATATGCTTAAATTACATTCATTAAGACAAAAAAAAAAGTTTCGTGCATGAAAAGTAATATTTTATTTGAGAAATAAAATGCATTCGGCATTTTCATTCTTTCGGTCAATGGTGCACTAACGCACCATTAAATTTAAAATTAATAGTTTTTTAAAAAAATTTTATGACATTTGCTTTATTATTATTTTATTTACAGGACTTGCAACTTTAATCCATTATAAAAACATATGATTAATCTCAATAGGAATAATTATACATTTTCGAAAAATCGAATTTGTCAATAACTGTTTCAATTTTTAAAAAAAACTAGCGTCTTTTGAAAAATTTCTCAACCGAAAATGTTTACTCTAATTGAATTACTGATATTTTATAGATGTCTCCAGAACCCTCAAAAATAGCAGAAAAATAAAATTACTGAAAAATATTCATCACAGTGTTAATAAAAAAATATTTATCGAAATGGTGCGTTTACGCACCTTTGGCCGAAAATGGGTTAGGCGTTGCCGCATGGGAGGCGTATCCCAAACACAAAGATTAGCATGCTAAAAGACCAATGATATTTCCTAAGCATGTAATTGACAAACAAAATGCCATCCCATAGCATAAAAATAGGCTCTCTTTGCCTCCAGGCAAACAGGGGGGTATTTTAGACACCTGACCGAAAAAAAGTGATTAGCAGACAGGAATGAAGACAGGCTTCCAATTACACCTTCAGAGAAAGCAGATCTCGACGCAGGTTTTCATTAGTGGGACCCATTTTGTGAAAAGTAAAAGTTATTTTTGGGAATTTTACTATATTTTTATGAAAAATAACATTTTGTAACGATAGTTAAAATCCAGTTATTCAAATTTGTACCAAAAACTTCTTTAAATCCTCTTTCTAAAGTTTTTGTTTTTCGCGATCTAGTTTCATTTACAAATTACACATTTTAAAACACTTTTTATGAAAAAGAATTTTACAAAGGGGTCTATTTTATTAAAAGGAATTTTATGAAGGGGCACGTTTTATTTAAGTTCATTTTTGTGAAGAGTCTCATTTTATTAAATTTATTTTTGTGAAGAGGCCCATTTTAATAAATTAATTTTTGTGAGGAGGCCAGTTTTATTA
This sequence comes from Maratus speciosus, assembly GCA_963932465.1. NCBI lineage: Eukaryota > Metazoa > Arthropoda > Arachnida > Araneae > Salticidae > Maratus > Maratus speciosus. The sequence goes on from OZ010797.1 coordinate 124,190,410, forward strand.
AATTTATTTTTGTGAAGGGGCCTATTTTATAGAATAGATTTTTGTGAAGGCCCTGAATAGGCCCCAATTTCTACCTGGAACCGACCCCTGGAAAGTTTTTCCGAAGTCTAAATAGGTTATTCACCAACACATTTTCAAAGTCATATGCATATTTTTAAGTGCACGAAATTTACCGATATTCTTATTCAGATATTAAAAAATCAAATACTTTTTCTCTTTTTCTCATGGAGGCAAAAGACTTCTGAAAACAATGTCAAAGTTGATATTTTGAGTTGGTTTTAGACACAGAAATCAGGAAAAAGTTATCATTGGGAAGCAATTCTATCATAATTCCAAATATATTTAAAAATATATATATATATATTTCTATAATAAATTTGAATTCACAAATATATGAAGAAATTGATAAAGTTCTAAAGATGATTTAGAAATGAACATAGGAAACCAGTATGTAAAATAAGAAACTATATATATATATATATACATATATATATATATATATATATAACCATAATATATAACAAATCGTCATCGATTTCCGATAATTGAAATTAAATTTATAATATAGCAAATATTCATAACTCAGACATTTTACAGAACAGAGAAGGAATATGTAACTAGTAATACAGAATTTTATTAAATGCAACTAATTCACTAGCATGTTGCTGGCAATAAATCGATATGAAACATATGAAAGGAAAAATAAAACCCAATTTTTGATAAAGTCTAAGTAACGACAATAAATAATAAATCCAGCTAAATAATGTTAAACCAGAAAAAGCCGTAACATAAACATACAAGAGATAAAATGGATGAATGAAGCCGGAAGCTTATAAGGTATTTCACTTGATCACGGGTACATAAAATACATTTATAAGCAAAAAACATAGTCGATTTCTGTAACGGAATTCAGCAATAAACAAATTTTGAATTTTATTATGCACCCAATCGACTAAGCACCAGAGAATATTAAACAACCATGTAAAATATTAAACAATGTGAAATCCACAACCATGAAAACAATTAAAAAATTAAACAAATTAAATCATAGACAAACCCAGCACGAGGACAGCCAAGACATTAACATTGACACAGATTACGTACTTAGGCTTAAAATACCGCTTAAATACTGACACAGTTAAAAGCTAATGCCACGGTTGCCGCAACAGATAGTCCATATAATAATTATTATTACAATCGATAATAACGATCCTGGAATAAATTACAAGAAGTTGTTTAAAATTAAACAATAAATAATTAATAGATAATAACAAATAAAAGTTTAATTTAAGAGTCCAAGGCAACCTAATAATATTAGAACAAAATAAATAATTATTTAAAGCTGCCATCTTACGGAAATTATAAGAAGTTATATTTGAGAAAGACAATAAATGATAAAGTAACTGACTAAAATAGTGTCTAGTGCTGCCATCTAGGATAGAAAACCGAATATAACATTAGATTAAATATATTTAAAACCAAATATGTCATTTAGACTGCAGATAAATATCATTCCATAATATGCAACTTAATATTGATAATTATCAAATAACATTTTAATATAATGTGTACCGCAACAGATACTCCATATAATAATAATTACTACATACTATAATATTGATCCTGTTATAAATTACAAGAAGTGTTTAATATTAAACAATTAATAATTAATAGATAATAATTATTATAAGTGAAATTTAAGAGTCCAGGCAGCCTAATAATAATAGAACAGAATAAATAATTATTTAATGCTACCATCTTGCTGGAAATATAAGAAATTATATTTAAGAAAGACAATATATAATTAAGTACATGACTAAAATAGTGTATAGTGCTGCCATCTAGTACAGAAAACCGAATATAACTGCAGATAAAATGTATTTTAAACATAATATGTTATTAAGATTGCAGATAAATATTATTCTAAAATATGCAATATAATATTGACAATTATCAATTGATATCTTAATGTAATGTGCGAAAAATGGTTAAAATTAAAATTATTTTTTAATTTTTTAATTTTTACGTTTAAATTTAAGTAAAACAATAATTTCGAATAAGTAACTTTTTTAATAGTATAAAAATTGTTTATAATAATCAGTTAATAAAAATGAATGTATCAATAAAAAAATGGGGGGGGGGGGGATGGTGATATACCAATAAAATACAACATTTCTACAGACTTTAAATACAGGTATCATAAACTGTGAAAGCGTATTACCATTACAAGGCATAATATAAATAAAATGAATCAAAAGAGTAAATTAAAATGATTCAAATTAAATTAATTTAAAGATTGTTATACAGAGTTTAAAATTAAACAATTAATAATTAAGAGATAATAACTAGTAAAAGAGAAAAAGAGCCCATAGCAAACTTATTATATTTGAACATAATAAATTATTTAATTCTGCCGTCTAGCTGAATTATAAGAATTAAATTAAATAATCAATATATCATAAATTACAAGACTATAATCAGATGAAATAGTGTTGAGTGCATCCCACATTTACATTATACCATAAATAACAGTAGAAAATGAAATTATTTATTTATTTACTTTATTTTATTTTTATATTGTAAATATTTAATCTAAAATGTCGGTGAGATTGCATAAATATATCATTCTAAAATAGTGCATCAGAATATTGATAATAATCAATTAACATTATAATATTATGTATTTAAAATTAAGTGAATTAATAATAATACCAAATAAGTGAATTTATAAATAACATAAAAGTTTGTTTATATTAATCACTTAATAAAATTAATGTATCATTACTAATATTGGGGGGGGGGGGGCATGGTAATATACCAACATAATAGAACATTTCTACAAACTCATAAATACAAATATCTTAACCAGTGTAATCGTAATCATTACAAAGTTAATTGAAATAAATCTATAATAGTAAATTAAATTGATGCATATTAACTAGATTTAATTTAAAGAATGTTATACAATACACAGGACCGCGACAAACTAGAACCAAAACTGATAGTAGAACCATGAATAATCAACGTAATCTTTTTTTTATATATACTTACAGCTTTAATTCATAATATTACGGTTTTTGATGGTGTTAGGTTATGTTTAATTATTGGTTATATATATATATATATATAAAGATATTCGAGTGAACATTAAACGTCAACAAATTTAAAGTTTTTATGTCAGAATGTATCGGAAAGATTCACGTTGTTGAGGTTCTATTATTTATTTTATTTATGTAATTTTTAACAGCTTTAAAAAATGTAATGAAACAATAAATTTAGAAATTTCCTTTTTCAATTAGGGTGTTATTGACATTTAGTGATGATCTCTATTGAAACTGAAGCGTGCGAAATTTGAAATATGCAGTTACATTACGGTCAATGAGAAAGAATCAAGTACATTTTAATAATGTTGCACAATTTAAAACATAAGGGAATTGATACGTATTTATGAAATGCAAAGCATTTATTACTTATTTACAGCACCTCACGAACGAATTCCATTACATAATAGTCTACTTAGAAAATCTGCTTACAAAATATTTTAATGATGTTACACTACTTCAAGTACAATGAAAATGATATACATTACTGTGGTTTCATACCATAACCATATACTTGCTGTAAAATATGATGTGCGTATCATTTATCGTACATTTACAGGAACACACAAAATTTATCGGATACAACACAGAAGTACTGTCTATTAGCAAAAATTTCTGGAAAGTACGGTTTTAGTTATGATACATATTTTTAAGTTACTAAGTTTTGTGCACTATTATGTAAGTGTGAAAGCGGGGGGTGGGGGGTGGGACACGGTGCGTCACATACAGGCCTGTACAAATGAATTGAAAAATTTTTAGCCTATTGATAAAAATTAATCCAGCCGAATCTTTGCCAAAAAAGAAATAACTCAGATTTTTGGCCGAAAAAGTAAAAAAGCGGCCTTTGTGAAGATCGATCTCACCTATCCAATGCAAAAAAAAAAAAAAAAAAAAAGAATTTAAAAATATTCAAATACAAACGCGAAATCTTTATAAATTTCTTCCATAGGATTAGCATTCGCGAACGGGTGTTTTCGCTCTGAAGTAGCCTCATTGCATTTCAATATTTTAAAATGATTTTTTTGCTTTCTTCTAACTTTACAAGAAGAAATTATTGGATTCGTGATTTTCGACTTCCAGTTTTCGACGGATTTACACGTTTTAGGGGTCAAAAAACCCCAAAAACAAGTTTTTACAAAATGTTTGTTTGTCTGTCTGTAAATGACACAAATTTTGTGGGCGTTCTGTCTCATGAAGTAATGCACGAATTTAATACAAATTTATATTCAAGTAGTCCCTGATATAAATTGGTGCTGATTAGTTTTTGGTGTAAAATCGCCCAATCACAATTTCACAACGGCTCTATCTCAAGACCTTATGCAAGGATTTTCATAAAACTTCAGATTGAGTTAGTCCTTGAAATGAATTGGTGCTAGGTTACGTTTTGTTGTAAATCGCCCAACAGATGGCGCTGCTATGCTGCATTTTGCAGGATTTACACGATTTCCGCAATAGCTCTATTTCAAGAACTATTGCACACATATTCATCAAAAAACTCAGATTCAGTTAGTCCTTGATATGGAATGATGCTGATTATGTGTTGGCATGAATCGCCCAGTAGGTGGCGCTGTTGTGCTGCATTTGTCATGCTTTCCGAAATAGCTCTAATGGCCGTTTTTTGCCTTTCCGATTTTGTTTACGTATATTTTCAGTGAGAGCACTTTTATTTTCGGAACCGGTTTCGAAAGTGAATGCATCCTCATAGAAAAAGTCTGCATTCGAAATCGAAAAAGTGAAAAACGGTCTTTGTACAGATCGATCTCAACTATCCAATGCAAAAAAAAAAATCATTTAAAAATATTGAAATGCAACCGAGATATCTTTATAAATTTCTTCCAAAACTATTAGCATTAGCGAAGGGGTCTTTTCGTTTGACTAAAGTAGCCTCTTCTCGGTTGCATTTCAATATTTTTAAATGATTTTTGCATTCGATACATGAGATCGATCTGTAAAAAGGCCGTTTTTTGCTTTTTCGCTTTTGTTTACAGATATTTTTAGTGAGGACACTTTCATTTTCGGAAAGAGTTTCGAAAGTGAAAACACCCCCATAAAATATCTGCAATCAAGATCGAAAATATAAAAAACGGCCTTTGTACAGATTCATCTCAGCTATCCAATACAAAAAAATCATTTAAAAATATTGAAATGCAACCGAGATATCTTTATAAGTTTCTTCTATAGGATTAGCATTAGCGAAGGGGTCTTTTCGTTTGACTAAAATAGCCTCTTCTCGGTTGCAATTCAATATTTTTAAATGATATTTTTTTGCATTGGATAGCTGAGATCGATCTAGACAAAGGCCGTTTTTTGCTTTTTCGATTTTGTTTACAGATATTTTTACTGAGGACACTTTCATTTTCGGAAAGATTTTCGAAAGTGAAAACACCCCCATAAAACGTTCTGCAATCAAGATCTAAAATGTAAAAAACGGTCTTTGTACAGATCGATCTCAGCTATTGGATGCAAAAAAAGTCATTTAAAAATATTGAAATGCAACCGAGATATCTTTAGAAATTTCTTTTATAGAATAAACATTAGCGAACGGTCTTTTCGCTTGACTAAAGTAGTCTCCCCATAAAAAATTCGGCAATCAAGATCGAAAATGTAAAAAAAGTTCTTTATACAGATCGATATCAACTATCCAATGCAATAAAAATTATTTTAAAATATTGAAATGCAACTGAGATATCTTTATAAGTTTCTTCTATAGGATTAGCATTAGCGAACGGGTCTTTTCGCTTGAATAAAGTAGAGCCTCTACTAGGTTGATTTTCAATATTTTTAAATAATTTTTTTATGCATTGGATTGATGAGATCGAACTGTACAAAGTCCGTTTTTTGCATTTTCGATTTTGTTTACAGATATATTTAGTGAGGGCACTTTCCTTTTCGGAACAACTTTCGAAAGTGAAAACACCCCCATAAAAAATTCTGCAATCAAGATCGAAAATGTAAAAAACGGTCTATGTACAGATCGATCTCAGCTTTCCAATTAAAAAAAAATCATTTGAAATTATTGAAATGCAACCGCGGTATCTTTATAAATTTCTTCCATAGGATAAGCATAAGCAAACGGGTTTTTTCGCTTGACTAAAGTAGCCTCCCCATAAAAAAATTCTACAATCAAGATCGAAAATGTAAAAAACGGTCTTTGTACACATCGATCTCAGCTATCGAATGAAAAAAAAAAAAAAAAAAAAAATAGATTAAAAATATTGAAATGCAACCGAGATATCTTTATAAATTTCCTCCATGGGATAGGATTAGCTTTAGCGAGCGGGTCTATTCTCATGACTGAAGTAGCCCCTTAGCACTGCTGATTTGAATTGCAACAAAATATACTTATAATTTAATCAAAATATTTATAATAAATTAAAAAATTATTCGATTGCCTTTCAAAAGGGAAAAAAAATAAAATAAATGCAAAACAATATATACAGTAAGCAGAAATATATCATCTGTGTATGCTGATTTCACCGCAACGGAATTTGCTAAGTATTTGTAAATTGGCCGAAATTTTCGGGTTGGGTTGGGTTGATTTTTGACGGCTGATTATCTACTCGAGCGATATGGACCCGAAGGGGGAGTGCCGTTCGTGTGGGTCTTTCTAAGGGAACCCAACCCGTATTAAAGCACGGAAATCCAAGGTTCGAATAAAACCACGAAAACTCCGAACGATTAGACCGACGGCTGCAATTGAGGTCGAAACCGGCACCTCCTGTCTACCAGCTTCGACAGCACAACCTCTCGGCCGGTAGTGGGGCCCGAAATTTTCGGTAAAACACTAAAAAAAAATCTTTCTTTCAGAGACACACTTCTGAATTTTAAAGTAGTGTAATTTAATAATGAAACTGTACTGTAGTTATCTTTTAGTTTACTATATAAAACAAATCTTTAATATTTGTGAAAGAAACAAATTCCGCTAGAATTACCTTATCAATTATAAAAAAAAAATATAGAAAATTTAAATACAAATAGATTTTTTCGCCGCATATATTTATTCATTTTAATGACACTAGTCAATTATTATTATTCTCCCCCCCCCCCGCCTCTGCCGTGTGCGAATGACATATTTCTATTGATTGATAGACTTTTACCTTTTGACGTTTACGGAATAAAAAGTTCTATCCGGCATTATACTTCAGAAGTGAGAAAGAAAAATAAAGATTATAAATCTATTTTAATTCCAAATCAATAATACTTTAAATTAATTTTTGGAACAGGTCTCGAAAGTGAAAACCACCCCATAAAATATTTTGCAGTCAGGATCGAGAAAGTAAAAGTCGCCTTTGTATAGATTGATCTTAGCTATCCAATGCAAAAGAAAATCATTTAAAAATATTGAAATGCGACCGATATATCTTTATAAATTTCTTCTACAGGATTAGCATTAGCGAACGGGTCTTTTCGGTAAACTAAAGTAGCCTCTTCTCTGTTGCATTTCAATATTTTTAAATGTTTTTTTTTTTTTTTTTTTTTTTTTTTTTTTTTTTTTGCATTGGATAGCTGAGATCGATCTGTACAAAGGCCGTTTTTTGTTTTTTCGATTTTGTTTATAGATATTTTTAGTGAGGACACCTTTCATTTTCGGAATAGGTGTGAAAGTGAAAACACCCCCATAAAAAATTCTGCAATCAAGATCAAAAAAGAAAAAAACGCCCTTTGTACACATCGATCTCAGCTATCTAATGGAAAAAAAATCATTTAAAAATATTAAAATGCAACCGAGATATCTTTATAAATTTCCTCCATGGGACTAGCTTTAGTGAGCGGGTCTTTTCGCGTGAATGACGTAGCCTGTTTCCGGTTGCATTTCAATATTTTTAAATGATTTTTTTTGCTTTGGATAGCTGAGATTGATCTGTACAAAGGCCGTTTCTTGCTTTTTCGATTTTGCTTACAGATATTTTTAGTGAGAACACTTTAATTTTCGGAACCGGTTTCGAAAATAAAAGCATCCCCATAATAAATTCTGCAATCAAGATCGAAAAAGTAAAAAATGGCCTTTGAAAAGATTGATCTCCGCTATCCAATGCAAAAAAAAAAAAGATTTAAAAATATTGAAATGCAACCGGGATATCTTTATAAATTTCTTCTATAGGATTATCATTAGCGAACGGATCTTTCCAGTAGACTAAAGTAGCCTGTTCTCGGTTTCATTTTAATATTTTTAAATGATTTTTTTTTTGCATTGGATAGCTGAGATCGACCTGTACAAAAGGCCGTTTTTTGTTTTTCGATTTTGTTTACAGATATTTTTAGTGAGGACACTTTCATTTTCGGAACAAGTTTCGAATGTGAAAACACCCCCATAAAAAAATCTGCATTCAAGATCGAAAATGTAAAAAAAACGGCATTTGTGCAGATCAATCCTTACTATCCAATGCAAAAAAAATAATTTAAAAATATTGAAATGCAACCGAGATATCTTTATAAGATTCTTCTATAGGATTAGGATTAGCGAACGGGTCTTTTCGCTTGACTAAAGTAGCTTCCCCTTAAAAAATTCTGCAATCAAGATCAAAAATGTGAAAAACAGACTTTGCACAGATCGATCTCAGCTATCCAATGCAATAAAAACCATTTAAAAATATGTAAATGCAACCGAGATATCTTTATAAATTTCATCTATAGGATTAGTATTAGCGAACGGGTCTTTTCGCTTGACTAAAGTAGCCTCCCCATAAAAAATTGTGCAATCAAGATCGAAAACGTAAAAAACGGTCTTTGTACAGATCAATCTCAGCTGTTCAAATAAAAAAAAAATCATTTAAAAATATTGAAATACAACCCAGATATCTTTATAAATTTCCTCCATGGAATTAGCTTTAGCGAGCGGGTCTATTCTTATGACTGAAGTAGCCCCTTAACACTGCTGATTTGAATTGCTACAAAATATGCTTATTATTTAATCAAAATGTTTATAATAAATTTAAAATTTATTAGATTGCCTTTCAGAAGGGAAAAAATAAAATAAATGCAAAACAACATATTCAGTAAGCAGAAATATATCATATGCGTATGCTGATTTCACCGCAACAGAATTTGCTAAAGTATTTGTAAATTAGCCGAAATTTTCGTGTTGTGTTGGGTTCATTTTTGACGGCCGATTATCTACTCGATGGATATGGACCTGAAGGAGGAGTGCCCTTCGTGGGGGTCTTTTTAAGGGAGCCCAATCCATATTAAAGCATGGAAATCCAAGGTTCGAAGGAAACCACGAAAAGTCCGAACGATTAGGCCGACGGGTGCGATTGGGGTCAAACCCAGCACCTCCCGTCTACCAGCTTCGACAGCACAATCTCTCGGCCAAAAACACTCAAAGAAATCTTTCTTGAAAGTTTCAGAAACACATTTCTCAATTTTAAACTAGCGTAATTTAATAATGAAACTTTTCTGTAGTTATCTTTTAGTTTACTATATAAAACAAATGTTTAATATTTGTGAAAGAAACAAAATCCGCAAGAATTACCTTATCAATTATAAAAAAATATATAGAAAATTTAAATACAAATATATTTTTTCGCCGCATATATGTATTCATTTTTAATGACACTAGTCAATTATTATTTTTTCTCTCCCCCCCCCCCCCCTGTCGAATGCGAATGACATATTTCTATTGAATGAGAGACTTTTGCCTTTTGACGTTTACGGAATAAAAAAAATCTATCCGGCATTATATTTCAGAAGTGAGAAAGAAAGAAAAAGATTATAAATCTGTTTTAATTCCTAATCAATAATAATTTTAAAATTTATTTTTGGAACAGGTTTCGAAATGAAAACACCTCATAAAATATTCTGCAGTCAGGATCGAAAAAGTAAAAAGCGGCGTTTGTACAAATTGATCTCAGCTATCCGATGCAAAAAAAATCATTTGAAAATATTGAAATCCAACCTATATGTCTTTATAAATTTCTTCTAAAGCAAAAAAAGAAGCCGCGGATAGAAGCCGTCTTTCTTCTTTCATTAAATAATTCTTTTTCCAATCTTTTCGTTTTTACTTGCACGTCTGAAGGACTCGACAACTTTTGATTTTACTTCTGTTACTTTAGTTCTGCACTTTAACTCCGTGTCGCAGATAAAACTCTTTTTTGCGACTCTTCTATTCTTTCTTCTTCTCTGAAAATTCTTCATGAATATCACTTCACTTCTCGCAGAATAGTTTTAAAGCACATAGTTTGTAATTAAATGCACACTGCACTTACATTAAAGCAAATGCATAAGCGATCGACAAGACGGCTAAAAACAAACAGTGAGCTGTGCGTTAAATTTCAACACGAGCCAAAAAAGCCCCAGAGGGGAAGGGGAGAAAAGTAGAGACTCTTGTAATATCATGTGCGTGGCGCCATGAAAGTGTTTCAAGGACACCCACATACTCGTTCTGCATTCACAAAAACATTACATTAAGCCTTTTTGACATTCCATTATGGAATTTGAATGTATCGCTAAAATCTTTTTTACTCGTATTTCCAAAACTATTCATCTTAGAAAGAAACATTGCGCATGCAAAATATGGGAAATTTTCTCTAGTTTAATTTGATGCAATATTTTTTTCAAAAGAGTTTAACCGTCTAGCGAATACAATGGGAAACCCGAAAAAACCCCGATTTTTTTATGGTTTTTCGCTTATAATTTTTTAAGCCGACCAGATACGAGGTGGCACAGTTGAAAATCGTGTTCAGCACCCCAAAAAAACACAAAGAAAGAAACAGAAAAAACTTCTCCAAAACTTTCCAGGCGCAGGCAGAAGCCTTTTTTTGTCTAATTTTACAAGACTCTACCTTATTCTACCGCCTACTTTACCGAACTACTTTATTCTACCGCCATGGGGAGCACTCTATTCTTAACATTTCTTTATCCGAACGAAACTTCGGTATTCAACCTATCTGGAGAAGTATTACTCGATCTATTATGTAATAAAGTTAGGGCAATGCCCGGGGGGGTGGGGGCATTAGCCAAGAATGGTCAGGGGGGAAACAGATGCAGAAATGGACAGCAATTTCCTAGTTACCCCTATGGTCAACTTTTTAAGAAGGGGCGATATAATTTCCTCAGATAATTAAGGGCTAAGATATGATTTTCAAAAATTGCTATTCAGAAGTAGTGGTAACGCATAATATATTTATACGCTATAAAAAATGTGTATTTGAGGTTTTCATAATGAAATCTGACTTTGGTGAAGAAATCGGTACAAGAATTTCCGATGGGATAAATTTGAATTACATTTCTTTTTTCCTACAAAAATTGTTTTTTGATAAAATAATAAGTTACTGATATATTTTCCTAATTTGAAAATTTTTGAAATAGAATATTATTTTGCATATATGCACTAATTTTCACATCTCTACCTGAAATAGTTTCGACATGCTAAAATTCTCTGTCTGATTTAAATATTTTTCCTATGGGGAAGTACTTGAATATGCTTATTTCCAAGTCAGAAAAATAAATTAAATACAACTCCTTGCAGGTGTTTAATTGAAATATGAAGATCGCATTTTAATAAATGATTTTTAACAGATATTTCAGAATTTGTCGGTGGATTTTTTTCAATTTTTGGAATTTTTAAAATAGAATATAATTTTGCGTATATGCGAAAATTTTCAAATCCCTAACTCAAAGATTTTTAAATTTTCAATATGCTTTAAAATTTTCCACTCTGGTTTTTAATTATTGTCATCTGCAGTTTTCACCTCTCAGTTCTCAAAGGACAGTTGAGAGACACGTCGCCTCTGGTTTCCCGATAAATTGAAAATAAATTATGTTGTTAAAGATGGATTTTTTTAATTTTTCGAATTTCCGAAATAAGAATATTATTTTGCGTATATGTGAAAAATTTCAAATCCCTACTTGAAATAGTTTTTAAAATGTCAATGCGTTCGAAAATACCCATTCTCCTATCTTTCTTGATATCCTGCATTTTCTGGCAACTCTTTCGGAGCAGTAGTGAGCATTTGAAATAAAGTGCGATGCTTTTCTTTCCTATTTTTACTAAATTAGTTGGGATTGCAAACGTTTTTAGGGTTCCTTACTTAAAGAGTAAAAACGGAATCATTATAAGATCATTCCTGTGTCTGTCACAGCCATTTTACTCGTAAACTATGGCACCTGGAAAGTTCAAATTTGGCGAAGTAATAAGGGCAACTGACCCACATATTTACAGATTATTAAACATTCACACGTATATTTAGGAAAAATGTAGAGGGGCTAATTAAGTTACTTGAATAAAAAAAAATCTTTATATATCGTGTGAAAGCTTCCGTGACACTGAACTCAAAAATACATTTCTTTTAATTTTAGGTATTATGTTTTCAGAGATATCGTCGAAAATGTAGTGCAAAAATATGTCCCCCCCCCCTCTATTTCCGAATCGATTGGAACAAAAATTATGAGAAAAGTAAAGGTAGTAGACATTAATTTAAACCTTGCAGGAAAACTATAGTGATTACCTTAGGTCACATAATTTTTTAGAAAAGTGCATTTTTCCATTACACACAAATTTCGATTTATGTTCATTTAGCAAAGGTGTTGAGGAGTGCTGGTGGTGCCTATCGTAGCAGAAGTATAAAAGCAATATTGATACTAATTTTTGAAAAAAAAATTGTCGGTAATTAGCTGAGATATTAACCCTTAAAGACACGGATGGTTTGGACATACATAAAGACAGGGGCGGCGTACTCTATGTACCATCGGATTTTAACGCATAGATGTCAACTTTTAATTATGCATTTGTGTAATGCAATGCCCAGTAGCAGTATAAGAGCAATAAACGTCAAATTGTTAAAAACAGTCTAATTTAATTAGAATTAATCACATAAATACTATGGGATTCGCGACTAGTTTGCATTGAGTGGATCTCTCAATACGCCTCCCCTATCTTTAAAAGTTAAAAACCTATCTGGAAGTTAATTAAAAACCTATCTGGAAAAATGTTTCACGGACGAAGGCGGCGTTACAACTTTGCGACCTCCATTCGAAGCGCGCTTAGCACAATGCCAGTTTTAATTTTTAACAAGTGTTTTGTTTTAGCTACACTGTAAAATGAAAAGATTAATACTACGCTGAATTTAGTTTTATGAAAGGACAAATGAAGTTTAATTATGCACTGCTTTTATTATCTGTACCGAATTAAGTCAATCATAAACAGATTAGGATAAGATTAGAAAAGGTTTATAAAGAATAGAAATACTTGGCATTATTTAGGCTATCTCTTTGAACTTTTATGGTATACCCATTGATAGTTTTCTAGTATATACAGCTATACCCAACCCTTCGTTGTACAGTTTTTACACAGTCTAATTATTCTTTTTTACAACGATTTTCTTAATAATACAGTTAATAATTCATATATTTATTGTACGGAACCCTCTGAGAGCGAGTAAAACTCGCACTTGACCTTTTATTAATTAATAACTTGACTAATTAACAAAATATTAAATTTCTGAGCCTCAAGAGCATTTGGAACTGCTTCAGACCAAATGGCCCGCCAACTGAATACCAATAAATTTTAACAGAAAATTTTATGGTAGGTTTGCGATAGCGCAAATTAACTTTCAAAGGTGGTTCCGCGGTGGTTTGTAAGAAAAATCTAAAAGGAAAAATTTTCTAAAATAATATTGGTATTCAGTTGGCGGACCATTTGGGAGCCCTCTATATAACCAATTCTTGGAGTTTGGTTTCTTACTGGCTTTTAACTAAGCTTAGGAATTCGGCTAATCGTCAAGGCAAAACTAAATACAAACTAAAATAATGTTAATAATGGATTCGTTGTGAAACTATGATTCCAGAATCGTTCTTTTAACTCCACGGCATATCCTCTTTTCCCTTTACAATGTGTGTTCCTATCGGTTATTGGAACCAATAAAACATGCCTTTTACAGATGCTTTTGTCAATCGAAAAAAAAAAGAAAAACTTCTACCGTAATTCATTTTTAAATAGTTTTGTGAAACAAAAAGACGAGTTACCTGTGCATCCGTGATGGGGTTAAAGAAAAACAAATAAATAAATAATTATTTTTAATAAATATGAATGATTTTCTGGAAAATGACTTACCACAAATAATAAACTAACACAGAAAACTTTCAATCGTATAATAATATCAGTGAGCGTGTCGCCAAGAGAAATAAAGTCAGTTCTTGCAATTGGTGATTTTTATCTTTAATCTGTCGTTTTCTGACCCATGAAATATTTGGTTACGTTTTGGGACGAAGAGACTTGCTTGGAATCATGGCCAACAAAGGGATCAAAGGCCACCATTTAGACAGGAGGGTCACGTCTCTGTTTTTTTAGTGTGTGTGGGGTGTCATATGTCTTCTTTAGAAAATTTTATATATAAACATAAAAATTAGCTATTTTCTGACGTATATCCGAATTAATTTAATTTTTGAATATATAAAATTTGCAGGATTTATAGTAAGAAATTTATTCGTAAATGAATTCCAGGTTTTATAGTAAGAAATCAGAGTTTCTCATTTTCTTTTAAAAGCAAAGGATCTTACAGAATATGTCGATTTTTGATCTCGACAAGCACGGAAATTTCGTCTTGAGAGAGGGTTATCGGATACAATTAAAAAGGCGCCATATTTACAGGGAAATGAAAACGATATTCGATTATTTGGTTCTTAATCAATAAAATGCATGCAGTTTTCATACATGTATAAAATGTATAAAAATAACTCCGTGGGTGTATAAGAAAGATTAAATTTATAAGCGGAAAAGAACACTCTCAGAAATAAAACTCTCCCTTTTGACGATTCAGAAATCCTCGAGCTGTATTTCGTCGTTTTTGACGATCATTTCCTATTAACATCACGTGACTTTTAACGAAGCGTAAACCCTCAAATATTTGACGAAAGTTTTGCCTCAATCACGGTCAGACTCAATGCATTTTAAGGAAACATTTCCTCAAATCCTCCTCGAATCCTACGATTTTAGCAAACAGATATTTGCTTGTTTATGTTAGTCCTGTAATAATTTATTTTAAAACAGCACTTAGTGCTTTTCAGAAAATACTGAAATATAGGTAGTTATTGTTTCTTCATTAGTTATTTTTTTAGCCGTTAGAATTTTTAGGAATGCTTATTAATGTTATTATTATTTTATTTATATGTTGTCGTTCGTTATGTTTTAATTCGAAAAGAATAAATTTCCTGTGTTTTTCAAAACCATTCAATAAGAAAATTAGGTCAATAAAATTTCAAACTTCTAGGATATCTTTTTTTTTTTTTTTTTTTTTTTAAAGAAGTATATTATGTTTTCAATCAAATTAAAAATAAACATAATTGATCCCTCCCCTCTTTATAAACAGTAAAGTGTTAAAATCTTATCCTCCTACTGAAAGTGATAAAATCTCACGCAATATGCACTTCACAATTCATTATTTGTGAGCAACAAATTAACCAGACCATATTCTAATCATCCATTGATCAAAGAAAATTTCAGTTGTAAATTATTTAATCAAGCCATATTATAATTATTCATTGATACGAGAAAACCATAAAAATAAATTAGCTTTCCTTACAACTTTCAGAAAATATAGCAACTCGATAAAATTGCAATCTACGTTATAAAAATAAAACACGAAGTAGAATTAATTATATCAGTCTAAAAGCAGACACTTTCAAGTCCCCAGCAGCCAGGTTGGCAGAACAGCGACCTCCCATACGAAAGGTCGTGAGTTCGAATCACGCCGGGGAAAGAGAGAGGTGTTTTTTTTTCTTTCCCCGTGTCAAATACTCGAGCTTCCAAACTGATTGAGAGATGGCGCCACCAGATCTCTTTTGACGAAATTTGTATCGTCAAGCAAGTGAAGAAACTAATTTCATCAATTTGACGAAATGTTCGCTCGGAGCATTTTCCAGGAAACTATTTCGTCAAAAACAAAGAAAATTTCGTGAAATCTGAGTATTCATTTCTGAGAGTGAATTCAAAACACTTTTAATTCGTATTTATATTTTAAAAATGTATTGTTCTATAGAAATATTCTTCGTGAAGAGAGGTTTCACGACCCCCATGACATACCCTTTTGGATTCCTGCTTATTTGCATCAGGAATAAAACTCTCACACCACAAAATATTAAACGTATACTTTTTATAATAATTTGTCGGTTTTTTCAGTAGTCAGTTTTATATAAAAGAGGTACCTTTTGTAAAATCAAGAAAACTGCTTCTTGAGCAGTTGAAATAAAACGAAAGATTTCTCAGGACGCTGCCTTTTGTAAATATGGACTTTGGTGTTATATTGCCTCCTATACATCAATGGCGTAAAATTTCCTTTTATACTGCACAAGCTTGGAAGCTCTTTATTACGTGACTTTATTTGATATTTTATTGCATGTGCATACTTAGCAGCTTGAATAACTATCAGTATCGTGCTTAATCGCGTAATAGTCACACCTCCCGATTTGAAGCAGAAAAAACCTTCAAAATATTTTCTTCGCATAAATGATGGATGAAAAGAAAAAGATGAAAGATTGTGTTCACAATGTTTGGAAGAAAGGGTCTGTAGCATTGCTTAAAAAAACCAGCCATGCTGGGTACTCGATAGCTTCCGAGGACATCTTTTGATGATGTAAAGAGGAATTTTCAGAAGGCAAAACAGATCACGTGGTAATTCCTCGAGGATTCACTTCGATTCTGCCAGGGGTGTAGTGGATGGTATACGCCGTATACTTTCTGGATTTTTTTACGAAGCACCGTATACCATCTATTTCTCAAATAAAGCTATAGCGTATACCCAAGTCATGACATCGATCACTTTAGCGTATACCTTCTGCCTATAGCGTTTACCTTCTGGTTTTTTTTAGGACTAGATCACTGGATTCTGCAACCGTTGCTCGTATTGGTTAATAAACCGTTTAAAGACAATACAAGACGAGCATATGGATACCGGATGGTGAATGGGAGCAAAGAAAAACTCCCTACGGAAAAATATCCATCCCTGGAACTAATGTGTCCATCCCTGGAACTAATGTGTTAGTTGGATAGTACAATGATGGACTTTAATAACAAGCGATATAATTACAAAAAAGTTTTAAGAAGACTGTTATCCGTGACGTTTTGGATGGAAGCGAAGATGACATTTCATGGAATGACGGATATTCTTCTGAATCGATTTACATTACAATAGTGATACGAATACCTTCGGTGAAAGTGATTTAAAATGAGAATTTTTAGTCAAAATTTTCACAAAGGTTATTTGTAAATTTTACGTCCATGAAAATATTACCATAAAAATAAAACTGGTATTTAATAAACAGCACATAATCTGGAAACATTTGCTAAGTTACTAATTTTATAATAATGTGCTTTTTTTTATACGAGTAATGTTTCAGCATTAGAGTGTGTAATATTGCGTACAGTCAATCAGGGTAACTTTGATCCGCATTTTCTCTATTTTCATATGACACATTATTATTTGAAGAATATTGTCGCAACTAGGGGCATAAAAGAGAAGAAATGATCTTAAATTACTGTTTGACTATAAAAAATTAAGGAATAATGAGGATAAAAGCAATAAAAAATGGATTTTTAGCCTGGTTCAAAGTTACCCAGCCATTTAGGGTAACTTTCCACCATATAATAAATTTTTATAAAAAAAAAGTATTGTAGTCAGGACAACTTTAAACACCAAAAAATGTTTTCAGATATGTAAAGACTGCGAATTTACATGTCCCAACATCACAAGATTTGTATAATTTATGATATTACAACAAATATCAGGCATAAGAAAAGTAGAAGAAGAGAACCAGGAACATTTAGAAATAAAAAAAAAACCTGTTTGTTGTTCATATAAAACATAAAAATGCAGTGAAAAACAATTTTCAATGTTTTAACTCTATAATATATCCATAGTTATAGTAATACATACAAGTACTTGTATTATTCAAACAAGAATAAAAAACGTCGAACGTATGAAATGTCAAATTTGAGTAACTCCGCCCCTAATCACGCCTCTAAATGAATTGTACGTATTTTACACATATTTGTAAAAATATTTACATGTCATATCTAATGCACACTTTCGGCATTTATATAAAATATACGTGCAAATATGGGAACTTTTCGACAGTAGTACCTATAATCAGTAAATTATAAGTATCAGTGTATCTTTGAGCCGGCTCAAAGTTACCCTGAAAATGCGGTAAAATGCTAGTGCCTTCTTATTTTACATTTTATTAACTATTAATAAATAAATAATCACAAAATATTAACATATTTACAACATTTAGTTAATAATATGTCTGATAAATGGGTATATTGTTACTTACTATGAAAATTTAATTGGATTACAACAACTTCAAAACAGCATTCAAAATTAGCTTGAAAACAGTACTTCACAAAAATGGTTAGATGATGCAATTAAAAGCGCATAATGTTGCTAATTTATTTTCTAAAATAAAGAATAGAAATCCCAGTTAAGAAGCTTGCCAACAGAGCACAGTTCTGGAGTTTATTTACTCTTTTAGAGTCAAAAACATTGAAAAATTGGAGGTGGTGCAAAGTTACACCCCGTAGTTCAAAGTTACCCTGATTGACTGTAATAGATTTCCCCGCATAATAGTCGCACCTAGACTTTCACAATAAATAATTGGCAAAAAATGTGCGACTACTATGCGAGTAAACATGGTAAATTGCAGTTCCTCAACTTAGCTTCAAAATAACAAGATAAAACTGCTTTCAAATTCTCAAAAAGAAGGGAGTGGTTCTATTGGAATCTGAATACTTTTATTTTATATGAGGAACATGGAAGTGCCTAAAATTTTTGTTAGAGAGAGAGGGGGGCATGCCACGGTGGGGGAGGGTAAGAAGAGGGGCACGCCACATGCCCACTTTATAATTTGAACATTTAATTCCTTTTAGAGTAATCTTCTTAATAATTAAAAAAGTTAATTTATTATTATAAAACATTTCCGAATTTTTAAGGCTGTTGAAATACAAAATGTAAAATTTTATTCACAAAATAGTTCATTTTTTCAGTGAAACAGATTAAATTTATTTCCAGAAAAGTTACAGCGTTACACGCTAGACAATTTTAGATCTTAAAAGTTTTAGTAAACAATTATATACTATACTTAAATTTTTAAGATGAATTATAGCCCAATTTATAAAAATAATAACATGAAGTTGCTTTTAAAAACTCAAATACATATATTTTTTAATATGTTTTCTTTCAAGATATTTTTAAATACAAATTTCGACATAATAAACAACTTTTTTAAGTGAAACTAAATCAGTGTTGAATTCAGACACATTTTTTTTTTTTTCTGTGAGGGATTTCTATGGCTCTGAGGGTGGGGCATTAGAAAATTCCGGGGGAAGGAAATTGCATTTTTTGCCCACTGAAAATACAAAATCTCAAATCTTCTGGAGGGGACATCTCATTGCTGGGTCACCCCCTGGATTCAACACTGAACTAAATGGTTTAGAGGCAATTTAAAACAAATTAAACCATAAATGGACCCTAAGAAAATTTACTGCGCATGCTCATTTCTTGCTGAAATAACCAGAACCCTTAAAGAAAGGTGTGATGAAGATATTATTTTCAAAATAGTGGTAGGAACGATAAAAGTTTCCCTATAGAATGCGACCCCTGGTTATAGTACAATTTCAAGGTCTGGCTATCTCACTTACAGGGTCAAGGTACTTGCATTCGTAAAATGTTGAAATATTTTACTGACACCAATATTTACAAGAGAATCTATCTGAAAACAAGTAAAAGTATATTTTCGCGTACTTAATAAAGGTGAAAGTTTCATTATAAAATTCAGGTGCCAATGTGGCAATTAGGAATTAAAATTTAGTGATGCCATATCGGCATCACCGCCTCTCACGGGTCAAGAAATTTGGTTTGATACCACTCAATGTGCTTTTTTTTAAATTTCATTACGTAATTTTAATAAGGTATTCTATCATTTTATTTATTGTGAGCAAAAAACAATGGAGAAAATTATTTCCCGTAGTAAGAGAAATACAAAAAAAATATTTATAACTATTTGGGTAACTGGATCCAGCATGGTCCAGTTACCTCGGATACATGTCCCAGTTACACCATTCTTGGAAAATTTATGGGGTAACTGGGACACCGGGCTTACATTTGAAACATGAAGTAAATATGTATAGATACTTAATAATATTAATATAGTTATATGTCTAATATAAAATATAGTTCAAACTATAATTGTTGAACGTCAAATTCACCTTAAAAAACATATAAAATACGATGTTACATTCTGATAAAATTTACTTAAAAAGGTGCTAAAAATACATAACAGGTTTTCACAACATGAAAACCGTCAAAGATCTTAAAAACACCCGAGCGCTTTCAACTGCACTGCAACAGTTGTCATCAGGGGAAAATCAGAGGAGTGAAAGTTCATGGAAAATTCTCTGCTTAAGTATCAGTGGACGAGTCTATTTCAAAGGAAGGGAGGAGGGGGGGGGGGGTAAAAATGAAAATGATTATGTTTCAACATCGCTAGAAATATCTAGTATGCTATACCAGATCTTAGATTTGTTGTAGGATAAAGTATCGTTGCAAGTATTCTTCCTTTGAGTTAAAATTTCTATTGATTCTCTGATTATTGATGTGTAGTAATTTGAAGTATGGGCTATGACTCTTGCTTTACTGAAATCAATGTGAATATCTTGTTTTTGGTTTAATCTGGATAGAGCAGTAAAGGGTTTGTTATACTTTATGTCTGTAATATTTTCGTCTGTCTTTAAATTTTCTAGTGGTCATTCCTATGTATTTGAGTTCTTTCTGATTAACTTTGTTTGTGAAAGGTATTACATATATGCCAGAAGTTTCATCGTTAGGGATTGGGTCTATTTTCCGGTGTACAAGATCTTTTAATTTAGCAGATGGTTTTGCGATTACGTATATATTATATTTCTTTAATGCATAACTAATCCTTTCAAATAACTTAGGTATATAATTAAAACTATAAAACTTGAGATTATTTTTAATGCTATTTCTGGTTGATTCTCTATGCTGAATATCAAAGATTAATTTATTGATACATTGGGGGGGGGGGGGGGGACCATTATTTATTGCAATCTTCTTGATGGTGAGTAACTCAGGTTGTAGGTATTCTCTTGTACAATATTCAATGGCTCTATTTATATAAAATTTATAAGCTGCAGTTTTGTATTTAAATGGGACATTACTATTGTAGGATATTGTACTATTTGAATTGCATGGTTTCCTGTAAATTTTCCTATCAATATTGTATGTTGTATTATTTCTTATTAATTCTACGTCTAAAACTGGTAAGGATCCTTTTTCTTCGACTTCCAATGTGAATTGGAACATCCTGGAAACAATTAATCCCAGCTATTGCTCGGCTCGACTACAGAAAAAAAGAAAAATGCAAACCTGATTCCGGTGTGAGTCTGCTGAAAAAATTACGCCCGGGCTCAGATACGATATAACTCTCTACGTTGCACATGTTATTATATTTTGTATTGATTTTTCGAAACTAACATGGCTCATGCAGCACATTTATTCTCGGAAAAGCCATGTCCATTGAAAATGGTTCATATTTTATGGGCTTCATTTAAATATTTACATCGAGCCAGTCGGCCAGCTTAGTTTTTTATCGGCCCACTGGCCCGTTTAATTTTTTTGACGGCTTGTCCATAAAGGACACGGGATTATACGTTACACAGGATTATTTATTTGTTTATTTATTTAAGAACATTTTTTCATTCCATTCATTGAATATTACTCAAGTCTTTCTTATCGAGCATGTGAATTGCTGTTTAAAAGAATACGTTCTGTTGTAAATTCATTCATGTTCAATGCGGAAAAATTTAGAGCTGGTTAAAAAGTGACTTTTTTCTGATTTTTGTCAGATTTGATAAATATTGCCATATAATAAACGTTATTTTTATTTATTTATTTATTTATTTATTTTTAAGTAGGATAGAAGAAAGCTCCTCATTTTAAAATATAAGTGACAGATTTTTATGTAATCATATGTCATTTAAATAGTTGCATAAGTTTCCGTTTTGAATTTTAAAAAATGTGAAAAGAACATTATTATAATGCGTAATAAAAGAGGAGTAATAATATAATACATTATTATTGTTTTGTTATATTATATTACATTATTGTACATTAACAGCGGTCTGTGTTTCCGGAGATCTGGTCTCAGAAAAATGGACACTTCACAACTCTTAAAACCTAGACTTCCACTTTCTTATTAAATTCATTTGAAATAATTTTCCAGATTTCTGTCACCGCATTTTTTTCCTCTTGCTACAAATTTAGTATCACTAAACCTGATTATTTAAAGTTTTTCTCAATTTATAATATTAATACTCCAAACACACCCGCCTATAACACAGAGTTTAAAATTTTAATTTTTCTTTAAAAGGATTACTTTATTAATTGTGTTAGTAGAAAACAAGATAATAACATTGAACGAGAATAACAAGAATATTCTCGTGTATATAGATTTTACTCAGCACCTTTCCAGCTGTTGTTGAAGCACATAAAAACAAATCTTTACAATTTTACTTTGCAGTATATAATTCCTAAATGACAAAATTAGAAAATATTTTCACAGCTATTTGGTAAAAATACCTTTTTCTTAATTTGAATTTATATGTGTTACAGCAATATTTAACTGTTTAATAATCATATTATTATTATTTTATTTATTTATTTATTTTTACTCTCTAAGATGAGGAAAGAAAAAGCGGTGAGTGAAATCTGGATAATAATTTTAAAAGAATTTTTTGAAAAATTGGAAATAAAGGTTTTAGATTTGAGAAGTGCCCACTTTTCTGGTACTGAATTTTTTGAAATACAGATCACTGATAATTGATTTATAACTTTACTTAATTAGCATTTGTAATTTATTGGTATCTCTAAAACATATGTTAGTATTGTGTAAAGGGCAAAAAAATTTAAAAAGAATAAAAATTTATAGTATTTTTCAACTAATATTAACTTTTGTCAGTTGATAATTAGAAAAAATTAGTGTGAAATTTAGTGTGAAGAAATGAAATCTCAAAAACAAATCAACAAAATAGCTTAATGGCATATCTCAGTTATAACCTACCTGTATATAGTTGACACTTTTTCCCATAATAATTACCATGTCGCCACCATAATTTAGAAATTATCCTAAAAGCTATTTTTGATAGTAAAGTGGGCATAATCACTGCCCCTCAGCCAGATATTTAACCCTTTCCAGCACAGTGTGCCCACTTCGGGATACCTAATTTTAATTCCAAACTTACGAACGGCACCAGGAATATTTTAGTAAAATTTTGCTTTTACAAAGAACATGTAAAGTAACATGTTTTTAATAGCTAAAAAAGTCGTTTCTAAATTCCGGTGTCAGTCAATCATTTCATCATTTTACAGTAAAAATTATCCGTGCCGGAAAGGGTTAAGAAAAAAACAATTCTGATTGGGTGGTCTAAATAAAACCAGAGTGAGTATAAAAATATTATTGAAGATGAAATACTAGATGTAAATAGTTAATTCAGAAGAAATTTCAAGTTTTCTTACAGGATCGTTTAAAAATTAATAGCTCAGGAATGATTATAAATAGTTTATCCAACTTTGTTTAGTTTTTATAGGACTCCTTCCTGCAAAAGCCTTTTTTTCGGAGCACCTGGTGCTTTTAATCATGTCAGATGGATGGCACAGGCCATTTATTCTCTCAAAAAATATATTGTCATAGATAATCTCTCAATAACAATTTTAGTAAAGGAAGGTATTAGAGACCTTTGCTTATTTCTAATCAATATTTATGTAAAAGCATGTTTCAATACTCCCACTCCTTCTTTGGACCCCAATCCGAGGAAATCAAATAATAAGATCACTTGTTCACTACAGAAAAATTAATAAATAGGTTGCAGACAAAGCACTCGCTAAAATGATAAACCGGCTTTGGCATTTTAACTCGGATCAAGTCGCATTTTCATTTTTAGATGATACTTTTGGAAAAAAAGTCAACATAAGCATGGCTGTAAAATTAATATAATTTGGAGAAGAAATGATGATGATGATGATAGGAACTTAAGTGCAACAAAAGGTTTCAATGAAGTGGATTGATTACTGAACAAAGAAGTTAATATTTTTGTTTCATCTCAAACTGAAACATTTTTCAAAAGATTTTATATTAATAAGCATTTTTTAGATACTGTTCCCAATGTATGGTGTGAAAATAAACCTTTTTTGAAAGCAAGAAAACAGTGAATGGTTTTAAAGTTGTCAATGACACAGCTGAAAGGGGACGAAAATTAACCCGAGATTTCAATTCCTGATTATCAAAAGATGAAAATTAAAACATTAAACTCTAAAAGTTGCATCTGAATGTAGGAAAACTTTTCAAGATTCTTCCAAAGCCACCTTATCTAAGCCATAAGCGCCTTAATCCTTTCCGGCTCAGTGGTCCCATATCGGGACTACTTAATTTTAATTCCAAACTTCCAAACGGCACCAAGAATATTTTAATAAAATTTTTCTTTTACAATGAAAGGTTAAAGTAATGTGCTTTTAATTTCTAAAAAAGTCGTTTGTAAATTTCGGTGTTGTCAATAATTTCATTATTTTACGAACAGAATATTTCTGTACTGGAAAGGGTTAACGTGACAATTGTAAGGGATAATAATCTCTTTTCTTTATTATGCTTCCTTTCTTGTAACACAACTTTAATAATAAAATGCGTTTGAGCATTATTTGTTCTCATTTTTATACTTTCTTTGCCCCCGTTTTTTTTAATTCTTTCAGTTTAAAATGCGATTTTTTTCATTTTCTTTAGATTTTTTTTTAATTAAACCCTTTATTATGTACAAAAGAAAAAAAAAAAAGAAAAAAAAATGTGGAAAGCAGATGAAATAGAATGTTGCAATTTTTTTTCGCATTTTCATGAAAAGTAAAATTTTAGGATTCGGGTGAAGTCTGATCCATAAGAATGCGCATGTTTTTAAATGTATACATTTTTAGAAAAAAATGGTGTGTGGTTCTTTAAAGCAAAACTTCATTTTATAAAATGAGACCTGAATTATATTTCTATGTTCAATTAAATTTATTTCATGAAGGAAAAACAGCATTCTTTTTTTTGCGAAAAATCACATTTTTTTCAAACTTAAACCTCAATGAGGCACGGGTTAATATTATCCAAATGAGCTGAAACTTTTCCAATATCATTTTCTAGTCCATTGGCAACTTTTTGGGAGGTCCCCAGAAAAAAGTCGAAAATTGATTTCTTGTGACCACCTTAATATATATGTTACATTATAAGATCTAATTCCGCGATTTCCTTATCTTATTCTAAATTACTACTTTATATTCACTAAATCCTTATTCTTAAATAATATCTATCGTTAACTCTGTTAAATTCCCTTTAATTTAATGTTTCACTTATGTAAATTTCTTAAATATTGCGCTTTTAGTAATCCTAAATTAAATGTTCCATTTCCGCGCTTTTTTCTTTATGGAATGTTCTTTTAACAACAATTTTATTTTCTCTTCCGAATTATAGTTTCCCGCGCATTTCCGAGGTTATCATTTTCCCTTTAAATTCATCCGCTCGCTCTGTCCGCACTCTTTCCATGGCGTGGTTTTCTTAATTATTCATTGCGCGATCTACATCATATTTTATTCCTACATTTGACGATCAAAAAGCCGATGCTCGCTGTGTTTCAGAAGATTTGGGTCGTATTCTCTATTTTTCATACCATCCCCTGGTCACCGTCCATTTATTCAATTATAAACAATTTGTTTAGCCCTAATTACTACTATGGAGAGATGGCTATTATTCTTGGTGGAAACTGCGCCGCCGACCGATGTTTTAATAAATTGCTGAGTTGATATTATGCTTTGCCTCAATTATTTCTGGGGAAACTTTCACGGGAAAAATGTATTCCATAGCCTTCACTCGTCGACTGCTACAACTTCCAATAACCATATAAAATCAATGTCGTAGTCTTTAACACGACAGGATTAAAGTCTTCGTTATAATAACACAACAGATTCGAATTACCTGTTCTGACAACTTATACTAAGTTATTACTGCTGGATGTGATCCACTACTGCTATCGAGACAGTCAGTAACTGCATTTTCAACTATAGAAATAATCCAAAGATGCTATTAATGCAACATTTAGTCGACAGGATAAAGAATGAGTGCTGTAATATAACATATATATATATTTCAGGAATCCGAATTCTTATTTACGACAAGTTTCGAAAAACTTTGTCCTTTCGGAAGATTAAAAAAAAAAAAAATACAGACTATCGTAAAATTATAATATGATATTTCGCATTTTACACTCTGATATTACTCTATATTTTTATTAACAATCAGAGCTGAACTTTTTAAAATGTAGTAGCAGATACTCTGAAAGAAAAAAAAATATATAGCAAAATATTATCATACATAATAAAAATTAAAACAATCACTGTGCGACTTTAGAAATAATAATGTAAAATTGTGCTATTACTTATTATCGTAAAAATAATTTAATACGTGTCACCCCGGACTCAGTAAATATTGCCAATTAGTCGGAATTTCAATTAAATGTACACTATTATTTCGGTATAGGAAGATTCGTCAAATTCAGTTCATATTTTAAAGTTATATTAGTTTAGTAATGAATATATGGCACTTCAGGATAACGTGCATTTTCTATGTCAATTCCTAACAAGGTAAACCAAAGTCTAGAGTTGACTATTTCGACTAATCAATCAAGTGAGCCGACCCGGCATCGGCTCCTCAATATGAGTTGTAATGCCCATGCTACTAGCAAATGCTACGAGGTGCACTGACACACCGCTATGCGTGCTCACTCGTTTCTATAATATATTGAGGGATTAGAACAGATTTAGAAAACATATTAAAAAACAAATTAAAATTAATTAAACACGTTTAGTGGTGTGAGTTGAGTAAAAGGTTTTCATTTGATTTTTTATTTTAAAAAAGGGCAATTGCGTACAGCATCAGCCTATTTCATTTGTTTAACCCTTTATCTACTGACGGTACTTACAGGTGCCACTCACTTTAAACTTTCATCACATAGTGAATATTACTAATATTCTAATGGTACTTTGCAAAAATACTCTTTAGGTTGCACTTTATCCGTATACATGGCAACAGTAGTTCTAGTTTGTTATTTTAGCGAAGAAAAGGCTATCTTTGAAACAGTCGATGTGTTTTGTGCCGACATTTTGTACAGATTGTCACGCTCGTCTTTTTATTGCTGCAAAAACTGTAAAGGATATAAGATAAGTGTTTGATTTTTTTATGTGTTCATTATGATCTAAGAATACAATTTGAGAATACAACTAGCTATTTTAGGTGAACAGTGTATGTATTTGATTTAACAATGGAATTACACGGTGGTACTTATAAGTACCGTCGGTACATTGGTTGTTGGATGAAAACTTCTTGTTTACTTTTCGTCTGCGTTATCTATCGTTTTCATCTGCTTTAAAATGTAATTACTAAAATGTAGTGTAGTAATAATTTTCCTAGTATTTCTTTTCTGTTTCATTATTATTTTTTATAGGAAATCGAAAAAATTGTGGCATCGGCTCTTTTTTCCTATGCTAGAAATGGCTTATGTAAATTCATATATTGCATATGTGGAGATGCGAGAGAACATGTTGTCCATGGAATATAGTCGTCGCATAACGACAAGACTGCTAACAAGATCGAAAAAAAAAAAAAGTTTTTTTAACCCTTTCAGGGGCAAAGTATTTTCAATGCTAATGTGCTGAAATAAATAAATGGCACCTGAATTTGCCAAAAATTTTATTTATAAATAAGAAAAAGGCTATATTTCACATTCATATTAAATCGAAAATATTTTACCACAATTTTGGTGCCATTTGAAATACCTTGAAGGTTTTCTGTTACGATATTTTAGTCATAGTATACTGACAGTACTTTAAAGTACCACTTTAATTAATTTCCTCTAAGGAATTAAATTTCTCACGGGTAAGTATTTTTCTTATGTTTATCCTTTAATTTTCATTGTGGTAACTGAAAAAAAAATTACATGAAAAAAATTGGAGTAGATAAAGGGTTAATGAATTTTAATACGATTGTTTTGATTTAACAAACACATTAACACACGATAAAAAGTTTATTTTACTTAATGTCGTTTGTTTTTATACGTCAGAGTTAAATTAATATAATTTTGTTATGGTGTGCTCTACAGATCTTAAAGTTTCTACATGGTATTTTCAAAAAATACAAATATCAATACAATAGTATGAACATCAAATCACAACATACAAATGATTTCGTGCCTGAGATTTTTAGCATACACATTTAAAATAAGTAAC
Organism: Maratus speciosus; assembly: GCA_963932465.1. Lineage (NCBI taxonomy): Eukaryota > Metazoa > Arthropoda > Arachnida > Araneae > Salticidae > Maratus > Maratus speciosus. The sequence goes on from OZ010797.1 coordinate 124,218,821, forward strand.
ACAAATTTTTTAGAATATCCGCTTTCATTATACTTAATCTGGAAACGTTAATATTTGTTGACTAGAGTACTAAATAGACTAAAAATTAATGGTTTACCGTTAGATTTGATATAAATAAGAGTTATTCTGTGTTAAAGATCGTAATGATAATTTCCGTTATGATTTATTTCATTTAAGTTTATTTTAACCCCTTAGAACCTAAGCCGGCCCATAACGGCCCTGCAACTTAACGCCTAGCTCGGCCGTTCTGAGCCGTTTTCGAAGAATTTAGGGGTGGTGGGAATAGAAAGAGATATACGTTTCACTCCGTCCGTAGGGATGTGTCTCTATTGTCGCCGACTGTTTTTTTCGGATGACATTGATGGAATATTCACTTGTGGTTATATTTACCTCCTTTAGCAGTTAAAAGGATTCTTCTGAGGGGAGCTTTTCTTTTTCTAAAGGTTTTAACTTCAAGAGCATGATATCGTGTTTTCTGAAGTTTATTATTTAGCAGCGCTTATACTTAATTACATTTTATTCAAAATGGATAAAAGTATGAGAAAGGTGAAAGGTAGAAAGAGAAGCAATATTGTTTGGATCAGGTGATAGAGAAAATAAAAGTAATGGATTGTTAAAGAAGCAAAATGGAAATTGCACATTTTTTTTTTACTATAAAAGCCCCCCCCCCCCCCCCCCCGATTTGCAAATTCCCGCCAAGAGAAAATAAATCTAAATTCAAAACTGGCCACCATTTTTTTTTCTTTTTTTTTTTTTTTTACAATCACGGGCGCATTTAATATTTGGTCCTAAAAAAAAAAGGCTTTACATAAAAAAAAAGAAAAAGGGCCTTACATAAAAAAAGAAAAAGGGCTTTACATTTGCAAGGGATTAATTGCGATTGAAATGATTTGCAGTGGGAAAGTTTTTTTTTTATTTATCGATGAATTAATTACATCTTTATTTCCGAGCGATTATTGTCTCAGGATGATTATTGTCAGCGCTGTCGCATTAAGGAATTGGTTTAAAACGCCAACTTTGAAAGTATTTTGTTTTTAATAATAATAAAAAAAAAAGTTTCATTTTTTTTTTCTTTCAAACACTCATAAATATTATTGTTACAGTAGGCTCTCGATTTTACGAACCTTTTTTTACGAATTCTTCGTTTTTACGAACTCATTTACTGGTCCCAACAATCATCCCACTGAACTAATGTTACTCCCATTTACGAACTTTCGATTTTACGAACTTTTTTTATTAGTCCCCCACGAGTTCGTAAAATCGAGCGTCCAGTGTATTATTATTGTTATTTTAAATGTTTGTATATAAATTTAGATATAACTTGTAATCGTTCAAAACAGATTACATTTTTTTTAACAAATGATTTAGCTATCTGTTTTAATGTAAAAAAAAAATTACCGAATCGGATGCAATATAGAGGTTGATGCTGCATTTGTGCATTACATTTCTTATCTAATATAATTTTTTATTTGCAGATTTTTTTCTAAAATTGTAACTGGCTACATTTTGAAACATATTTGAATCAGGTGATAGAGATTTAGAAAATAAAGATAATGGATAGTTAAAAAAGCAAAATGGAAAACACACTATTTTTTACAATAAAAGCCCCCTCCCTCTCCTCGCCTCGATTTGCAAATTCCCACCAAGAAAAAAATATCTAAATTCAAAACTGGTCACCAATTTTTTACTATCACGGGGGCATTTAAAATTCCGACTGTCCTTAAAAAAAAAAAAAAAAAAAAAAAAAAAAAAAAAAAAAAAAAAAAAAAAAATGCTTCACATTTGCAAGCGATTAATTGCAATTGAACAGATTTGCAGTGGAAAAGGTTTTCCATTTATCGATGAATTAGTTACATTTTTATTTCCAAGCGATTATTGTCTCAGGATAATTATTTCAGCGCTGTCGCATTGAGGAATTGGTTTAAAACGCCAACTTAAAAAGAATTTTGCTCTTACCGAAAAAAAAAATCATTTTTTTTTTCAAAATACTCATAAATATTATTTTTATTACTATTATTACTGTAAATGTTTGTATTTTATTTAGATATAGCTTGTAATCTTTAAAAATAGATTACATTTTTTTTAATTTAACAAATGATTTAGCTATCTGTTTTGATGTAAAAAATTTAACGAATCACTTGCAATATAGAGGCTGATGCTGCATTTGTGCATTATACTTCTTACCTAATATAATGTTTATTTTCTGATTTTTTTTTTTTTTTTTTTTTTTTTTTTTTATAAAATTGTACTTGGCTACTTTTTGAAACATATTTCTATCTCTGAATGTGCGGAATGTCTACTAGTGTAGAGTATAGTACTAGAGTATATTAGTACTAGAGTATACTAGTTTAGATGCTAGCAAATCAAATGTTTTTCTTTTCTTTTCTTTTTTTTTTTTTTTAGTAAAAGCAAGCATTTTTTTATAAAATGATGTCAAATTTGGCGCTTTAAACCAATCTTTAAGATATCAAAATCCGCGAAAGACCTGCGCTATGAAGAACATTCTAATATAACTACTTATATTCATTTTTATCCAAAACCTTTATTAAAAGTTGAAAAACGCTTTTCGATTCCAATTCACTCCATTAGTTATGCTTGCAGTTTTTATGCTTTTATGTCTAACAATGATTTCGCGTATGTGTGAGTGGAGAAAAACATTGTCTTTTTTTTAGAGTAGATTTAAGATAAATTTCAAATATAGTGATAGCATATGAAAACGGAAACAACATTTTTCGTCTTAAGAGAATTTTACTTTTAGGAAGGTATAAGTTTAGGATATACCTTCAGGATATCCTTGAAAATTTCCCATTTGTGACATGATTCCGTTACATACAAATTCCGTTTAAAGAAGCTTTACTGTAGCATGACGATGAGATGACCATCAAAACCTTTAGCGAGATCCGAACAGACACTTAGTGGAGTAGAAACCAATAGTTCACCACTAACAAATTAGTTACAGTTAGAAACTTCATTCACTGGATTATTATTTCAGTTTAGTTTTGGTAATGAATGCCAATTGAATGAAAATCTAAAATATTTCAGATAAACTCTGAGTTCTTTGAGTTATCTTTTCATTTATTAGAAACTAAGTCTTGATAGTTAGTAGGAATTTTACCATTTATTATTACTGTTCATTTTTATGTTAAAAATATACTGAGATGTTCCAATGTATTACATTATTTTGATTACCTAGTACGATAAAAAAAAGTACTCTCTAGAAACGGAACCGTTTAAGGACAGGAAATACCTTTAGTTTAGACAAGTTTGGAATTTAACAAGGATCTTCCATTGGAACTCGAATGTTTTCTGTTTCAGACGGAATACCGTTATAGACAGGTATCATATTAACAGGCTTTTGCGAATTATTGATTCATAAAATGAGTTTAGGTAAATTTTCAAACAACATAGTCACCTGAATTTATTATTGTTGCTAAATGCACATTTTTATGTTCAGGTGCTTTTATTCAGAAACTATGAAAGCGAACAGCTTTTTCCATTTTTCAATAGAAGTGCATATTCTTTTAAAAATACTGTCGAAATTGACGTTTTCAACCTAAATCCCCGACGGGAAGCAAAAGAAAAGTCGTCATGTGACAAAAATTGATTATAATTCAAGATGTAATGAATTTACCGGAAAAAAGGAGAAATCGGAAAAAAAGGAGAAATAAGAATAATTCAAGAGCCATGACTGAAATCTCGTGATTTCACTTTAAAAAATAAATTCATAAATATCAGAGAAAATTTCGTAATTTTGAGAAAGGAAGAACATGTTTTTAGAATCACCTTAAAAGTACTTACTCTTAAATTCTACCGTGAGAGGTTTAGGGGAGGGCCTTTAATTATTAATTGTTTTAATTTCAGGATTTTAAATCCTTAAATTGAATATGAGCCCTCTCTAATGGAAGCAAATTTTAAATTTTTTTCATCTCATACTCTAATGGATGGTACCGACCTATTTACATCATAATAAAAAGAATAAGTTATAAATTGGCTGAATTATTCTGGTATTTTCATTTTATTGCCCATATAGAATGTTTGCCGAATTTTGTTTTTCCAATTATAATTTTACAAGAATATGCGTTTTTCTGCATCATTCTTGCCCCCACCAGTGGCTGAGAGGTTCTGCTCTCAAAGCTGGTAGACGAGAGGTGCTGGGTTCGAGCCCATTCGCGCTCGTCGGCCTAATCGTTCGGAGTTTTCCGTGGTTTTCTTCGAACCTTGGTTAACCTTGCGTAAATACGAATACTTTAGAAATACCCCCACGGAGGGTACTCCCCTTGGGCCTATATCCCTCATGTAGATAATCGGTCGTCATAAATAACACTTAACACACATATGTGTCATAATTGCTATTTTTTGTTGTTCTGTGATTATTACCATATTTATTATATGAATACATAATTTTCCGCGTGCGGAGGTTCGTGCGAAAATCTTTTTGCACACAGGCGAATGTCAGAGAACAATATTAGAAGCCTTTCTTCCAAGTCTTATAGTTTATAAACATACGTTTCCGATAAAATAAATAGAGTAAGAATATAGTGTAAATATTTCTTACTATAGGTGGATAGGGATAAATAAATGTTTTACTAGAATTAAAACATTCCAAACAAATAAACAGATCACTGCTGTCCTTTCTTAGTCGTTTCCGACAGCAAAGAGCGAAAATATCTGGAGGAGAAGTGTAAACATACATCAAGTTGACATTTCAATCACGCCTCTCCTATTTACGACTATAGGAAACTCAAATGGACGGGTTCATTTTCCAAAACTGTTCCTTTTAAACGTCAGGATTTAAACTTAGTATTTTTTTCGTCTTTGTAGGTTTTAAAGAGTTAAAGGGACACGCTGAACCTCTCATAGGATTTTCCCCCAAATAAACTCGCATTGCCTCATAATTCCATAAACTTATACATTCTATATTTTATAAACTCAACACATTGTTCAAGACTGATGAGAATTTGTGTCTCATTTGTTTATGTGTAAACTCACTTCCGACCCGTTTGAAAGGTTTGATTTTTTTTTTTTTATGTTAGTAAATATTTATAAAGCAGCATCCGATAATAGCAGAAACAGCGTAATTTTGCATTTACTTATCATCCACTTTTTTTTTCGCTTTCCGGAAATTAATTAACACTATTTGTGGACAACAATCTTTCGTTCACTTATCATTCACTTTTCACAGTCTTGCCATCAGTTCCACAACAAACTACTCATGCAACTGGGTGATGGTATACCATGCGGGAAATTTGCTGCGAATTTCTGAATTCAAATTTGTCACGGCAAGATAATATCAGAAAAAAACAAACTTGCTGCTAATGTTCATGCTATTTGGATAGGTGGATAAGAAAAGACAGTCAAAATATACTGTAAAAAAATTAGATGCGTCATTAAGTAACAACTATTTCGACCGTTTATCTTAATTTTTTTTAAAGAAAAGTAATCATTTTTCATGGAACTTATACTAACGGAAAGTATATTTTTTATCAATTATTTTTTAGAGCTCGCGAATGATTTAAAAAACGAGCGAAAAAAATGATCTTTTTTATTCAAATTACTTCCATTTTGTCAGAAATCAAATTCCAAACTAGTTTGTTTAGTTTCTCAATAATTTAATGGCTTTCATAATTTGGTGACCAAATTTCTTTCCGATGCCTGTAACAAAAGAAAAAAAAAAAAAAGATCTTCTGATTGAAAGTTTGCGATGCGTACCTGTATTTAATCCTCGTTGCACACGGTGTATCGCCATCAACATCATTATAATTATTATTTTAAAGAACAAAAAATTAAATATATTTCTGAAATGTCAACAAATATAAAATCGTAGTGGAGGTACATCTTTTCCTCGTAAACGAAAAAACAAATCGTAAAAATTACTTGAATTTAAGCCAAATAAGTAGAACCTCCCTTAATATTGGAGAGGGAACATTGACATCTGACTGATAAATTTAGTCTTAAGAGGTTAATTTTTTAAATGATTTCTAAGGAGTGTTAGTATTTGTAATGAGTATTTTTCAATATAAATGGTACGACTCAGTGGTCCAAACTGAGTAAATTAAAAAAAAATTACTAATAGGTAAAATAATAGTTGTAAAATGTTAAGATCATTATGAAACATGCATTATTTATTATCTGGAGCAGTAGATGGTAAAATTTTTATATGTTTGTATTTTTTAGGGAATCGGAAATAAAATTAAATGTGACATGCGGCAAAATTGCACCTTCAGCGAAAAAGTAAGACTCCTGAGACTCCTTCATATGGACATCCTCTTTTACTAATTACAGATAAATATAAACTTTTAAACCCCCACCACCCTCGTCAAAAAAAAAAAAAAAATGATTTCAATTACTTGATTTTATATAAAATTCAAACATTTTCCGGGAACTTTTGGCCACCCCGTTTTAGCGTACAAATAATCCACCGTAAAAATGCACTTCTTCAACGAGTTTTCACAGTTCTGTTGTGCATCGGCTGGTCGTGCAGAGGCAAGCATTTCCCATCCAGATAACCTAGCGAAAGCAATTCACAAGTAGATAACGCATAACAGAATGAGGGAAAATATTGATTTTATTGGTTTTTGTTGATTTTTTAAAGAAGTACAGAACCAATTTTGCTGACATTTAAATGGAACAAATTCGAGTGTATCCTCTCCCAGTTAAATTAAAAATCGCATGAATCTGTAGCGTGGTTTCGAAGTGATCGGTGGACATCCATAAAAAGAAATACATACGCGTCGAATTGACAACGTCCTCCCTTTTTTTGAAGTCGGTTTAAAAACGTACCATTTGAATTTCAATAAGTGGCCATTGATCAATTTCTATTTTGAGATGTCTTGAACACGATTTGACAATTTACGGAAATTCTATCTCTTTCAGACTATTGGTTTGATATATTCTGCTACAAGCTTGTCAAAATTTCAACTGGGATCACCATTTAAAATATAAATCAACATCAGAGTGTAAAGTGTGATGTGAGGCTTGATAAATTAATTTTACGATAGTGGGAGTGGTTTAGTTTGATCTTCTAGGTACTTTTCTGTCTCTGATGATGTGCTTATTATATAAGGGGAAAAATTTCATTCCATATTTACGTGTACTTCACATAATACTTTGAATAATAAAAATCATAATATGTATTTTTTTTTTTAATCTTTTAACACATTTGCGATTGCTTATGTGATTTCACGCCATTTAGAACTTCACAATTTCCCCTGAGGATGATCTTTTTCCATTTTATCAGTTTTGCAGAAATGAGGAAAAATCCCCGAGACTATGCTACTACAACTTCCATGCATTTACTTAAATGATATTTTGCATGGAACGTTTATCAGAAAGGGTACATAATTATTAATTAGATTGAATAAAGAATAGAAATAATTAAAAGTTTTAATTTTTTTATTCAAGTATAAATTTCTTTAACATGTAAATTAATTTAAACTATAATAATTTAAAATATAATAATTTAATTAAGAAATAATAAATTTAATAAATAATATAAATGCCTTCTAAATTTCCCTCCCATTATGTAAATATATCTAATAAGACCCTAAAAAAATTATTCCCGGTGTCCAAACTGTTATCTGCACCTCTGCATTTTATAATTTATGTAGTCACTAAAATGTATACCCAATATTTTTAGTTCTACAATGAGTGTTATGGATGTTAAGTAATGCGACATGCAAAAGCAGCGTCCATAGCAGGATGTTATTAACAGTAGCCTTTTGTCTTTCCATGCCTACGGAATCTTCTCTTTTATTAAGGATGTTAAAACAAGTGAATAACTATACAAAGTATTATATTCACACCAGTAAAATTTCAAGGTTAAATCCAAATATAATTTAAGCAAGTTTGCATGTTCTGTATCTGAATGATTACCAAAAAATTTAACTCCGAGGAAAGGAAACGCCTGTATGGTGTAATGTTTCCTCGTTGTCAATGGAGTATCAGGATCAGGAAGACTGCGTACATATCAAGCATACAAATTTCATTCTGCAATCGGGTGTAAATTGACACAGCTGCGCCATCTTGCGGGCGGGGTTAAAAATGCAAATACAAGAACTTTTAGTGTGACGTCAGAATATCTACCATCTGCGCATAATGGAATGTGAATCCCGCTTACCAGATTTATTGTAAATTAATTTTTTTACAATTTGGTTTGATAAAATTATATATAAAAAATAGCCAAAATATTAATTAATTTTCAGGAGAAAATGAATTAAATTTACGAAACATTACTTGGCCCACATCACTGGAAAACATCCAGAGCTGCGGAGTCGGTGGCGAAAAGGGACGACTCTGACTCCGGGAATTTTAAAAGATGCGACTCCGACTCTTTCACTCAAAAGTGGTCCGACTCCGAGAATTTTACCAGATCCTACTCCGACTCTGACTCCGTCCCAAAACTAAAATTACATTGCGACCAGTGGCGTAGACAGAGGGGCGGTCCAGATGCACCACTAATTTTGTAACGTGTTCTTCGCCTTATCTCATCAGAGAATTTTCCTATATTAATGAATGCGAAAGAACTTTACAATTTTAGTGGTGTGATGTGCATATCTCCCCCCCCCCCCTTCTCTGGCTACTCCACTGATTGCGACTATTTTTTTAAATACACATATTTTCATCAATACAAGCTGTAACAAAAATATTTTGCAATAAATCTGGTTAACAAGATTCACCTTCTGTGAGAGAGTAACGATTTAAAATTGGCGATTGAATTTTAAACAGGCATTATCTAAATAGTTTTATCTGTTTCAAAATATTTAAACAATTAAATACACACTATCGTAAAATTATAATATGATATTTCGCATTTTACACTCTGATATTACTCTATATTTTTATTAACAATCAGAGCTGAACTTTTTTAAATGTAGTAGCAGATACTCTGAAAGAAAAAATATATAACAAAATATTATCATACATAATAAAAATTAAAACAATCACTGTGCGACTTTAGAAATAATAATGTAAAATTGTCCTATTACTTATTATCGTAAAAATAATTTAATACGTGTCACCCCGGACTCAGTAAATATTGCTAATTAGTCGGAATTTCCAATTAAATGTACACTATTATTTCGGTATAGGAAGATTCGTCAAATTCAGTTCATATTTTAAAGTTATATTAGTTAGTAATGAATATATGGCACTTCAGGATAACGTGCATTTTCTATGTCAACTCCTAACAAGGTAAACCAAAGTCTAGAGTTGACTATTTCGACTAATCAATCAAGTGAGCCGACCCGGCATCGGCTCCTCAATATGAGTTGTAATGCCCATGCTACTAGCAAATGCTACGAGGTGCACTGACACACCGCTATGCGTGCTCACTCGTTTCTATAATATATTGAGGGATTAGAACAGATTTAGAAAACATATTAAAAAACAAATTAAAATTAATTACACACGTTTAGTGGTGTGAGTTGAGTAAAAGGTTTTCATTTGATTTTTTATTTTTAAAAAGGGCAATTGCGTACAGCATCAGCCTATTTCATTTGTTTAACCCTTTATCTACTGACGGTACTTACAGGTGCCACTCACTTTAAACTTTCATCCCATAGTGAATATTACTAATATTCTAATGGTACTTTGCAAAAATACTCTTTAGGTTCCACTTTATCCGTATACATGGCAACAGTAGTTCTAGTTTGTTATTTTAGCGAGGAAAAAGCTTTCTTTGAAACAGTCGATGTGTTTTGTGCCGACATTTTGTACAGATTGTCACGCTCGTCTTTTTATTGCTGCAAACACTGTAAAGGATATAAGATAAGTGTTTGATTTTTTTATGTGTTCATTATGATCTAAGAATACAATTTTAGAATACAACTAGCTATTTTAGGTGAACAGTGTATGTATTTGATTTAACAATGGAATTACACGGTGGTACTTATAAGTACCGTCGGTACATTGGTTGTTGGATGAAAACTTCTTGTTTACTTTTCGTCTGCGTTATCTATCGTTTTCATCTGCTTTAAAATGTAATTACTAAAATGTGGTGTAGTAATAATTTTCCTAGTATTTCTTTTCTGTTTCATTATTATTTTTTATAGGAAATCGAAAAAGTTGTGGCATCGGCTCTTTTTTCCTATGCTAGAAATGGCTTATGTAAATTCATATATTGCATATGTGGAGATGCGAGAGAACATGTTGTCCATGGAATATAGTCGTCGCATAACGACAACACTGCTAACAAGATCGAAAAAAAAAAGTTTTTTTAACCCTTTCAGGGGCAAAGTATTTTCAATGCTAATGTGCTGAAATAAATAATTGGCACCTGAATTTGCCAAAAATTTTATTTATAAATAAGAAAAAGGCTATATTTCACATTCATATTAAATCGAAAATATTTTACCACAATTTTGGTGCCATTTGAAATACCTTGAAGGTTTTCTGTTACGATATTTTAGTCATAGTGTACTGACAGTACTTTAAAGTACCACTTTAATTAATTTCCTCTAAGGAATTAAATTTCTCACGGGTAAGTATTTTTCTTATGTTTATCCTTTAATTTTCATTGTGGTAACTGAAAAAAAAATTTACATGAAAAAAATTGGAGTAGATAAAGGGTTAATGAATTTTAATACGATTGTTTTGATTTAACAAACACATTAACAAACGATAAAAAGTTTATTTTACTTAATGTCGTTTGTTTTTATACGTCAGAGTTAAATTAATATAATTTTGTTATGGTGTGCTCTACAGATCTTAAAGTTTCTACATGGTATTTTCAAAAAATACAAATATCAATACAATAGTATGAACATCAAATCACAACATACAAATGATTTCGTGCCTGAGATTTTTAGCATACACATTTAAAATAAGTAACACAAATTTTTTAGAATATCCGCTTTCATTATACTTAATCTGGAAACGTTAATATTTGTTGACTAGAGTACTAAATAGACTAAAAATTAATGGTTTAGCGTTAGATTTGATATAAATAAGAGTTATTCTGTGTTAAAGATCGTAATGATAATTTCCGTTATGATTTATTTCATTTAAGTTTATTTTAAAGGGACACGCTGAACCTCTCATAGGATTTTCCCCAAATAAACTCGCATTGCCTCATAATTCCATAAACTTATACATTCTATATTTTATAAACTCAACACATTGTTCAAGACTGATGAGAATTTGTGTCTCATTTGTTTATGTGTAAACTCACTTCCGACCCGTTTGAAAGGTTTGATTTTTTTTTTTTTTTTATGTTAGTAAATATTTATAAAGCAGCATCCGATAATAGCAGAAACAGCGTAATTTTGCATTTACTTATCATCCACATTTTTTTTCACTTTCCGGAAATTAATTAACACTATTTGTGGACAACAATCTTTCGTTCACTTATCATTCACTTTTCACAGTCTTGCCATCAGTTTCACAACAAACTGCTCATGCAACTGGGTGATGGTATACCATGCGGGAAATTTGCTGCGAATTTCTGAATTCAAATTTGTCACGGCAAGATAATATCAGAAAAAAACAAACTTGCTGCTAATGTTCATTCTATTTGGATAGGTGGATAAGAAAAGACAGTCAAAATATACTGTAAAAAAATTAGATGCGTCATTAAGTAACAACTATTTCGACCGTTTATCTTAATTTTTTTTAAAGAAAAGTAATCATTTTTCATGGAACTTACACTAACGGAAAGTATATTTTTTATCAATTATTTTTTAGAGCTCGCGAATGATTTAAAAAACGAGCGAAAAAAATGATCTTTTTTATTCAAATTACTTCCATTTTGTCAGAAATCAAATTCCAAACTAGTTTGTTTAGTTTCTAAATAATTTAATGGCTTTTCATAATTTGGTGACCAAATTTCTTTCCGATGCCTGTAACAAAAGAAAAAAAAAAAAAAGATCTTCTGATTGAAAGTTTGCGATGCGTACCTGTATTTAATCCTCGTTGCACACGGTGTATCGCCATCAACATCATCATCATCATCGTTATTATTATTACTATTATAATTATTATTTTAAAGGACAAAAAATTAAATATATTTCTGAAATGTCAACAAATATAAAATCGTAGTGGAGGTACATCTTTTCCTCGTAAACGAAAAAACAAATCGTAAAAATTACTTGAATTTAAGCCAAATAAGTAGAACCTCCCTTAATATTGGAGAGGGAACATTGACATCTGACTGATAAATTTAGTCTTAAGAGGTTAATTTTTTAAATGATTTCTAAGGAGTGTTAGTATTTGTAATGAGTATTTTTCAATATAAATGGTACGACTCAGTGGTCCAAACTGAGTAAATTAAAAAAAAATTACTAATAGGTAAAATAATAGTTGTAAAATGTTAAGATCATTATGAAACATGCATTATTTATTATCTGGAGCAGTAGATGGTAAAATTTTTATATGTTTGTATTTTTTAGGGAATCGGAAATAAAATTAAATGTGACATGCGGCAAAATTGCACCTTCAGCGAAAAAGTAAGACTCCTGAGACTTCTTCATATGGACATCCTCTTTTACTAATTACAGATAAATATAAACTTTTAAACCCCCACCACCCTCGTCAAAAAAAAAAAAAAAAAAATGATTTCAATTACTTGATTTTATATAAAATTCAAATATTTTCCGGGAACTTTTGGCCACCTCGTTTTAGCGTACAAATAATCCACCGTAAAAATGCACTTCTTCAACGAGTTTTCACAGTTCTGTTGTGCATCGGCTGGTCGTGCAGAAGCAAGCATTTCCCATCCAGATAACCTAGCGAAAGCAATTCACAAGTAGATAACGCATAACAGAATGAGGGAAAATATTGATTTTATTGGTTTTTGTTGAATTTTTAAAGAAGTACAGAACCAATTTTGCTGACATTTAAATGGAACCAATTCGAGTGTATCCTCTCCCAGTTAAATTAAAAATCGCACGAATCTGTAGCGTGGTTTCGAAGTGATCGGTGGACATCCATAAAAAGAAATACATACGCGTCGAATTGACAACGTCCTCCCTTTTTTTGAAGTCGGTTTAAAAACGTACCATTTGAATTTCAATAAGTGGCCATTGATCAATTTCTATTTTGAGATGTCTTGAACACGATTTGACAATTTACGGAAATTCCATCTCTTTCAGACTGTTGGTTTGATATATTCTGCTAGGGGCTTGTCAAAATTTCAACTGGGATCACCATTTAAAATATAAATCAACATCAGAGTGTAAAGTGTGATGTGAGGCTTGATAAATTAATTTTACGATAGTGGGAGTGGTTTAGTTTGATCTTCTAGGTACTTTTCTGTCTCTGATGATGTGCTTATTATATAAGGGGAAAAATTTCATTCCATAATTACGTGTACTTCACATAATACTTTGAATAATAAAAATCATAATATGTATTTTTTTTTTAATCTTTTAACACATTTGCGATTGCTTATGTGATTTCACGCCATTTAGAACTTCACAATTTCCCCTGAGGATGATCTTTTTCCATTTTATCAGTTTTGCAGAAATGAGGAAAAATCCCCGAGACTATGCTACTACAACTTCCATGCATTTACTTAAATGATATTTTGCATGGAACGTTTATCAGAAAGGGTACATAATTATTAATTAGATTGAATAAAGAATAGAAATAATTAAAAGTTTTAATTTTTTTATTCAAGTATAAATTTCTTTAACATGTAAATAAATTTAAACTATAATAATTTAAAATATAATAATTTAATTAAGAAATAATAAATTTAATAAATAATATAAATGCCTTCTAAATTTCCCTCCCATTATGTAAATATATCTAATAAGACCCTAAAAAAATTATTCCCGGTGTCCAAACTGTTATCTGCACCTCTGCATTTTATAATTTATGTAGTCACTAAAATGTATACCCAATATTTTTAGTTCTACAATGAGTGTTATGGATGTTAAGTAATGCGACATGCAAAAGCAGCGTCCATAGCAGGATGTTATTAACAGTAGCCTTTTGTCTTTCCATGCCTACGGAATCTTCTCTTTTATTAAGGATGTTAAAACAAGAGAATAACTATACAAAGTATTATATTCACACCAGTAAAATTTCAAGGTTAAATCCAAATATAATTTTAGCAAGTTTGCATGTTCTGTATCTGAATGATTACCAAAAAATTTAACTCCGAGGAAAGGAAACGCCTGTATGGTGTAATGTTCCCTCGTTGTCAATGGAGTATCAGGATCAGGAAGACTGCGTACATATCAAGCGTACAAACTTCATTCTGCAATCGGGTGTAAATTGACACAGCTGCGCCATCTTGCGGGCGGGGTTAAAAATGCAAATACAAGAACTTTTAGTGCGACGTCAGAATATCTACCATCTGCGCATAATGGAATGTGAATCCCGCTTACCAGATTTATTGTAAATTAATTTTTTTACAATTTGGTTTGATAAAATTATATATAAAAAATAGCCAAAATATTAATTAATTTTCAGGAGAAAATGAATTAAATTTACGAAACATTACTTGGCCCACATCACTGGAAAACATCCAGAGCTGCGGAGTCGGTGGGGAAAATGGACGACTCTGACTCCGGGAATTTTAAAAGATGCGACTCCGACTCTTTCACTCAAAAGTGGTCCGACTCCGACAACACAGACCTGCTTGTAAAATGGACGCCTCCGACTCCGAGAATTTAACCAGATCCTACTCCGACTCCTTCGCTCAAAAATGGGTCCGACTCTGACTCCGTCCCAAAACTAAAATGACATTGCGACCAGTGGCGTAGACAGAGGGGCGGTCCAGATGCACCACTAATTTTGTAACGTGTTCTTCGCCTTATCTCATCAGAGAATTTTCCTATATTAATGAAGGCGAAAGAACTTTACAATTTTAGTGGTGTGATGTGCATCTCCCCCCCCCCCCCTTCTCTGGCTACTCCACTGATTGCGACTATATTTTTAAATACACATATTTTCATCAATACAAGATGTAACAAAAATATTTTGCAATAAATCTGGTTAACAAGATTCACCTTCTGTGAGAGAGTAACGATTTAAAATTGGCGATTGAATTTTAAACAGGCATTATCTAAATAGTTTTATCTGTTTCAAAATATTTAAACAATTAAATACACACTATCGTAAAATTATAATTTGATATTTCGCATTTTACACTCTGATATTACTCTATATTTTTATTAACAATCAGAGCTGAACTTTTAAAAATGTAGTAGCAGATACTCTGAAAGAAAAAATATATAACAAAATATTATCATACATAATAAAAATTTAAACAATCACTGTGCGACTTTAGAAATAATAATGTAAAATTGTCCTATTACTTATTATCGTAAAAATAATTTAATACGTGTCACCCGGACTCAGTAAATATTGCCAATTAGTCGGAATTTCCAATTAAATGTACACTATTATTTCGGTATAGGAAGATTCGTCAAATTCAGTTCATATTTTAAAGTTATATTAGTTAGTAATGAATATATGGCACTTCAGGATAACGTGCATTTTCTATGTCAACTCCTAACAAGGTAAACCAAAGTCTAGAGTTGACTATTTTGACTAATCAATCAAGTGAGCCGACCCGGCATCGGCTCCTCAATATGAGTTGTAATGCCCATGCTACTAGCAAATGCTACGAGGTGCACTGACACACCGCTATGCGTGCTCACTCGTTTCTATAATATATTGAGGGATTAGAACAGATTTAGAAAACATATTAAAAAACAAATTAAAATTAATTACACACGTTTAGTGGTGTGAGTTGAGTAAAAGGTTTTCATTTGATTTTTTATTTTTAAAAAGGGCAATTGCGTACAGCATCAGCCTATTTCATTTGTTTAACCCTTTATCTACTGACGGTACTTACAGGTGCCACTCACTTTAAACTTTCATCCCATAGTGAATATTACTAATATTCTAATGGTACTTTGCAAAAATACTCTTTAGGTTCCACTTTATCCGTATACATGGCAACAGTAGTTCTAGTTTGTTATTTTAGCGAGGAAAAAGCTTTCTTTGAAACAGTCGATGTGTTTTGTGCCGACATTTTGTACAGATTGTCACGCTCGTCTTTTTATTGCTGCAAACACTGTAAAGGATATAAGATAAGTGTTTGATTTTTTTATGTGTTCATTATGATCTAAGAATACAATTTTAGAATACAACTAGCTATTTTAGGTGAACAGTGTATGTATTTGATTTAACAATGGAATTACACGGTGGTACTTATAAGTACCGTCGGTACATTGGTTGTTGGATGAAAACTTCTTGTTTACTTTTCGTCTGCGTTATCTATCGTTTTCATCTGCTTTAAAGTGTAATTACTAAAATGTGGTGTAGTAATAATTTTCCTAGTATTTCTTTTCTGTTTCAGTATAATTTTTTATAGGAAATCGAAAAAGTTGTCCCATCGGCTCTTTTTTCCTATGCTAGAAATGGCTTATGTAAATTCATATATTGCATATGTGGAGATGCGAGAGAACATGTTATCCATGGAATATAGTCGTCGCATAACGACAAGACTGCTAACAAGATCGAAAAAAAAAAAAGTTTTTTTAACCCTTTCAGGGGCAAAGTATTTTCAATGCTAATGTGCTGAAATAAATAATTGGCACCTGAATTTGCCAAAAATTTTATTTATAAATAAGAAAAAGGCTATATTTCACATTCATATTAAATCGAAAATATTTTACCACAATTTTGGTGCCATTTGAAATACCTTGAAGGTTTTCTGTTACGATATTTTAGTCATAGTGTACAGTACTTTAAAGTACCACTTTAATTAATTTCCTCTAAGGAATTAAATTTCTCACGGGTAAGTATTTTTCTTATGTTTATCCTTTAATTTTCATTGTGGTAACTGAAAAAAAAAAATTACATGAAAAAAATTGGAGTAGATAAAGGGTTAATGAATTTTAATACGATTGTTTTGATTTAACAAACACATTAACACACGATAAAAAGTTTATTTTACTTAATGTCGTTTGTTTTTATACGTCAGAGTTAAATTAATATAATTTTGTTATGGTGTGCTCTACAGATCTTAAAGTTTCTACATGGTATTTTCAAAAAATACAAATATCAATACAATAGTATGAACATCAAATCACAACATACAAATGATTTCGTGCCTGAGATTTTTAGCATACACATTTAAAATAAGTAACACAAATTTTTTAGAATATCCGCTTTCATTATACTTAATCTGGAAACGTTAATATTTGTTGACTAGAGTACTAAATAGACTAAAAATTAATGGTTTAGCGTTAGATTTGATATAAATAAGAGTTATTCTGTGTTAAAGATCGTAATGATAATTTCCGTTATGATTTATTTCATTTAAGTTTATTTTAACGGGACACGCTGAACCTCTCATAGGATTTTCCCCAAATAAACTCGCATTGCCTCATAATTCCATAAACTTATACATTCTATATTTTATAAACTCAACACATTGTTCAAGACTGATGAGAATTTGTGTCTCATTTGTTTATGTGTAAACTCACTTCCGACCCGTTTGAAAGGTTTGATTTTTTTTTTTTTATGTTAGTAAATATTTATAAAGCAGCATCCGATAATAGCAGAAACAGCGTAATTTTGCATTTACTTATCATCCACTTTTTTTTTCACTTTCCGGAAATTAATTAACACTATTTGTGGACAACAATCTTTCGTTCACTTATCATTCACTTTTCACAGTCTTGCCATCAGTTTCACAACAAACTACTCATGCAACTGGCTGATGGTATACCATGCGGGAAACTTGCTGCGAATTTCTGAATTCAAATTTGTCACGGCAAGATAATATCAGAAAAAAAAAACTTGCTGCTAATGTTCATGCTATTTGGATAGGGTGGATAAGAAAAGACAGTCAAAATATACTGTAAAAAAATTAGATGCGTCATTAAGTAACAACTATTTCGACCGTTTATCTTAATTTTTTTAAAGAAAAGTAATCATTTTTCATGGAACTTACACTAACGGAAAGTATATTTTTTATCAATTATTTTTTAGAGCTCGCGAGTGATTTAAAAAACGAGCGAAAAAAATGATCTTTTTTATTCTAATTACTTCCATTTTGTCAGAAATCAAATTCCAAACTAGTTTGTTTAGTTTCTAAATAATTTAATGGCTTTTCATAATTTGGTGACCAAATTTCTTTCCGATGCCTGTAACAAAAGGAAAAAAAAAAAAAAAAAAAAAAAAAAAAAAAAAAAAGATCTTCTGATTTAAAGTTTGCGATGCGTATCCTCGTTGCACAAGGTGTATCGCCATCAACATCATGATCATCATCGTTATTATTATTACTATTATAATTATTATTTTAAAGGACAAAAAATTAAATATATTTCTGAAATGTCAACAAATATAAAATCGTAGTGGAGGTACATCTTTTCCTCGTAAACGGAAAAACAAATCGTAAAAATTACTTGAATTTAAGCCAAATAAGTAGAACCTCCCTTAATATTGGAGAGGGAACTTTACATCTGACTGATAAATTCAGTCTTAAGAGGTTAATTTTTTAAATGATTTCTAAGGAGTGTTACTTTTTGTAATGAGTATTTTTCAATATAAATGGTACGACTCAGTGGTCCAAACTGAATAAATAAAAAAAAAATTACTAATAGGTAAAATAATAGTTGTAAAATGTTAAGATCATTATGAAACATGCATTATTTATTATCTGGAGCAGTAGATGGTAAAATTTTTATATGTTTGTATTTTTTAGGGAATCGGAAATAAAATTAAATGTGACATGCGGCAAAATTGCACCTTCAGCGAAAAAGTAAGACTCCTGAGACTCCTTCATATGGACATCCTCTTTTACTAATTACAGATAAATATAAACTTTTAAACCCCCTCCACCCTCGTCAAAAAAAAAAAAAAAAAAAAATGATTTCAATTACTTGATTTTATATAAAATTCAAACATTTTCCGGGAACTTTTGGCCACCCCGTTTTAGCGTAAAAATAATCCACCATAAAAATGCACTTCTTCAACGAGTTTTCAGAGTTCTGTTGTGCATCGGCTGCTCTTGCAGAGGCAAGCATTTCCCATCCTGCTAACCTAGCGAAAACAATTCACAAGTAGATAACGCATAACAGAATGAGGGAAAATATTGATTTTATTGGTTTTTGTTGAATTTTTAAAGAAGTACAGAACCAAATTTGCTGGCATTTAAATGGAACCAATTCGAGTGTATCCTCTCCCAGTTAAATTAAAAATCCGATGAATCTGTAGCGTGGTTTCGAAGTGATCGGTGGACATCCATAAAAAGAAATACATACGCGTCGAATTGACAACGTCCTCCCTTTTTTGAAGTCGGTTTAAAAACGTACCATTTGAATTTCAATAAGTGGCCATTGATCAATTTCTATTTTTAGATGTCTTGAACACGATTTGACAATGCACGGAAATTCTATCTCTTTCAGACTGTTGGTTTGATATATTCTGCTACAAGCTTGTCAAAATTTCAACTGGGATCACCATTTAAAATATAAATCAACATCAGAGTGTAAAGTGTGATGTGAGGTTTGATAAATTAATTTTACGATAGTGTGCGTGGTTTAGTTTGATGTTCTAGGTACTTTCCTGTCTCTGATGATGTGCTTATTATATAAGGGGGAAAATTTTATTCCATAATTACGTGTACTTCACATAATACTTTGAATAATAAAAATCATAATATGTATTTTTTTTTTTTCTTTTAACACATTTGCGATTGCTTATGTGATTCACGCCATTTAGAACTTCAAAATTTCCCCTGAGGATGATCTTTTTCCATTTTATCAGTTTCGCAGAAATGAGGAAAAATCCCCGAGACTATGCTACTACAACTTCCATGCATTTACTTAAATGATATTTTGCATGGAACGTTTATCAGAAAGAGTACATAATTATTAATTAGATTGAATAAAGAATAGAAATAATTAAAAGTTTTAATTTTTTTATTCAAGTATAAATTTCTTTAACATGTAAATTAATTTAAACTATAATAATTTAAAATATAATAATTTAATTAAGAAATAATAAATTTAATAAATAATATAAATAATATAAATGCCTTCTAAATTTCCCTCCCATTATGTGAATATGTCTAATAAGACCCTAAAAAAATTATTCCCGGTGTCCAAACTGTTCTCTGCACCTCTGCATTTTATAATTTATGTATTCACTAAAATGTATACCCAATATTTTTAGCTCTACAATGAGTGTTATGGATGTTAAGTAATGCGACATGCAAAAGCAGCGTCCATAGCAGGATGTTATTAACAGTAGCCTTTTGTCTTTCCATGCCTACGGAATATTCTCTTTTATTAAGGATGTTTAAAACAAGAGAATAACTATAGAAAATTTTATATTCACAGCAGTAAAATTTCAAAGTTAAATCCCAATATAATTTAAGCAAGTTTGTAGTTTGCACGTTATGTATCTGAATGATTACCAAAATGCTTTAAATTCCGAGGAAAGGGAAAGCCTGTGTGGTCTAATGTTTTCTCGTTGTCAGTGGA
Organism: Maratus speciosus; assembly: GCA_963932465.1. Taxonomy (NCBI): domain Eukaryota; kingdom Metazoa; phylum Arthropoda; class Arachnida; order Araneae; family Salticidae; genus Maratus; species Maratus speciosus. The sequence goes on from OZ010797.1 coordinate 124,239,268, forward strand.
GTATCAGGATCAGGAAGACTGCGTACATATCAACCGTACAAACTTAATGCTGCAATCGGGTGTAAATTGACACAGCTGCGCCCTCTTGCGGGCGGAGTTAAAAATGGAAATACAAGAACTTTTAGTGCGACGTCAGAATATCTACCATCTGCGCATAATGGAATGTGAATCCCGCTTACCAGATTTATTGTAAAATAATTTTTTTACAATTTGGTTTGATAAAATTATATATAAAAAATAGCCAAAATATTAATTAATTTTCAGGAGAAAATGAATTAAATTTACGAAACATTACTAGGCCCACATCACTGGAAAACATCCAGAGCTGCGGAGTCGGTGGAGAAAATGGACGACTCTGACTCCGGGAATTGTAACAGATGCGACTCCGACTATTTCGCTCAAAAGTGGGCCGACTCCGACAACACAGATCTGCTTGTAAAATGGACGCCTCCGACTCCGAGAATTTTACCAGATCCTACTCCGACTCCTTCGTTCAAAAATGGGTCCGACTCTTACTCCGCAGCCCTACTTTTGTCCCAAAACTAAAATGACATTGCGACCAGTGGCGTAGACAGAGGGGCGGTCCAGATGCACCACTAATTTTGTAACGTGTTCTTCGCCTTATCTAATCAGAGAATTTTCATATATTAATGAAGGCGAAAGAACTTTACAATTTTAGTGGTGTGATGTGCATCTCCCCCCCCCCCCCCCCCTTCTCTGGCTACTCCACTGATTGCAACTATTTTTTTAAATACACATATTTTTATCAATACAAGCCGTAACAAAAATATTTTGCAGTAAATCTGGTTAACAAGATTCACCTTCTGTGAGATAGTAACGATTTAAAATTGGCGATTGAATTTTAAACAGGCATTATCTAAATAGTTTTATCTGTTTCAAAATATTTAAACAATTAAATGAACGATACTTGCTCGTTTAATAATACAAAATTTAATGCATGCATTTTAAATTAAACTGATTCCTAATATAAAATGAAATGAATTTTCATTTAAATGAATGAAATATTTGTAAGTTAAATAATATGAGTGCAACGCGATCCATATAATATTAGAAAAATATCGTCTGCGCGTGATAAACGAAAAAAAAAAAAAGACTTAAAATTGAATAGTTTATTTCTAATTAAATTCTATATGTATTCTAAACAGGTATAAACGTGGTATTCTCATCGGGAATACAACAGTGTATAACATTTTTTATAATTTTTGCACGTCAGGAATTCAATAAAAAATGGACACTATAAAATTCTATCTTTATACTCGTATATATTAACTAATTTTATACGTCATTTTTCATTACATTTAAAAACCATAATTAAAATCAAGCGTATTAAAATCAGCGACATTTGAAAGTATATATTAAATAATATTTCACCTTTTTATAAAATGATATAAAACACGTTAGTAACTTGTTTTACTATATTGAAAACGAAATAGATTAATTCTATCAGATAAGAGTCTTCTTACAATTTCCAAAACTACAGCTATTACATGGCGAACATTTAGCCATTTTTGCAAATGATATTAGTTCTAAGGAGAACTGTTTTTATTTAAACAATTAACTATAATAAATTAATTAAATAATCACGAATAAAAATTAATATAATATAAGTACTGCTTTGTTAGAGTATAAATACTATAAAGAAATGAAACGCGACGGTACTTCATAGATGTACAATTAAGGGAATACAAGACTGGGTGCAATCCTATGGGAAATATGCGAGATTTTAAGACTCGTTTCCTCAAAAACTAGCCGACAGATTTTGATGAAATTTGGAATCCATATTCACTGGATTATTCTCAAAATTTCTGGCTGACAGATTTTTTCTGCCACTAAAACTTTTTTATTTTAGAGCAATGACAATTTTTCAGATATTTCCCATTTTCAGAAATGTTTTTGTTTTCTGAAACTAATTAATTTTTTTTATTGTCTGCCACACATGGTCTTATATTTATGCTCTACTCCTACTTCTACTGTAAAGAAAAAAAATCGAAATTGTCCGAGTACTTTAGGCGTTAATGTGGTTTTTAGCTGAAAAGAACAAGTTTTTGGAGAGCTAATAAACTTAAACACTTCTAACTTGTGGGAAGTTCTTGCACAGTTTTATCAAACACGTGAATTAGAGTATATCTAAACACTTGAATAAAATTTATTTACATATGATAAATGCGTATAATGCGTTAGAGTAAAATTAATGTGAGTGGGCGTGGCGTCACAGTCGCATCTTCCCTTAATGGATTATCAAAAAAAGAAAAAAAAAAAAAAAAAAAAAAAGAAAAGAAAAGAAAAGAAAACGGTTAGGCATCTTCCGGTAGTTCAACCCCGTCCGCTACATGGCGTGTGACCTCGTTTGATTGATGTCGTCTTTAATCTTGCGGTTACCCCTCCCATTTAAGATAGGACGCTTACTATGTATCCTACTTTGCCAAGACGGACGCTATTACAAAGCGCGGGCATACCACCGCCCCCCGAATACTAGGCCTGAGCGCTCACACAAAAATGACACAAAAATGGCGGCTGCCGAAGGAGGATTTCTTTTAGCCTAGGTACGGTCCCTTAAATGTATACACCAGTATTTTATAAAAGATTTCTCTACCTTATTTATTCTCAGAAAAATGAAGCGGAAAAAACTTCGAAAAATTATTGGTAGGAATATTTAAGGGACCGTACACACTCTGAAATAAATCCGCCTTCGGCAGCCGCCATTTTTGGTCCAGCGCTCAGGCCTAGTATTCAGGGGGCGGTGGGCATACTGAGAGTGACGTCACTAACCTCGGTCAAGTCATGGCGAGCTCCGTATTTTTTGCGTTCGTCATCATGAATCTCGAGTTTGTTCCAAAATTTAATTCAGCCGTGTGTTGAATGCACAGCGTTCGTAAAATAAAATATATAAACATTCAAAAGATTTCCCTCTCTATTTACATGCTTTTATAAACGAAAAATATATAATTATTAAGTACCTGAGCTTTATTATTACTGACAATAAAGGTGAGAAATTTAAGCATTATATATATTTTTTTATTAACAATTGAATAATAAGAAAATATGCATCTAATTTTTTCTTCCCTGTTAAGAAATATTTTATTTACCTGTTTATGAGTTATAAATACATATTCATTCCGTGAAGGGGACACTTTCTTATATTTTAATCTTTTTAAAAATTTCATTAACGCCTGATTTTTTTTTTCTTTTCTCTTTTTTATGAGCAGTTTTTTTTACATATTTTAAAAATAAAATCAAGAGTATGCAATTTGTTATGATCATTTCTAAATGAAAACAGTTCTTGTTTAAATAAAATGGTTTGCATTGGGAATTTTACTCACATTGGGAATTTTACTCAATTGTATTCAAAGCATTTATTAAGAATTTTGTATTAATTTTTAAAAGTGAAAAAGAAATTTCTAATAAATCAACCCTCTTTTCATGTCTTTTAATAAAAGTAAAATATATAATTCCTAAATACCTGAGCTTTATATATTTTTTTGTTGTTGTTGTTAATTAACAATTAAATAGTAAGAAAAGTAGGAATCTAATTCATTTTTTATTTTCTTCTAAGTAAGATTTTATTTGCTCATTTTAAGAAGAAGATACTTTCTTGCATTTTAATCTGTTAAAAAGTTTTTTTAAACCTGTTTATTATTATTATTATTATCGCTTCTTTTTTTTATTTGTAATGTGCCCTAACTTGCACACATTTATGCTTTAATACATTTAACATTCTAACACATTCACATTCTATCATCTTTCAGCTAAGGTAAGCACTTACTAAAGAAAAAAAAAAAAAGAGAGAGAGAGAGAGAGGTAAGTGTAGTATATTTGAGGCAAAGGCCCATTTGTATATTATCTCTAATAGTTTTAATTTCACAATATTCAAATCATATATTTATTATTTTATAATATTAAAATACCTTTGGTGATTTTTATTGGTGATCAAAGAAAAAAATAACTGCATATATGGAATAATGCTTTTTTTTTTAATTGTAATTATTTTTGACAACTTATATTACTGATATAATTATTGACAGGGGAAGCATTTAATTAAATTAATATTTCTTGTTAAAAAATACATAATTTAATCTTTACATGAGAAAATATATGAATATTTTAGTAATTAGAAATATTAAAAAAAAAAAAAAAAAAAAATAGAATGAAGCAATTGTGCATTTTCCAAAAACATATATTTTTATAAATAAAGTTACATTTTTTAAAAAATGTCATGTTTTTTAAAACACGTCTTAAAAAAAGTGTGTGTGTGTGTGTGTGGGGGGGGGTAGCTTTAAAAATATTAAAGCTACATATAATTTACTTCTAATGTTACTTTTTAGTGGTATAAAAAAGGTGCTATGATATGACGCTTGTAATCCAGATTATAGACTTGAGGAGGAACTTGTTTTATGATAGTGGGCGTGGTATTCTTTGAGTATTGGGGAATTTCTGGGAATATATTATCACCTTTTTTACCATAAATGTAGATAATTTTCTCCTGACCTTGCGTTACGCGTTATGATCCATTAGAAAGCTTTCCACAAAAGGTATATCGAACGTATTGAGAAAAATGCATATTTCGTGGAGAACAGTGTGTGTGTGGAGGTGGGGGGGGGAGTGAAAATATATTCCTGGATTAATCTTATAAGAAAAATACAAGTATTAAAGTATTAAGATATATGTTATCTTTAGTTTGTAAAGAAAAAAAAGAGAGGGCAACTATAAAGATGGGGTATAAACCAAAACATGGCATTAAACTAATTTTGCTGGGGGTTTTTTTAGTTAATAAAAATAAAATAAAATAATAATACAAATGGACTATTTTATTTTTTAAACTTAAAAAAATATATACATATAAGTTTTTTTTTTTTTTTTTTTTTTTTTCATACACATAAATGTTTACAAATATTTCGGGAACTATACAAAAAGAACAAAAAGCCGGATTTAGGGCAGCATATTGTGTACAATGTTGTTTGTCATATTTTCTGAAAAGAACTTTTTTTATGTTAAGAACTCTGCAAATTATAAGCAAAAAAATTGGCGAAATTTGGGACAGCTTTTACAAAAACCTTTATTTTTCTACGAGTATACATGCTATCCTCATGAAAAGGAACACAGTATATTACAATAAGCCCACATATTAATAATCTCGAGTTTGAGCGCTTTTGCTACGTTAGTTTTTACAGGGTTATCGGAAAATATATTCGTTCTTTTTCAATTTGTTGACGGTCCCCCATGGGGTTTTTGGAAAAAAAATCTTCGCGGAAATATATGACCTATACTATACTGTTTACACACCTGCAGCTTCAGGTTAATTCCTCATGTATTTTTCTAGATATTTAACAAAACGTCTAAAATCGCAAGTGGCCGGTCATCTTTGGCCATATAGTGTATCTGTATAAATATATTTGCAAAAATCAGCAATGTCTTCACAGTACATTTTAATCTCCTGATATTTGTTCAGCTGCTTTTTTAGACTAATATTTATTTATTTAAAAAAAACATTTTTATCTCATCAAAAATTAAACGCATCAAAATTAAAGAAAATATATTTTTAAATGCAAAGCATCATCCAGTGTTGACAGCTTTGGATTTATTTTTATTCAAATTATGTACTAATTTTCACTTGTGTTTATCTTCGAATTGAATAGCAATAGAAATCTGCCATTAAATAAAGCAAAAATTGCTATTAGTATATATCTTGAATAAAAAATTGTTTATTAACCCCTTAATCGTCGCGCCTGATAAGTGTCGAATACTTTTTTAAAATTCAGATTGTTTGATTGCCACCACTTTTCTCACGTTGAAATATTCTCTTCATTTAATGGCAGATAAAATGTCGAGAGAATTGAAAGAAAATTACGGCATAGGCATACACGTTTCATCAGTTAACGACGCCTAAACCTCTATGGTTTACATGGCAGAAGTCCAGCAAAAACACGTATCTAAATTAATAAGAATAAGAAGGCTAGAGTTGCATTTGTAAAACGGCATAACCCTTACAGGGGCAAAGCAATTCCATTGCTGAAGTGTTGAAATTAATGATTGACACCAGTATTTTGGTTAAAAAAATATCGGTTTATTTTGTGTGTGAAATATAGCTTTTTCTTATTTACAAATAAATTTGTTTTCAAATTCCGGTGTCAATCATTAATTTCCTCACTTTAGCAATGGAATTGCTTTGCCCCTGAAAAGGTTATGCCGTTTTACAAATGCAACTCTAGCCTTCCTATTCTTAGTAGATAACAAACGTGTTTTTGCTGGTCTTCTGCCATGTAAACCATGGAGGTTTAGGCGTCGTTTGACTAATGAAACGTGTATGTATACGCCGTAATTTTCTTTCAATTCATTTTTTATTATTACAACGAACTTACGACAATCACTTTTAGATGTCATTTTTATAATACAGTCAACATTGCAAGTTGTTTTTTTCGGATGGCCACTTTGAGGCTTATTTTCGATGTATTTCTGTTTATTAAAAACTTTATTCTATGTAATAAAAAATGCCGAGACACGTTAAAAGAACGAGCTAGTTCTGCTTGCAGTCTACCTTTCTTAAGTGCATTTACAGCGGCTTTTCTAGAATCACTTCAATATTTTTTACATTGCGGCATTCCTGATCATTAAAAATAATCAGAATAAGTCAATATAAACACTAATTGAAGCTATAGCGCGACTGACACCTTCAACAATTAAATGCAAACTAATTGTCAAAATACTTTTGAGCTAAGAGGGAGTCATATTTCTTCGGTGGCGCCGAATGCAAACAAACAAGTTGAAACTTGATGCATTTGAATAACTGCAATCATAGTGTTCTCAATTATAGGGAATATATTTTCTTTTACATTTTTATATTAAATAAAATAAGAGAGAATATAAGGTTGTCAAAATACTTTTGAGCGCTACTGTATTAATTGATGGAAAGATAATATAAGAAAAACCTAAACAACCTTATAATGAGTACTTACTTCGTTTAGATATCATGGGATGACACTAATATTAATAACTGTTAGAATTAAACAAACAAAAAGGAAGAATACAATATTTTAAAATATTACCTTAAGAATATTTCTTTAATCTTTTTGCTTTTTACATCATTCAAATGCAGCTGGGGCATACGGTTACGGAACATTGTCCACATACCTGATGTTTACAAGAATGGCATAGAGTAGATATTTTCCTTTTAACCTTTTTTGGGCAAATGGTACAGTATTTTCTAGTAGGTAATTTTAAACTGCTATCTGCATCTACTTTTTCCTCTTCTTTACTTGACTCTTTTCTATAGTCTCTTGTGGCCTGGTAAATAATAATTGCGTTAACTGCACTTATATACATAAGGCGAAAAAATATAGCTATTGGCCACCTTCTGGTTTCCGACCAGTACAATATATGACACATTTTTCATCCAAGGCATCAACAACAGATTTAGTATTATTATAAAAAGCGATAAGTTCCGGCTTATTGATGTCTGTATCTTGGGATATTGATGAGTGCATAGATGACTCTAGCAATACAGCTTTGCCTTTTTTAGGAAAATATGATACCAAGGTTAAATCCTTCGAAAAGCCATAAATTGAACTCTCGACTATTCTGCTTCTGTTTGGAAGGAATTCTGTAGATATTTCTGTTTTATTTATTTATTTATTTATTTATTTTTTTAATGTTCCAACATAGGTTGAATTTTTTTTCTTCAAAACTTTTACAAGCTCAACTGATGAAAATCAATTGTCTGCTATTATATTCCTGTTTTTCCCTGCAATACAAGCAGACAAGCGCACAACTGCCTGCGTCGGTTTTTGCAACATTTTATCTTCTTCTGAAAGTGTCATAAAATAATAAATAATAATATGTCTAATATGAGAGTCATCTTCCGTAACTTTGCATTCTTCAAACCATTGCGTTACAGTTTTTTCAAAATCTGGATCACATGGCCGAATTTTTTTCCTGGAAGGTCCTGGTTGAGTATTATCCATTTTCTTTTAAACAACAATATATTATTCTAGACAAAGGAAGCGGATTGCAATGCTAAATACGCAGAAATTAACTGGTGCGTTATATATTTTTTCAGTCACAGTTTCAGAGACGTGGAGTCAATCTGACTCCATAAATAGTAACGAAAACTTTGAAAAAGAATAACTCGGATATAGGCGCGTGTTTAAACTTGGACTTCTGCCAACATACTGATAAAAGGTCAACTTGAAGGTACTGAGGAGATGATTGCATTCAAGAACAAAAAACCACGTGATAATTAGAGCCAATGAACAACGCGGAGTCACCTTGACTCCCGTCTCCAGTTACGGGTTAAAATATTCATTTTCCGTCAAAAATAAACTTTACTAAATAAGCTGAAATAAAAGAAAGAAATGCATGATGATTCGAAAATATAAAATACATAAGGGAGAAAAGTTAGCGAAAATTTTATCTTTGTAATCCCATTCATGAAAAATATAGCAAAGCAAAGTATTCCTATTCTCCAAAGTAAGGCCAGCCTCTGAAATACCTTCACTGGAACCTGCATGAAGTGGGAAATAGTTCGTAAAGAATCATTACTTTTCCTGAAACACTTTTTCCTGTAAAAATCTATTTTCGATATGACGACTGTTTTAAAAATGTAATGTAGTGTTGTGTACCGCAACATTATATTAAAATTTCGTACGATTGGTCTCTTTTTGTGAAAGTTGAAACCTATAAAGTAAAAAAAAAAGACATGGAAGCTGTCAGATAAACATATCCTTTAAAAATCATAAGAATATTGAAACCGCAGACATTTCCAAGTGGGAAAAAAATATAATATCGGACAATCCATTCAAGAGTTATGCGTTACCATATAAGGAAAGGGCAGCTGACGTCACTGTTGGTCGAATTACTGTGAATCAGCAAGAAAAACCTGTCCGTTCTTTATTACTACTACCTGTACACATGAGCTAGGGTACTTTGATTGGTCTATTTTTAACAGGTCTCTGATATGATTGGCCTACGTCACCAAGACTATTCCTGCAATGATCATTATGAAAAACATGTAGTTGGTAGATTGATTGACGGAAGTGTTTGTTTGTAAACATGCCCTTTCCTTATATATGAGCATCTCTATTGGTATTGATCAAGAAATATTTTATATGGAATTGGGGATGGATCTGTTCTTGCCCTTCCATTATTTCCATATAGAGTGTCGCTGTTGATCGGGCAATAAATATTTCTACCTAATCGCAATCTGTATTCAAATAGAAATAATTTCCAACATCGTCAAAGACTTCCTTATACTGTGACATATTTCCCTTTATAAAGTGTTTCACAATATAAGTTTCCATCTTCACAATATGAGAGCTGCTAAGCTCCGACTAAGCTTCCCCAATATGTGGGTTAATTTAACGCAGGTCTAATAAGTTTCGCGACAGATTTTTTTTTTTTTAAGATAGAAATTAAATAAGTTCCACATAGAAACCTCAAATTAAATAATTAAATATTCATCAAATGAATTTCCCAATTCGATATGTTATTAAACCGGATCAAATTAATCCACACAATACGGAAGATTAGCAGGGTTGTCGGTTTCGCCTTGTTTTAATTAAAATTTTCGTATTCATACAGGAAATTTTCAAAGAAGATTTTTCACTTTGGGCAATTAAGAAATGGCTGTCATTAACCTCTTAACTGTTTTGCCCGAGTGCCGCTCGGGCAAAAAGAGTTTGCTAACGTCGATACTAAAAGCTTTCGGATACCACTTAATTTTAACTGTAATCTTTGGTTTGTTAAATGGCATACCTTTTTCGATTGTACAAAGCCAAATATTTCAGTAGAAAAAAAAAAAAAAAAAATGTGGTGCCGGGTCCTTAATTTAAATTTATTGCGCCAAAAAAGAGAAACAGTTAAGGGGTTAAATTAAGAAAAAAATATTATAGGGAATTTCTGGTGTGAATACGAAATATCGAAACTTAAAAAAGACCAAACTGGCAACCCTAATGATTAGTGGGAGCTTGGCAAATCTGCAGCATAATTTTTCGATTCCCACTATTAGTTCACACTCTCCCTATATTTATTTACATATCTTGTTCAAATTTTCAATCGTTAATAAAATACTTATTATTCATCCTATCAAGTTGAAATAATTTTTTTAAAACTTGTACTGGATGACAATTGATGTTAATACAGATTTTTCAAATATAAATTCATAAATTAAATTTTAATTAATTAATTTTAGTTTTATAGGGGAGACAAAATGGCGGTTATTGGTTATTGAACAGCATTTAATGCATCTTCATATCTATAAGGGGGTTACCGTAGGGGGGACCCTGTTCTATCGCCAAATACCGCCAAGTTTGTTGCCAACTTGGCGACATATCGCCAAATTTGGCGACCAAAATGAGTCGCCAAAGGTGACGCCAACTTGGCGATATCTCTCATATTTCGCCAAATTCCCATAGAGTGCCATTGTAAACCTACTTGCTTATAGAAAACCAACAAATTGAGATATTTTAATGCAACAAAAACTAATATTAGCTTAAAGGATGATATTAAATTTTTCTTTGATGACCTAAGTAGACTTTAAAAACAGAATTTTTATATTACTTGTTTTAGTATATTGTGCCAAAAAAAAAAAAAAAAAAAAAAAAAAAAAGAAAAAAAAAGAGAAACAGATAAAGGTTTAAATTAAGAACAAAATATTATAGGGAATTTCTGGAGGTAATAGGAAATTTCGAAACTTAAATAAAAGACCAAACTGGCAAACCTGATGAATAATGGGAGCTTGGCATATCTGCAGTATAATTTTTTATTTTCACAATATAAGTTTCCAAAAACGTTAATCTAAAAGAAAAAAAAACCTCTGTAAAAACGTGAGTTTGGAGAATATAAGCGAATTCTGAATCCTGTTGAAGGCCACTATAAAAATGGGGCTCACATTCATAGCATACACCCCCCTACCCCCCCCCCCCACCCACAGACACACTTCCTTCACCTGCAGTTAAGGGTGTTCTCAAATCCAAAAGGGCAACTTTCTGTCATAAGTTTTAATTTATTTTTGTTCGAAAATGCATGAAACTAGCTGGTGTTGTTGTGCAGAAACTATGTAATTCAGCTGTTTTTTCCATTTCTTTTTTTCTTTTTTTTTTTTTTTTTTTTTTTTTTGCAAACGCAATAGATCTTTCAGAAAATAATGTCAAAGAGGGCGTTTTGAACCGAATTTCCACGCGAAGGAAGAAAGAGCACTCAAGAGCGGGTGAAAAACGTGTTTGTCACGTGATCGAAATCGCTTATAACTCAATAGCTAATGGATTGATTAAAAAATGGAAAAAACAGTTCAATTCCAAATCGCTTCCATAGCCAGGCTTTCCAATTTTGTACTTGTCTGTTAAAAAATGAAATTGTAAATGTGTCAAAACGTTTTGTGCTTGTTGAGCAGAGCAGTTAAGAACAGCCTTAAAGATTATTCGGTAATCTCCATTCCGATATACGGAAATTTATGCACAATAAATAAATAAATAATCATAGAATATGTTTCCTTCTCTCTTAAAATAGTAATAATGCAATTAAATATTTTACAAAGGAAAATAAGTAAGCATACGATAAATGGGGCATTCTCACAATCTTCTGACTTTAGGGAATAAAAATCTGGTGAAATTAATCTTGCTAAAATAATTTTAATCTTATAGACCAGGGCATGAAATTTCAGTTCAAAAGGTGCTCGCCAGACTAAAACTTTTGCTCGCCATTATTTTACATTCATTCAGACAGCAACGTCGGTCACCACATTTGCCCAGAAAATGAACTAGTTTTGACAAACTGAATTTAAATTTACTGTTGTTAGAAGAAGCTGTCTGTTATATCAGGAAAATTTTACATTCATAGACCATTAACAGAAATTCTGAATAAATCATGCAGTGTCTCAGTCTTCAGATTCTGTATGCAGTCTTGAGTTTGTTGTGACAGCTGAAGCCTCTCGCATGAAGCTATGCTCACTGGTAGACCAGCACAAATTGTTAGAATTTGGAGCGAATTGGGGAATTTTGCTGAGTACGTTTCACTGTAAAAATTTTCCAGCTTATTTTTCAGTGTTAATGAAGGGAACATAAACTTGAATTCTGCCCTCTCTGCTTATACAATATCCACTTTTTCATTAAAGAGACTTGGGTTCAAATATATGAAGAGCTTTTTTATTTCTTCTAACCCAAATTCAAGATTTTTTTCTTTGGGAGGCCAACCCAAAGTGTCAAAAGCATGCAGAGATATATTAACACATCTGTTGTCATAGATTACAGTCTTTTTGTAATGTATATCTTTACATGTTTAATTAATCTCCCTCTTAAAATCTGAAATTCTCGCTCCCCATTTTTAATATTTACCAGCTGTACAACCTTGATTATCCCTTAGATGGATAGTTGGTCTCAAAAGCTCCTGTTCGTTTGGTCCAACGCTAGATTCGAGATTTGTTAGAATTGAGATGCAATGTTCGATTTTTATTTCCAGTTGAAATGACAAGTTCCTTGTTTTTTAATGTCACACTTAAAGGGTTCAATTTACCGTAGAAATTCTTTAGGAAGTACAGAACTTAAAGAAATTTATAAACCTTCAATCTTTTCAGCAAACACTTAACTTTAGCACTATCATTGTTTTTTCCGTGGGCCCCCTGTTCAAGATGGCTTGCAAAAGAGCTTTCACAACACTTTCTTTGATGGATAATCATCTAATAGTGTGAATATCACTCAGTTTAAGAATTCTTTCTCCTAGAATTTCTGCTGTTTCTTTTAACATATGAGGTCTTTTAGCTGAGACACGGTAAAATTAAAAAATACTCCTAATCGCTGAATCAAATGTTTTCAGATATTCAACGTCACCCCATGCATCCAAAGCAGCCAACTGCAAATGATGTGCAAGGCAGTGAATGTTTATTGATTTAGCACAAATAGATTTCTTTTTCATAGCCAGTCCTGATTTGTGTCCAACCATATTTGGAGAACCATCAGTACTCAAACCTAAAATATAACACCTGTTTCTATATTCATTTGGACCTGTATTCTTATCTATAAAATGAGTTATCGCTGTGAAAATAACTGAATGAAGTAGAATTCGGCAGCTCTACTGCTCCTAAAATGTCCTCTTTGATATGATTATCTCTTGCATCCACGTATCGAACATGACTTTTTCATATTCAACACCTGATCTATCTGTGGTACCATCAACCAGAATGCTGATATATGTACACTTTTTTTAATTTTTCCACTAAATATAACTTTACAGTTTCAGCAATAAAATGAATAAAATAATACCTGCATTGTTTTTCATTGCCATAATTTGCTAAAATATCCACATTTCTCAGCTAGGCACAAAAGATCTACAAGATCCGTATGTTGCTGGATTGGGGCACGATATTCTGAGCGTATATAGTTTGATTTAAAACCCAACATTTTAAAAGACAAAACTTACTCGCCAACCTTAAATATTTCCTCGCCATTGGCGAGCTGGCGAGCGGAAATTTCGCGCCCTGTTATAGACGAATGCCTTAATGATTCAAAATAAAGAAAAAATGGTCAACAGCGAAATTTTTTTTATTTAACTCAGGTTTAAGTTAAACTTGCGAGTTTAATTTTTCTTACCATTTTACCACAATAACTTTCTATTTTCTTCTAAATTTTCACTTATAATGAATTTGCATAGTACCCACAGGACATAAAAATAAGAGATAATAACAATGTAGTATTTTTAGTACAAAATTTTGGTATAACATTGTCTTAAAGGGGTGTTAAAGAAGGGACGGAAGGAAAAAAAACGGAGATAGTATAGGAAAAAAGCGACGGCAATGAAAGAAAAGGGATGGTAAGGATGGGACGGTAAGGAAAATTACCACTATTTTTAGGCAAATCATGTAAAGACTAAGTGATAGCCACAATGTTCCTTGATTTTTAGAAATAGTTATTTACATTGGATTAAATTAAAAAAAATTAATTTACCTCGAAAAGTGCAGGAATAAACCCTGGGGACGGTAAGACTGCCAATAAAACCACAGTGCTTGAAATTGATGTTTAAATGCTGATTTAAATTCTGAAGTAAATTTCCTGTCAAAGAATTTTAGACATTCTTTCTCTAGCATACTTCTGCATGAGAAAAAACTTGAAAAAAATTCTGTGGCTACATCTGAAGTGGTTTTCTGTATAAGTTCAGCAAGAGGGGTGGTAGGGAATCTAAAAACCAGGGACAGAGTTCAAAAAAATAATATCAACCGTAAAAATGTGTGCAGGTTAATTTTTTGCTGCATATTTATATAAAACAATTGTCCCAGTTTCGGAAAAAATTTACATCGAAATTTTTTTATTGAAATTTTTTATGCAGACAGCTCCAAACATAAAAATCAGCATCAGGGACACGGAACGGTATAGGAGTTTTCCAGGTATTTGAACCCCCAACATCGTCCAAAACTTTTTTATTTCGTTAATATTGTTATTGAATCATGTAGTGGGATGTTCCCCAGTATATGAAATAAAAATAACACAAGAATATGTACTAAAATAAAAATTATTCAGGGACATAAAAGTCAAAAGATTGTGAGAATGCCCCAATTACTTAACAAAGTAAAATATATAAATAAATAAGCATACAATAAATACTTAACAAAGTAAAATATATAAATAAATAAGCATAAAATAAGTATTGCTCATTCTTAAAAATAAAGTAATAATATAATTAAATGAGCAACGAAAAAGTAATCTATATGTTTAAAAGACAAGGCTTGTTCTTATAGTCATCGGCCCTGAAATTTCTACTGAACCAGTTTTGATAATTGTTTTTTCAAATGAAAGTTGTTTATTTCTGTGTCTGATATGTGTCCATATTAGTTATTTTTTTAATTTATTTACATTTTTATAATTTATTTTTAATTTTAAAAGTTTTTTGGGAAATTTCTTTAAAGTGGAGACAATCGGACTACTGCCATTGTTGCAGAGAAAAGATAAAATGGAGAATGTTTATTTTTATTGATGCCATTTTCTAATTATAATATAAATAACTTTAAAAAATTTTACAGAAAATGACTTCAGGCTTTAAAAAACACGCATTTACCTCATAAAACTGTTACATTTCAATATTTTTTCTTGCCGTTCAAACTGATGAGACGCTAATTGAAATGCTTCATTGAAATGAAAGAAAATGTCATCATATTTCAAGTAAAACTAACATTTTCTTTCATAAAACCACATATTGATACAAAGCTAAAAAATGCTATAAAAGTGAAAGAATACCTTTATTTTAGATTTACACACGTTTCATCGGTTCATGGTTTTTTTCGAACGTTTGAAATATAAACTTAATGAATTCAACATCCCCCTGTTGCAAAACCTTCCATGAAATTAAAAAAAATAGTATGCAAGAAAATAGATCCAATTAAATCAGACCAGTTATCTGGAGTATATGGAAGACATTTCATCAAAGAAGGTGGAGCAATGCAGTTTTTTATAGGTATGTCAAGCAGAAAACTTAAAACTAGAATCAAAGAATATAGTATAGCAGACATCAAATACAACAGGACAACCACAGATTTGGCCAGATTATGCAGCAAAGAACATATACAGATCGATTTTTAAAATATCAGAATAATTTAACCCTTCGATGGGCAAGCAATTGCGTTTGTGAAATGCTTAATTCCCACTGGAAAATTTGAAAAAAATTCATTTATAGATAAGGAAAAGCAATTTTTCAACTATTTTCTCTCAAAGTTATAAAAGTAAAACTTAGTTAAAAGTTTATGGTGCAAACCTAAATTAAACTTAGCCCCTCCAGCGGTTAACAATATAGATTTTATTTACCAACCATTATCCGGGAATCAATAGAGATATTTTTACGCAACGAGAATATTTGCAATGATTCAGTATCCCTTGAGTTATTTAAAATTTGGAAAGATATGCTATGCAATTATAGTAACAACAGTACAATTAATCCACGCTCATAAATATCAAATTTTATTGTATTTTATGTTTGCATGGATTTTCATTATGCATGAAGTCTCGTGACATTGTGTACCAAGTTATTATTTTTTTTAATTGCTTGCGAAAATATTTCTATCCAGAATGAGTTTGAAAATATCGCCGTTTGTGCGTTGAAACGTGCGTAAATCTAAAATAAGGGTATTACATCACTTCTATAGCATTTCTTAGCTTTGTTTCATTATAAGTGGTTAGCAAACATATTTTTATACACATATTAGCAGGCTGAGCCCGCTGAGCTGTACCATTTTTCAAATAAACCTTCAAGCAAACGAAATAGGAAATCCGACCCTGTATTTTAAATTAATATGGACCTTCACCTGGAAGATCCTTCCGCTTTTTCTGAATACGCATCGGACGCAATTGCGCTATTATATTATCTGATGCGTTAGACGAAATACTGGCAATTCAGAAGCAACACTTTAGTACATCATGTAGAGTTTGGGAGGGAAATGCGGCCATTACGATCATATTACCACACTACTAAAAAAGATAGAATTACAATGACTGCAGAGATTGACCATTTAATTTAAAGAATGTTTGGGTTATTCACTTTCGTTTGTTAGGTCTTTTACTCCGGGCTTCTCAGCTTGGTACTTTGTGCTGATCTGATAACATAAATACAATCTCTCTCTACGTTACATTATATTTGGTAATATACGTCTTCTTTTGGCAGGTTTTCTCTACAGTTTCTTATCTTCGATTTCCAGTAGAGTAAATACAATCAAAACAGTGTTTAACTTTTATATTTTAAAATATGTGAATCATGTAAAAGTGGATATTTAAAGCGGAATTGTGTGAATAAAATTAAAATAATGTCATTTTAACTGCCGTTTCTTTTTACATACCAGTTTTAATCATGCAACTATTAACCTAGGAAAATAACCTCGATAACTAATTCAAATAGAAAACTAAACCTCTAGTTTTCATTCAATAAAATCTTCCCAATCATCCGTAATCGGATCCACAACCAAGTTTGAGGTGAAACTTTAGAAATGTTCGTAGTGGTATGGCTAAAAATGTACCAGAGATAGCTACAAAACAGGGTTAATTACGCGCCAAACTACATTCCATTAAATAATGTCAAATTGCTGTTGATTGATTTTTAGATCTTTCACTATCAAAACTCTTTGCAAATGATAAGTAAAGCTAGTTTGGCAAAATTTTTAGGAGTGATCTTTTTGGCAAACCGAAGATTTTTTTCACATTTCTCTAATGAGCGTAATAAGACGGAAAATTAAGCATGCTTTTATTTTCAAGACGTCATTATTCATCAGTTTGTTGCCGAAATAAAACTAAAAACGTTAATTTGTGACTATCATCAGCTGCTCGATTTGTACATCAGCGAAAATTTTTTTATAATGATTGAAATTTTATTTGAATCTGAGGTACTTTTTTTTAAACCTAGTGTAAATGAACAACTTTGTTCCATTGGCCACCTTTGGCATTTGAAAGTTTTTTTTTTTTTTTTTTTTTTTTTTTTTTAATATATTTAAAGTAATGCTTTTTTAGTGATAGTAAAATAAACCTAAAATTTGTCACTACGATCAGCTGCTCGGGCTGTGCATCAGACAAAATTTTATAATGATGGAAATTTTAATTGAATTTGAGGTACTTTTTTTAAAAACCTAGGCTAAATGAACAAATATTGTTCCATTTGCCACCTTTGGCATTTGAAAAACTTTTTTTGTACATTCAAATTAGTGCTTTTTTAATGATAGTAAAATAACTGCACACGAAAAATATCTATTAGTAAATCTTCTTTTGTCCGTTTGCTCCATACTAAAAAAACATAAATTTACTAATCGCTAATTACTAAAAGTACAAATTTCGCGTAATCTTCTGAAATCGGATTTACCGTCCACGGTTCCTTTGAAATAGAAACGAATCTTCCAACACTATACAGTAAATTCGCCAATTGTAAGTTGGCTGATTATGGAAGATTCATCTAATATATTTTTATAACATTTCTAAAAGAAGGGAAGAAATAAAAAAATATATATATGACGAATGGAATGGAATATCGAAAAGTGATTTCAGAAAGCAATTTTTATTGCAAAATGTCTTTTTTTGTGATAGAAATAACGCATAATTGCTTACATTTTCTTAAGAATAATCTTTACTACCTAACATTGCAAGCATTGAATGTTTGTATACGGGAAATTGGTGATATGTTTTTTTTTCTTAAAAAAAGAATGGACAATATTAGCTAATCTTGCTTCGAGGTTATAAAAGTCACAAATTTGGGGAAAACAAACCGACATGCTTTCGCAGTAAGGTATGATGAGAAATTTTTTAAATGTCTAAAATTAAATTATTTTACAGTATGTATGTGCGTGTGTGGGAGACATTTATACTAATATTAAAATATCTGACTCCATTTTTAAAATATTAATTGTTATTTATATAGTGTACATTTGAATTTTAAAAAATACTAAATAAATGGTTTCGTACACTTGCAAAATCACCTTTATTGTAATCATAGCTGGAACTCAATTCACGCTTACATCTTTTTGGCTTAAAATCAAATTGTTTGGTGACAAAAGTGAACTCAAAAATCACAAATAAACATATAACATGTAAATAATAAGTACCGTCATTTTTACAATTACATCTGCTAATTTCGTCTGTAAGTCACATGATGGAAGAGTTAGAAATAAAAAAGAACAAATCAAAAACAAAATTGTTACCACAAGGAAGGTCTCCTTAAAGAGCATACTCAAATTATTTTGAAAAGAAATCCCAGTAAAAATCTGAAAAAAAAATCTATATATATTCGAGTATTTGGCGCAAAAAAGACGAAAGTTCACGCTGTTTGGCTAACCAACACATTTCCATCCCAAATGCAAGATATTTAAATGCATTTAAAAATTGCTTGTTAAATAAGTGTTTAAATGCCTAAAACTCAATTAATTTAAACTTAAACGAAGGATTAGCGTATTATTTTTTATCTTTAAGCGTATGTAATATATAAAAATTGCGTGTTGCGGTAGTTATTTAAATTTACATGGCTTCACCGGCTGGAAATGTATTAAGGGTACTATTTGATTATTCATTCAACCAATTTCGCCAATGTATATAAATTGCCAAACGCTTTGCCAAATTATATAAATTGCCAAACTGCTCGCCAAATTATACAAATTGACAAAATTTTTATTTTAAACAACGAAAGAATAAATTAATTTGTAAACATTAGTAAAATTACAAATAGAAGTGAAATTAAAAATCACTTGATGACGTAACAAACACGTGTACCGTGTTTAATGTCAAGTGAATGTAAAATTTACGATCAGCTATTATTGGCATTTATCTTATAGTTTGGCGATAGTTATTTTGTCGACGGGATAATCAAGTAGTACCGTTTTAAATTCTTTTAAAAAGTAGCTGGCTAATTAAAAATGCTACTATTTAACATTTTATATTAAATACTTGTTTCCATGGCAACAATAACCTTCATTTCTTGTTTCTGACACTAACAATATTGAAGTCAAACTCCCGATGTTGCGAATCAGACATTAATTTTGAATTGGAAAAAAATTTAATAAACTGAAATTTTGTGTTAAACCGTATAATTACGATAATAAAATTTTAATATATACACATATAAAGGTATATGACAAAACTGTAGTAATAAAAATTTATTTATTACGTTAAACTTAATCTAACTATCTTCGTATGAAGAGTAGAAAAAGGTTTTACTTAAAAATTATTTATCGTAAAAAAAGTATCATTGAAAATTTTATTGTGCCGCCAACTAGCATTAAATCGCCAAAAAATTAAATTTTCATTATTTTTTTACAAACGCTAAATCGAGGATCTGCGGATTTTTTTTTATAAACATATTATATGTCACGAGAAGAATATTCTATATATTCCTCATGAGAAGAATATTATATATTTTTTTCAAATATTTCTAAGCATGCACTTATCGAAACTTCCTTGATATCATCCTATCAATTTTTCAGATGCATTTTTCTTAACCTGACACAAAAGATAAAGAGTCAAATCTTATTTCAATTGCAATATTTTAACTGGGTAATTTTTTAAGCATTACGAACATTCTCTTTCATATTTAAATTAAATATTTTCGTTTTTTAATATTATCACTCATTAAAACGAATTTTTTTCTTCCTTCTTTTTTTTTAAATTAAAATTAGTAACAGTTTTTTCTTTTATGTTTCGAGGTGTAATAGGTGTTTTAATTTTTTTTATCAACGATAAACTTCGCCAAGAAATAAAATGGTAAACCTTATCGTCCAAAATAACAGAATTTTCCGTCATAATTCTATAACTAATATAGGTAGGATGATGTATTATAGCTTAAAACCTTCCCTGAAACTGTACCTATCTAACGGTATAAGTTCCGTAAAAATCCATGCAGTAGAACTCGAAATCTAGGCGTTTGGAACGAAATTTCCGTTTGGATTTTATATATATAATAGATTGACATTTAATCACACATGCGTCTAAAACGGTATAAATTTCTGGAATTGTTATTCACCGGTACTGAGATTACAACCTCAAGTCAAGAGTGCGAATGTTCATATGGAAAGTTGTAGCTGCAAAACGTGACTTTAAGTTTGGAGAAATATTCAGTAATAAACTACTGCACGTCAAAATATTATTAAAATGGTGAATACAGGTATGAGAGATGCGTATGTAAATTCTAAGCTGATAAAAACGACTTAAGGTTTAGATTTCATGAAGAAAAAAAAAAAATTCTATGATTGTGTCAGAGTGAAAAATTTTTTGCTGATTTTTCATTCCATAATACGTAACATACGAGCCTCAATTGATAATTTCATCATATTTATTTATCTTGATTATATTTTACTAATTACGTATACGAGTAAAGTTTAATTTTTCAATAACTTGGAACAGTTGAAGTTAAACTTCAACTGGAAATAATAATTTGATAATTTTAGATTAAAGTAATATTTGTTTTAAGAGTCAGAATAATCAATGTTCGATGGATACTTAATTGCAATTAATTTTGTAGTTTTATTACTAATCAGTTTAGCGGTTCTTCTTCACAGATTTTCTTTCGTCGAATTTCGACCTGTTCCACCTTTACTTTTATTAGCCTCTGATAAACCATTTCTTCCAGGCAATAATAAAGTGTCGTCACTAAAAAATAACGTTGCGTTACATAAGCCAGCCGTAAAACAAAGCAAATGTATCATTGTACTGGTAAATACTGATAATCTCCACTGCAACATTTTAAACTTCTAAGCATCACACATTTTTAATTTTTTACAGCTTCGTAAAGAAAAAAATGTACTTTTAACTGCAATTTGTTTGAAAATCGAATCTCAATTTATTTTTGAGATATTAATTTTTTTGTAGTTTTTAGCGCTATTTCTATAATGGTGGCAACTAAAGTAGTCTATTTCTGTAGAAAGTAAAAGAAAAATAGTAGATTACTATGTCGTTTTGTTGCCATTTTCTCATAACAATTGAAAAATGATTGTAATTAAAATACAATACGTGCTATTTTGAAAAATATTAAATGAATGATTTCTGATAAAACATAGAGCTATTATAAATTTTATTTAATTTTAAGTATCTATATTAATGTTACACAGAAATGAAGGAATACGAAGCATTAGACAGACGATTTTTTTTTTGAGTTTATGACATCACTATTTGCTGGGTTTGTGTATTATTCCGCGATAGTGACGTCACATGCATACTTTTCTATAGATGTCGTTTTACCCTTTGAGGGGTAAGCAATAGTATTTGTGTAATGTTGAATTCACACCGGAATTTAAAAAAAGAATTACTTCTAATAGAGGAAAAGCAATTATTTAACCCCTTTTTTTTCCCACCAAAGTTTAAAAAGTAAAATTATATTAAAAGTTTCTGGTGCGAATCTGCATTAAAATTAGGTTATATCTTACTGCCCATTGGGGTTAAGACTGGATCGTAAATGTGAAATTCTTCAGCGGATGCAAATGACGTCATTTTATATAAAATAAAGACGTGTATTTTAAGTCTTAAAATTGAAATGTGTTTTGTAGAAGTGGGTCATTTTTACTCCCTTTTTGAAAATAACACAATTGAAATCACACATTAATAAAACGCAAAGTTTTACAAAAATTTATAGCATCTTTATAGAAGAGCAATGACCTTTAGGTTAAAGTAATGTTTTTTTTTTTTTTTTTTTTTCAGAGAAACCAACGAAAATAAGATTCATATTTTATTGTAACTAAATTTGTAAGTTTATTATAAATTAATGAAAAAACTCCTTCTTAAACATTTTCTTTCGTCAAAATTCTACAAGTACCACCTTGTAATGTAATTAAATAAAAAACAGTGTAAAATAAGATAGAAAATTAAGAAACATTTTACATGTAGATGAAGTTTACATAGTTATTGTGTGGGATTTTACTTGAAAGTATTTTCTGATTATGTTATTTCAAGAAATAAGAAACTTCCTTTCATTTAAGCAATAGAAGAATTGAATCTAATAAATTGAATTCAGAAAATATTTATAATTTAAAAAATATCTAATTAGAAGAATTAATTTATTAAACTATCCACGTCTTAAAATTAAATGTGATTTTCATGCGTAGTAATTTAAATAAAGAAAAGAAAATGTTTAATTAGTTTAGCGAATCGAATTAACTCCAGCGGTTCAGATACCATCTTTATAGGAACCAAGAAAAAACACACCCTCAAGTCGTATTTCTCTCTCTTGGAAATTTGAATCAAAATACTAACACTGACTAAGGATGTGCAGAGGAGATGAAATTGCTGACGAGTCGTTCTTTTCTTTTAAGCATGAAACCCCGCGTATGGGCGTTACTCTTTCAAATTGCATTCTTAACCCCCAAAATGTGTTTGTAATTATATTACAAACTAGTAGACTGAGCCCGCTGCGCTGGACCATTTTTCAAATAAACCTTCAGTCAAACGAAATGAGAAATCCGACCCTGTATTTTAAATTAATATGGACCTTCACCTGGAAGATCCTTCAGCATTTTCTGAATACGCATCGGACGCAATTGCGCTATTATATTATCTGATGCGTTAGACGAAATACGGGCAATTCAGAAGCAACTCTTTAGTACATCATGTAGAGTTTGGGAGGGAAATGCGGCCATTACGATAATATCACCACTCTACTAAAAAAGAGAGAATTACAATGACTGCAGAGATTGACCATTTAACCAAAAGAATGTTCGGGTTATTCACTTTCGTTTGTTAGGTCTTTTACTCCGGGCTTCTCAGCTTGGTACTTTGTACTGATCTGATAACATAAATACAATCTCTCTCTACGTTACATTATATTTGGTAATATACGTCTTCTTTTGGCAGGTTTTCTCTACGGTTTCTTATCTTCGATTTCCAGTAGAGTAAATACAATCAAAACAGAGTTTAACTTTTATATTTTAAAATATGTGAATCATATAAAAGTGGATATTTAAAGCGGAATTGTGTGAATAAAATTAAAATAATGTCATTTTAACTGCCGTTTCTTTTTACATACCAGTTTTAATCATGCAACTATTAACCTAGGAAAATAACCTCGATAACTAATTCAAATGGAAAACTAAACCTCTAGCTTTCATTCAATAAAATCTTCCCAATCATCCGTAATCGGATCCACAACCAAGTTTGATGTGAAACTTTAGAAACGTTCGTAACGGTATGGCTAAAAATGTACTAGAGTTAGCTACAAAATAGGGTTAATTTTACACGCCAAACTACATTCCATTAAATAATGTCAAATTGCTATTGATTGATTTTTAGATCTTTCACTATCAAAACTCTTTTCAAATAAGTAAAGTTAGTTAGGCAAAATTTTTAGCAGTGATCTTTTTGGCAAACCGAAGATTTTTTTCGCATTTCTCTATTGAGCGTAATAAGACGGAGAAATAAGCATGCTTTTATTTTCAAGACGTCATTATTCATCAGTTTGTTGCCTAAATAAAACTAAAAACGTTAATTTGTGACTATGATCAGCTGCTCGATGTGTGCATCAGCCAAAATTTCTTTATAATGATTGAAATTTCATTTGAATCTGAGCTACTTTTTTTTAAACCTAGAGTAAATGAACAAATATTGTTCCATTGGCCACCTTTGGTATTTGAAATTTTTTTTTTTTTTTGTACATTCAAAGTAATGCTTTTTTAGTGATAGTAAAATAAACCTAAAATTTGTCACTACGATCAGCTGCTCGGGGTGTGT
Organism: Maratus speciosus; assembly: GCA_963932465.1. NCBI lineage: Eukaryota > Metazoa > Arthropoda > Arachnida > Araneae > Salticidae > Maratus > Maratus speciosus. The sequence continues at coordinate 124,263,432 of OZ010797.1, forward strand.
ATCAGCCAAAATTTTATAATGATTGAAATTTTAATTGAATTTGAGGTACTTTTTTTAAAAACCTAGGCTAAATGAACAAATATTGTTCCATTGGCCATCTTTGACATTTGAAAAACTTTTTTTGTACATTCAAATTAATGCTTTTTTAATGATAGTAAAATAACTGCACACGAAAAATATCTATTAGTAAATCTTCTTTTGTCCGTTTGCTCCATACTAAAAAAACATAAATTTACTAATCGCTAATTACTAAAGGTACAAATTTCGCGTAATCTTCTGAAATCGGATTTACCGTCCACGGTTCCTTTCAAATATAAACAAATCTTCCAACACTATACAGTAAATTCGCCAATTGTAAGATGGCTGATTATGGAAGATTCATCCAATATATTTTTATAACATTTCTATAAGAACGGAAGATATGAAAAAAAAATAAATGACGAATGGAATGGAATATCGAAAAGTGATTTCAGAAAGCAATTTTTATTGCAAAATGTCTTTTTTTGTGATAGAAATAACGCATAATTGCTTACATTTTCTTAAGAATAATCTTTACTACCTAACATTGCAAGCATTGAATGTTTGTATACGGGAAATTGGTGATATGTTTTTTTTTCTTAAAAAAAGAATGGACAATATTAGCTAATCTTGCTTCGAGGTTATAAAAGTCACAAATTTGGGGAAAACAAACCGACATGCTTTCGCAGTAATGTATGATGAGAAATTTTTTAAATGTCTAAAATTAATTCATTTTACAGTATGTATGTGCGTGTGTGGGATACATTTATACTAAAATTAAAATATCTGACTCCATTTTTAAAATATTAATTGTTATTTATATAGTGTACATTTTAATTTTAAAAAATACTAAAAAAATGCATTCGCACACTTGCAAAATCACCTTTATTGTAAACATAGATTGGACCCAATTCACGCTTACATCTTTTTGGCTTAAAATCAAATTGTTTGGCGACAAAAGTGAACTCAAAAATCACAAATAAACATATAACATGTAAATAATAAGTACCGTCATTTTTTCAATTATATCTGCTAATTTCGTCTGTAAGTCACATGATGGAAGAGTTAGAAATAAAAAAGAACAAATCAAAAACAAAATTGTTACCACAAGGAAGGTCTCCTTATATTCGAGTATTTGGCGCAAAAAAGACGAAAGTTCCACGCTATTTGGCTAACCAACACATTTCCATCCCAAATGCAAGATATTTAAATGCATTTGAAAATTGCTTGTTAAATAAGTCTTTAAATGCCTAAAACTCAATGAATTTAAACTTAAACGAAGGATTAGCGTATTATTTTCTATCTTTAAGCGTATATAATATATACAAATTGCGTGTTGCAGTAGTTCTTTAATTTTACATGGCTTCACCAGCTGGAAATGTTTGAAGGGTACTATTTGATTATTCATTCAACCAATTTCGCCAAATTATATAAATTGCCAAATGCTTCGCCAAATTATATAAAATGCCAAACTGCTCGCCAAATTATACAAATTGACAAAATTTTTATTTTAAACAACGAAAGAATAAATAAATTTGCAAACATTAGTAAAATTACAAATAGAAGTGAAATTAAAAATCACTTTATGACACAACAAACACGTGTACCGTGTTTAATGTCAAGTGAATGTAAAATTTACGATCAGCTATTATTGGCATTTATATTTTAGTTTTGCGATAGTTATTTTGTCGACGGGATAATCAAGTAATACCGTTTTAAATTTATTTTTAAAGTAGCTGGCTAATTAAAAATGCTACTATTAAACATTTTATATTAAATACTTGTTTCCATGGCAGCAATAACCTTCATTTCTTGTTTCTGATACTAACAATATCGAAGTCAAATTCCCAATGTTCCGAATCGGACATTAATTTTGAATTTGGAAAAAATTTAATAAACTGAAATTTTGTTTTAAACCGTATAATTACGATAATAAAATTTTAATATATACACATATAAAGGTATATGACAAAACTGTAGTAATAAAAATTTATTTATTACGTTAAACTTAATCTAACTATCTTCGTATGAAGAGTAGAAAAAGGTTTTACTTAAAAATTATTTATCATGAAAAAAAAGTATCATTCAAAATTTTATTGTGCTGCCAACCAGCATTAAATCCCCAAAAAAATTAAATTTTGATTATTTTTTTACAAACGCTAAATCGAGGTTCTGCGAATTTTTTTTTTTTATAAACATATTATATCTCACGAGAAGAATATTCTATATATTCCTCATGAGAAGAATATTATATATTTTTTTCAAATATTTCTGAGCATGCACTTATCGAAACTTCCTTGATATCATCCTATCAATTTTTCAGATGCATTTTTCTTATCCTGACGCAAAAGATAAAGAGTCAAATCTTATTTCAACTGCAATATTTTAACTGAGTAATTTTTTAAGCATTACGAACATTCCCTTTCATGTTTAAATTAAATATTTTCGTTTTTTAATATTATCACTCATTAAAACGATTTTTTTCTTCTTTTTTTCTTCCTTCTTTTTTATTTTAATTAAAATTAGTAACAGTTTTTTTCTTTTATGTTTCGAGGTGTAATAGCTGTTTCAATTTTTTTATCAACGATAAATTTCGCCAAGAAATAAAATGTTAAACCTTATCGTCCAAAATAATAGAACTTTCCATCATAATTCTATAACTAATATAGGTAGAATGATGTGTTATAGCTTAAAACCTTTCCTGAAACGATACCTATCTAACGGTATAAGTTCCGTAAAAATCCATGCAGTAGAACTTGAAATCTAGGCGTTCGGAACGAAATTCCGTTTGGATTTTATATATACACTGACGGAAAAAAAAATCCCAACACCAAGAAAGACTTTTTCTAGATAAACGAAATTTGGTAGGCGTGTTTATACATCTGAAAGATGAGATCGATTGGAATTTCGCGCTTCGCGCATAAGTGTGGCGCTAGTGGCGCCACTCAGTACTTGCAGATCAGGTTTACTTTAAATGCGTGCCGTAAAGTTCGTGAGCGTTATTTAGCTTCGAAATGTGACGAATTGAGTTGATGTTAGCCAAGAATGCCTTTAACAAGACGAAGAAGCCATTGTCAACAGCTCACCGAGCTGGAACGAGGTCGCATAATCGGGCTACGAGAAGGTGGTTATTCTTTCCCTGATATTGCAGAAAGACTTGGTTGGAATGTATCCACTGTGCATGATTGTTGGAAGCAGTGGTCAAAGGATGGTACTGCCTCAAGAATACCGGGTTCCAGGCGGGCACGTGGCACTCCTGAGAGGGAATTTCGCCTTATTCGGCGTACGACTGTGGCGCATCGTACTGCGTCTCTGGCAGAAATTCGAGCTGCATTTGGTACCACATTGACACAACGAACTGTTAGAAATCGGTTACTTCAAGGACAGCTCCGAGCCAGGCGCCCTGTAGCGTGCATTTTACTGGCTCTAAGCCATTGCCGTTTGCGACGCCATTGGTGTCAAGCCAGAGCTCATTGGAGGACGGAGTGGAGATCTGCTGTGTTTTCTGATGAAAAAGAAACACTACAGATCTCCACTCCGCCCACCAATGAGCTCTGGCTTGACACGAATAGCTTCGCAAACGGCAATGGCTTGGAGTCAGTGGAATGCACGCTACAGGATGCCTAGCTCAGAACTGTCCTTGAAGTAACCGATTTCTAACAGTTCGTTGTGTCACTGTGGTACCAACTGCAACTCGAATTTCTGCCGCAGACGCAGTACGATGCTCCACAGTCGTAAGCCGAATACGGCGATCTTCCCTCTCAGGAGTGCCACGTGGCCGCCTGGAACCCGGTCTTCTTGAGGTAGTACCATTCCTTGACCACTGCTTCCAACAATCATGCACAGTGGATACATTCCAGGCAATTCTTTCTGCAATATCGCGGAAAGAAAATCCACCTTTTCGTAGCCCGAATATGCGACCTCGTTCAAGCTCGGTGAGCTGTTGACAATGGCTTCTTCGTCTTGTTAAAGGCATTCTTGGCTACCATCAATTCAATCCGCCACATTTCGAAGCTAAATAAAGCCCACGAACTTTACGGCACGCATTTAAAGTAAACCTGATCTGCAAGTTCTGAGTGGTGCTACTAGCGACACACTTATGCGCGAAGCGCGAAATTTCAATCGATGTCATCTTTCAGATGCATAGACATGCCTACCAAATTTCGTTTATCTAACACAAGTCTTTCTTGGTGTTGGGATTTTTTTTTCCGCCAGTGTATAATAGACTAGCAGGCTACGCCCGCTGCGCTGGTCCATTTTTCCAAGCGAACCTTGAATCAAACGAAATGATGTGTCTGATCTTGTGATTTAAAGAAATAAGACCTTTAACTGAATGTCCTTCCGCAGTGTTGAATCGATATGAACGCCACTGTGCTATTATATTTTCTAATGTGCAGACAAAATTTCAGCTGTCACGGTCTAACTCTTTTATATTATCCCTCACAGTAGGATTTGGTAAAGAATGATAGTACAATATACAATATTTCATTTTGTATCAGAGCATTCTCGTTAAAAAGAGCCAATATGGTGAGAGTTCCGATCACAGAACTTTCCTCATCTATATTTTTAAATTATTTAAAGAAAATCTATTTTAATTTCTCAGTGTCAACCTGAAGCTATAAACCAGTTTTTTTTTTATTGGGTATTGTCCCATGTTATATACTATAGCATCCATGCTGCAGTGTCAATCTAAATGCTTAGTACTTTTCTGGTATTTCAACACCATTGTCGCCAAGCGCAATTGTTGGCACCAAACGAAGCATTTGAAAAAAAAAAAATAACATTGTTGGCGTGAAAGTTATCATTTAAAAAATATATCATTTCAAAATTACAGAGTTTCGACAACTATTTTATTAAATGAATACAAATATATACTGAAAATAAAAACACAAATAAATATTATACAATAAAATACTTTATTTTTTAATAGCAATTTAAACTACACAATGAAATTGTGTCTCTTAGCAATGCTGTAAACATTTCCATTTTTGAATCAGCAAAAAATGAAATTATAACTTAATTTTACTTAATAAAAAAAAAATAAATAAATAAAAAATATTTTCAACTGGAAAAATAGTAAATGAAAAAATGCATGGTTACGACTAAATAATTGAAGCCAAAAGTGATTCACATTCAATAAATAGCAAGTTACAATGTTTGGCGCAATTCGGACATCAGAAAGTTATTGCCAAATGGTATAATCAGTTATGAAAAAAAAACTTGATGGGCTATTTCGCTTTAATATATTTATTTTAAATGTATGTATATTATTAATGTTTTTTCATACATATTAAATGAGTTTCGATATAAAATTAGATAATTGGTGTTATTACGTCAAATAAAATGTAAAAAAAAAAAAAAAAAAAAAAAAAAAAAAAGAAAAAGCTTGTGTACATGAAATGAAACAGTGAATAGGTTGTCAGAAAATATATTGCCAAATTTCCTTTTCCGCCAAGGCTGTTTTTCCTATTTCGCCAAGGTACCGATATTGAAAAAGTACCAAAAAATCTTTGCATGTTCAGGTTTGAAATAAATGACACAATAGCAAACATTTTGGTATAGTGTTGGTGTAATGTAAATGTTGTAAAATGTCTCCGAAAAATTGTCCCAAATTACTCAATTCTTTTTAAAACTCGATTATGGAATAGGTCCGCTTTAAAAACAAAGAATCAATTTAACTTATTTTATTAAGTTAATTATCATCAAACCACGACCGATAACATATGTCATTTGTTTGTAGACTCGATTATGTAATTTATTTGCTTAAATAATGCATACTTTACAAACTAAACCTACTTTCCAATTTTCCTGATTTTTTTTTTTTTCTTTATCAATGTTTACAGTTAGATGTATATATGTTTGTCACTGTCACGGTATTTTAGTTTGATCTGCGAAATATCATTATAATATTCAATATTAGTACTATTTCTGATAGTATTAACAGTCATAGAAGCGGTCTTTTTTTGGTCACCAATCATTTTTTAAAATTATTTCTGTGATAGGTTGCCTCAAAAATCTCAAGGAAAAACAGTACTTTTATGTTAGCCGGCCACATTTGATAAACAACAAAGTATTGTTCCCATTGCCATTCATTTAAAATATAAAGCTTTCACTCTTTTAATTTAAAATACACACATGTTAAATATAATATTACATACATTTAAAATAGTTGCTTTTCACCCATTTCATAAAAAATTCAAAAGGATAAAAATAACAAATAATTGAAAAGAATATGAATTCTTTGTCTGTTTTCAAATTTTTTCTGTAGCCACAAATTTTATTCAAGAAACTTCCACAACAATCGCATTTTGGATTATGATTTTCAGATGGCATCGTATCAAATCGAATAAAATCATTACAACGAATCAATTTCATGGAACTGTGGTTAATATTAGTTAGACTTAAGCATTACACATGGTAGAAACCAAAGCAAATTGCCAATTTCTAAAGGTTAAAACTAATTTATAATTTCTCTTCATTAAAACTGGTAGAGAAGATTTTTCATTTAAATTGATTGTGATCACTGTCGTTACATTTCGATAGCGAAGAATGTAGTTTGTTTCAATGCCAAAAATATACTTCTCTATTGTTGTCTCCGACACCAACAACAATTTTTGATATCGAAGCAGATTCGACAGCGTTAAGGAGGATGCCCGTGTGTTTATTTAACCCTTAAATGCGTGATTTTTTTATTTTATTTCGAAAAAATAATATATGATTCTCTGAAAGGTTTATTACACAGGTAAATTAGCGAAAAAAATCAGCGATACATTTTCCATATAATACGTCAGTCTTTTCTTCTGTTGCACATCTGCAATACAGATAAAAACTACTGTCGTGTGGCTGTTTTACGGTAAAATATTGCAAACTATTAAATATTTTAATAAATATGTCTCCAAATACCTTATTTTATGTAATAATTTATTTTATAAAACTTAACCTTTAACCCTTTAATTCCCATGATAAAATACGTTTTAGAAATTACGTGGTTCAGAGAAACTGACTTTACACGAGAAAGTTTCAATGGTTTATTTCGTTTTATTTAAATTCGGAATGACTGTTATTAGTCGACAAACATATTGCTATTTTAATTTTCTGGTGTGAATTAGGTATATACGAATTAAAAAAATCTATTAAATTCAAAACACTGCTCTTTGCATATATGCAAAGCTGCGCACTAAAGGGTTAAAGTTAAATTCTGTAAGTTTTTATTCCAAACATTCTTCGCATGTCAAATTTGAGTAACTCCGCCCCAAATAACGCTTTTAAATGGATTTTACTGTTTTTTACACATATTTTTGTAAATATTTATATGTTATACCCAACGCACATATCCGGCATTTATCTACAATATACGTGCACATATAAAGAATTTTTTACAAGAAAATGGTAATTTTTGTATAAAAATAATATATGATTTTTATTTTTGTAATTATTATCGCAATTTTACACAGTTTTAATAAACAGAATATTATGCAAAAATTCCCAGTTATTAACCTTTGGTAGCTATATAACCTCAATTAATAGCATTAAATTCGGTGCAGTAGTTTTTCAGAAAATCGATTTTTTAAATAATTATCTCATTTTTATCTCATAAAATGTCAATATTTATAATGTGATAATAGGAGAAATATATTGTCAGGTAGGTAGCCACATCTGGGAAAAAATCAAAAAATTTGATTGAAAGGCATTCTTCCAATGGTTATCCGGCTATGCCCTTTATTTAATAGTTTCGGATGCATTACAAGATTCTTGCCGTAATATATAGTATTCGTAGCATTTATCGTTCATTTACCGGAACAGAAAAAAATTCGTCATTTTCTTCCAAATAAACTACATGAGTATATATCTTTTTTTGTCGAGGAGCCGTTTAATATAATTTTAAGCCCATGAACTTAAGAGAAACAGAATTAAGTATCGTCTTCAACGACAGATTTAGGGAGAGAAAGCTTACCCCTCATTAAAAAAAATCCTTAATTTACTTTTCTCTTACAGTATAATTATTTTAAGTTACTTGAAAAATAAATAAATAATATTCATTTTTTTTAAAAATCATCTGATAAAACGAAAATATAGTTAATTGAGCTTGGAACCTCACTTCCCCCCCTTCCCCCTGCCTTCCTAGAGCCATAACTATATCTCGATTCTTGGCATTATTTTCAATTTTTAGCTTGCTAATTTGACACCTTGAGTGCCACGGTGACTGACACTGAAGCTGGAAAATTAGAATGTTTTAAGTAACTTTTAAGAAAGTATGATCCTGTAATAAATAAAAGGTAAGTAAATTTTAAATACATTTTCAGTAATTATTTAAAACAATATATATATATTTAGTTTTATATCATATTTTAGACGTCAGTCATCGGTGAATAACGTGTTCTAAACGAATAGTTTAATGTCAGTTACCGGTGACTGACGTGGCGCTTAACGTGTTAATAAAAAGTCTAAATAAAATTTAGTTTATCTAATCATATTAGTTTAAGTTTAGAACTAATAAGTTTGAAAAAAGGTATTTCACGGAATGCATTTATTGGATTATCTTAAAGCCAGTTTCGAGTCAAGTGCCAACATAGTATTTATAGCAGTTGTTTTAAATATTGGCCATGGGTTCCATTACATTACTGAAAATATTATTAAATGTAGTTTTTGATTATTTCATTTCTTTTTCAAGCAACATCCTCTTCATTTTTTGTATAATCAAAATTTCCACTTGAAAACGCAAAAGTAAAAAAAAAAAAAAAAAAAAAAAAAAGGAAAAGAAAAGAAAAGAAAAAGAAAGAATAACATGATGTTTCCAGATTTTCTTTCGTGTCAGAAACCCTCATTGCTTTAAATTTCCTTCCACACAGTTATGTAAAAGAATTCAGTAAAAGAAAAGACGACTTTTCTTAATCCCTGAAACCGAACAATCAATCAATGGCCCTTCTGTTACAGCAACGGTCCCAGGAACAGGTCTTGGTGTCTTCGTTCCTCTTCTCGTTCGTTACGAGATCACGTGATCTGTTCCTGGGGAACAGGTAAAAGGAACAGTTCGTTTTTCAAAAGGAGCAGGAACGCTCATCCCTAGCGAGTAGGCTTCCAGTGACGCACAGTGGAGTATTTGACCCAAAAACCTGGCCAAAAATGCAAAAATTAAAATTTCATCAACAATTGTAAAAATCATATTTTTTAATAGCTAACTAACTGGTCCATCGATCTATGTCTATTTTAGGAACCTGAGTTATATCCAGTGGCTTTTGACCTCAGCTGAAGAGGAAGTTTCTTTCTGAGAAGACGTGGTTTTTTGTTGTTTTTTGGCATTGTTGTTATGTTTAAATAGAATTTTTTTCTGGCTCAATGAATTGATGAATTGAAACTAAACAGGGCTTAAGTGTTTAATAATGGTCAGGTGTTAAACTATGTGTTAATTTAAATAGTTTCGTTTTTAATATAATAAAAAAATATTTAATGTGTAAAAGGGTTATTTTTAAAGCGCTTTTGGCTCTAATTTATACATATCGAAAGCTTTTTAAGTATGTGCCGCGATTTGCCCGGCCATATATGAATTATAATCAGATTAGTTATAGTCTCGAGTTTCAATTTCTGCAAAAAAATCTTCCGCATATTGTTGCCATTTTCTTATACAATTTTTCTTTTTCGGGATGACTATTTAAATGCTCTGTTTTGCGGCCACCGGATTGGAGAGATAAGAACTATATTATTACTGTTGTATTGCAGCTTTTTAGCTCACAGGATATTACCGGACAGCTTTTGCACCTACATATTCTATCTGTATGTATGTACGTACGTACATATGTACGTATGCAGGTACGTACATACGCACGCAACTCGTTATCTTTTGACAGAAATATCCGATCGCCTTCAAATTGTATATACTTATTTATTAAAAAAGGGTTCCCTAATTAGTTCTTGGAGCTCATGTGTGTAACACAATGAGAGAAAGGAGGGAATTAATCCTTTTGAGGGCGGCGTTCTTAAAAAGAGACACCAAATTTTAATTCCAAAACTGACAAACGGCACCCAGAAAATTTAATTAAAATTTTCCTTGTATAATGTACGTGAAAATAAGCAACCTCATATTTTCTAATAACTAAGTTTATCAACTAAAAAGAGCAAGCCGTACAGTATTGAGACCCTACAAATTCTTCTTCCAGCAAGGTCTGATGGTAGTCCCGATAAAAGCCAAGAAGAGAGTGATGAAGAAGATAAAGAAGAGTTCTGAAAAATCATTTTAAAACTGGTAATATATTAAATACATTCAAAAACTAGCAATCTATACTATGTAGTTTTCCAGTTTACCGAACCTACTATTAAATATAATACTATTAAACATAAATTAAATACAATAATTATTATTAAATGTAATTTAAATGTAAATAATAAGTTTTATATATAGTAAAATTAAATACATTTAATTAAACATTAATAGTTAATAAGACAAACCTATCAACAATTATTTTCTTCTTAAAAACCGTAAATAGTTACGGTTACAAGTCACTCAACTTCCAAACTCCCTTCGGTAATGTTAAGTCAATGGATATGTGATTTATTCGTATTTTTAAAATATCTACTTAGTAAATCACTATTTTAACTCCTTTTTTCTTTGTGCTCTTCTTAAATGGTGACTCCTTTTTTAGCTCACAGGCTATCAAAGCCTGAGAGATAATGTGCCCGCCCGTTCTGTATGTATGTATGTACGTACGTACGTATGTATGTACGTAACGCGAAAACTCTTGATAGAAACATCCGATTTGCTTGAAAATTTTTTCCTAGGTTCATTGTGATAAGGCGCATCCCTGATTAGTTTTGGGAGTTCATTGGTTATGGATAAAGGGGGAAAAACAGGGTTAGTCCACCCCCCCTTAATTCAGAAAAATGGATTTTCATGCAGAATCATTCGATTTGCTCCGAATTTGGTATACCGGTTTATTATGTTAAGGAACATCCCTGATTAGTTTTGGGGGTTCATTGGTTAAGGATAAAGGGGGAAAAGGGGGGTTAGTCCACCCCCTTAATTCAGATAAATGGGTTTTTCATGCAGAATCATTCGATTTGCTCCGAATTTGGTATACCGGTTTATTATGTTAAGGAACTTCCCTGATTAGTTTTGGGGGTTCATTGGTTATGGATAAAGGGGGAAAAGGGGGGTTAGTCCACTCCCTTAATTCAGATAAATGGGTTTTCATGCAGAATCATTCGATTTACATCCGAATTTGGTACACCGGTTTATAATGTTAAGGAACATAACTGATTAGTTTTGGGAGTTCATTGGTTAAGGATAAAGGTGGAAAAACGGGGTTAGTCCCCCCCCCCCCCCTTAATTCAGATAAATGGGTTTTTCATGCAGAATGATTCGATTTGCTCCGAATTTGGTATACCGGTTTATTATGTTAAGGAACTTCCCTGATTAGTTTTGGGAGTTCATTGGTTAAGGATAAAGGGGGAAAAACGGGGTTAGTCCACCCCCCTTAATTCAGATGAATGTGTTTTCCATGCAGAATGATTCGATTTGCTCCGAATTTGGTATACCGGTTTATTATGTTAAGGAACTTCCCTGATTAGTTTTGGGGGTTCATTGGTTAAGGGTAAAGGGAGAAAAGGGAGGTTAGCCCGCCCCTCTTAATTTCGATAAATGGGTTTTTCATGCAGAATGATTCGATTTGCTCCGAAGTTGGTATACCGGTTTATTATGTTAAGGAGCTTCCCTGATTCGTTTTAACGATTCATTGGTTAAGGATAAAGGGGTCTAGTCCACCCCCTTAATTTAGATAAATGTTTTTTTTTTTTTTTTTGCAAGATTATTCAATTTGCTCCAAATTTGGTATACCGGTTTATTATGATAAGGAGCTTCCCTGGTTAGATTTGGAGGTTCACTGGTTAAGTATGAAGGGGGAAAAGGGGGGGGGGTTAGTCCACCCCCTTAATTCAGATAAATGGGTATTTCATGCAGAATCATTCGATTTGCTCCGAATTTAGTATACCGGTTTACTATGTTAAGGAACTTCCCTGATTAGTTTTGGGAGTTGATTGGTTAAGGATAAAGGGGGGAAAACGGGGTTAGTCCACCCCCTTAATTCAGATAAATGGGTTTTTCATGCAGAATGATTCGATTTGCTCTGAATTTGGTATACCGGTTTATTATGTTAAGGAACTTCCCTGATTAGTTTTGGGGGTTCATTAGTTAAGAATAAAGGGGGAAAAGGGGGGCTAGTCCACCCCCTTAATTCAGATAATTGGGTTTTTCATGCAGAATGATTCGATTTGCTCCGAGTTTAGTATACCGGTTTATTATGTTAAGGAACTTTCCTGATTAGTTTTCGGGGTTCATTGGTTAAGGATAAAGGGGGAAAAGGGGGGTTAGCCCGCCCCTCTTAATTTAGATAAATGGGTTTTTCATGCAGAATGATTCGATTTGCTCCGAAGTTGGTATACCGATTTATTATGTTAAGGAACTTCCTTGATTAGTTTTGGGGGTTTATTGGTTAAAGATTAAGGGGGAAGGTGGGCTAGGCCACCCCCCTTAATTTATATAAACGGGTTTTTCATGCAGAATTATTCGCTTTTTTTTTTTTTTTTTTTTTGGCAGGATTATTCGATTTGCTCCAAATTTGGTATACCGGTTTATTATGATAAGGGGCTACCCGGATTAGATTTGGAGGTTCACTGGTTAAGTATAAAGGGGAAACGGGGGCTAATTCCCCTTCACTTATTTTTTTGAGGGGCATTATTCTTTAAAATAAGTGTATAATATACAATTAGTGTGAATAGCCTGTGAGCTCAATGCCATCAGTTTAGCTGGGCACTTTTCTTTTTTATTCTCTTATTTGTTAAAATATTTATAAAATATATATTTATTATTATGTGAAGTGTTAAAATTTTACTTACACATCGTCAGCTTTTAAGATATAAAATATTAAACTAAGCTATGGATTTGAATGTATATTTCAGAGTATTCTAAAAACTAGTTCAGTGAAACGTATAGCACAGTTAAAAATGTCCATTCAGCCATTTCCGTGAATAAACGGAAATGTGCTGGAGAACTTTTGTGCAGCCCTGTATATGATTAATAGAGTGTATTCGCACCAAGTAATATTTTTTTTTTAAAAAAATGTTCTATTTTAAAACGCCTATCACAACTACAAACGCACTTCCAGCAATTATTGGTCATAGACTTCAATAGTTAAATTTATTCTTCAGCCATATTCTCTTGTGTGTCCCTGTAAATGAACGATATATTCTATGCACAGCTTATTCTACAATAAGTGCCTTAGTACAACTTAGTGAAGTATATAAATTTCAGCACGTTTAAAAGTATGATATTATTAAAATACAGAGCAAACGATTTTTCCCCATAGAGTATAATGTAAGGGACTTTTGGGTGTCTCTGTAAACGAACCGTAAAGGCTATAGACTTATTTACAATACCAAACATGCCATAGTGATAACCAATAACATCTAAGAATTTCAAGTCAATCGGACTATATTTACATCGAAAAATATTTTTGACCAGGATTTCGGGTCAAATACTCCACTGTGTGACGTCACGAACTACCGCGCATTACCTTTTGGACTCTACTGGGCTGTGTTCGACGTACTGTGGTTGTTACAACGTGGAAGGTTTATTACCATACAGGCCCTCCCTCGTTATTTTAAGGTATATTTGCCAGCATAAAATGCGATTCAAAAACTTGCTTAACGTTCATATATACGCGGTGTTTAAATTTCCTAGCACATGCATTTTAGTACTATTTCGGTATTTGTATTTCGGTTTCATATTTGACAATGCATTGATCTTATATTTCCAGGGGAAAAAAACTCTTTTGAAAGGACTTTCAATTGCTAGAACGTTTCCAAATGTTTCAATAAACATGTAAGCAAAGATGCAAAATTTTTGTAGGCATTAGAAAAAGGCATATTAACCTCTTAATTCTCGCTCCCGTGTTATTCACGGGAAGTGTCTTTTTTCAGGTTATTCAGATTTGTTTGATTCCCATCAGTTTTATGGAATAGTGTAACTGGCTTTATTAATGTATTATTTACCTGTCATTAAATTAGATGAACAATTTTTTTTTTTTCAAAAAAGTGGTGCCAATCAGCAATTTGAACTTTTAAGCCGTAATTTTATGCGACCGTTAAGGAGTTAAATGCCGGTTTAAATCTGGTACTAAAAAAAAATTAATAATAATTAAAAAAAGGTAATTTATTCTTTATGTTGTCATACTGTATTATCTTTGGCGTTTTGTACATTCTTATTTTGTTTCTTATATCTCGTTTTGAGATGTACTGTAGTTTGTTTTTAGAGAACATTGTTGTGAAATCTTTACTATTGATTAACACTAGAACCGCCGTAGCGGTCATTTTGACCGCTACCAAATAAAAATATTTCGGTTATCACCAGATATTTTTTTCTAAAATGAGTTTAAAATGTACCACGGAGACTTAGATAAATAAGTTAAGTAGTTTCAATTAAAATTTCCGGTGTAAGGTATTTTTATAACACTTCAGTAAAATTTCCGGCGGTTCTAGTGTTAAGTTGTCTGTTAATAACGAAAAGAAAAAATAACCAGATATGTATCAAATTAAAAAGTGTTAATTCTTAATTTGGTTCTGGCTTAAAATTCATGTTTTTAAGATAATTATCTGAAACATTTAGTGGAAATAGGGAATAAAATCCATCCATTATTTTCACTAAAGAAAATTATGTAGTTATTGTCACATATATTGAAATTTTATGGAAACTTTCAATATTTACACCAATGGTTGAAACAGAGATAACACGAAGAATTATTATTAATATCATTTATTTATTAATTCATTTTTACACTTTTCTCCCTCAATTTTCATATTTTTTATTTTTTATTTTCCATTACATAATTATAAGTACAATTTTCGACTTATTCATACACACACTTATATATAAGAGATTCGTGCTGTTACCTCGAATAATTTTGACTTGTGTGGAAAGATGCTAGGCCCCTCTGAACTTTAACAGAACGCGCGCCCTGGGCAATCGCCCCGTGCCCGTCTGCCCGATAGTTGCGCCAGTCCTGAAGTTACAAGCCCCTTACAACCCTCCAAACACGTACTATGCTGTGCCTCCCTAGCATACAAATTTTTAAAATTCTTATAAAAAAAAAAGAAAAAAAAAATCCGCATTTCTTATTTCGCAATAAAAAATAAATAACTAAACATTCCTTTTAAACCCTCTACGTCACAGCACGCAGGGAATCTTAAAAAGGCTTTTATGTTTTTAAACTATTATTTTTATTATTTATTTATTTATTATTAGCATTTCTTTAATTGGGGGGGGGGGGGGATTAAATTGTCCTAATTATTACTCTATCGGAATAATAAATAAACGATCAAATCACAACTTCCTGTGAAAGCAAAGGTTGTCGAAAAAGATCAAGGTTTTCTTTTTCATTAGATATATTAATAATAATATTAATAATAATAAGCTTTTTTTTTTTTGTAAATGTGATTTTTCAGATGAATAATAGCAAGCAAAAATATGCATTATAATTTGTAGCATTTGTACATAACTTTTTCAAAAAATTACTAAAATTCCTCACTGAAGTTTTCCATTTCCAAAGTCCTGCTTCTTGTTCAATATGTGCTGAACAATTCAATTTTTCATTCTTTATAATCCAATTATTTTCAAACGTACTTTAAATTATTTACAAGTACAATGATTTATTTCTACGAATTACTATTACTGGAAAAAAAAAAAAAAGTACTCCTGATAATCCGGTAAACAGCGCGTTTCTGCATTTATTCACTGTCCAGTTCTACTAATTCCGTTTATGTTTTCCGAAAACTATATACTTCTATTTATCAACCTGACAGCAACACTAAAGTATCCACCCCCCTAACATCTGACTTCACATTGTCAGGACAGTGGGGAAACGGAAAGTCAGTATTTCCATCCCAACTCAATTGTAGTTCCTGCGTTTTAACTCCTCACTACCTCATTCAATTGAGGCTGTCAAGACACAAATAACCGAAATTTCTCGTCTGCTACCCAACTCTATGTCCTACGTATTGTGGTTGTTACAACGAGGAAGGTTTAATACCATACAGGAACTCCCTCGTTATTTTAAACTACAAGTGCATCTGCATCATATACAATTCAAAAACTTGCTTAATTTTCATACATACGTGGTGTTTAAATTATACTGGTGTGAGTGTAATATTTTAATAGACGTAATTTTTCTTTGCTAGCACATGCGATTTAGTACTATTTCGGTTTCTTATTTGACAATGCATTGATCTTATATTTCCAGGGGAAAAAACTATTTTGAAAGGACTTTCAGTCGCTAGAACGTTTCCGAATGTTTCAATAAACATGTAAGCAAAGAGGCAAAACTTTTGTAGGCATTAGAAAAAGGCATATTAAACCCTTAATTCTCGCTCCCGTGATGTTATCACCAGATATTTCTTTCTAAAGTGAGTTTAAAATGTACCACGGAGAAATAAGTTAGATAAATAAGTTAAGTAGTTTCAATTAAAATTTCCGATGTAAGATATTTTTATAACACTTCAGTAAAATTTCCGGCGGTTCTAGTGTTAAGTTGTCTGTTAATAAGGAAAAGAAAAAATAACCAGATATGTATCAAATTAAAAAGTGTTAATTCTTAATTTGGTTCTGGCTTAAAATTCATGTTTTTAAGATAATTTTCTGAAACATTTAGTGGAAATATGAAAAAAAAAAATCCATCCATTATTTTCACTAAAGAAAATTATGTAGTTATTGTCACATATATTGAAATTTTATGGGAACTTTCAATATTTACACCAATGGTTGAAACAGAGATAACGCGAAGAATTATTATTAATATAATTTATTTATTAATTCATTTTTACACTTTTCTCCCTCAATTTTCATATTTTTTATTTTTTATTTTCCATTGCATAATTATAAGTACAACTTTCCACTTATTCATACACACACATATATATAAGAGATTCGTGCTGTTCCCTCGATATTTTATTCGTACGGTCAGTGTGAATGACAGGCTGAAACTAAAATTTTCATTGGAAAATGTTTTCATTTAACAAATGGCATACCTTAACAATCACTTAAGTATTAATCCTTTTGAAGTTGGATTTATCAGACGCTGTTCACGATAAAAATAGACGAACAAAATACATATTGTAATTTCATTATTCAAAGCACTCGGCAAAGTGTATGCGATTGTTAAATAACAATTTTTATTATGGAATGTGTATATTAACAGGGACACTTTATTGGAACGTGGACTGCAACATCGATTTATTGTTGAAACCATGATATTAGAAAATCCTGAAACGAAAATATGAGCTAACCCGAAATTTGAATACTTAATTTTTTTCCCCTTAATTTTACTAGTTACACAGTATTGGAATAACGTTTTATTTTCTCTATAAAATAAAATTTTCTTCAGAAAGTGTCGAAATCTGCATTTAAAATCAAATTTCAGAACGCCAATGACGGAAAGTTGGTCATAAGTAACTATCGGCCATACTTTAAAAAGTATTTCATATGCAAAAGAAAAACGCTATTCGATCCTTTTGTTTTTAACTGTTGAATATTGAATGAAAATTGGCGCATCCACAAAATTTCTTTTGAAAATACATAAAAAAGGATATTCTTATTAGATATCAAGAAATCGAATAAAAATCCCTCTTTTCTATATAAAAAGATATTGTTCTGAAAGTATTGCAAAAAGGAGCTTTAAGCAGACTTTAACGATCCCATCATCACTGAAACAGGATTATCGAAAAGCAATCGTCTTTAATTAAAAAAACAAAAAAGAAATGAAAAGTCTATGTTTAAGACAAAGAATCTTATTATGGGCAAAAAAATATATAAAGGTCATTTTAAGGCAAAAGCTTTTTGAAGGGTCCTGTTTTTAGGTAAAATATTTACATTTTACGTTTTCGGTTACTGAAATTTAAAATGATCTGTTTAATTAATAATTTAACTAATTTATTAGAATATTATACAGGCTGGGGCAAATAAAAGTGGCCCGGAGAATCCATGTATCTACTCCAGTGTTGCCAGTGGGTTACGTTTTTAAAATTCAGATTTTTGATTTGCATCACTTTTCTGAAATGGAAAAATTTCCCCTGTTTTCGCCTTAATTAATTCATAATTAAATAAGGCGAATTTTACTATTTCAAAAAAGTGGTGTCAATCAAGAAATCAGAATTTAAAAAAGTAGACCTCTGACAACACTGATCTACTCGTCCGGGCCACTTTTATTTGCCCCATCCTGTATTATTAGTTTTGACCCCTTAACAGTCGCATTAAATTACGGTTTAAAAATTCAAATTGCTTACTGGCACCACTTTTTTGAAAAAGAAATATTGACCTTAATCAACGACAGGTAAATTGATACCATAATAAAGACAATTACACTATTTTATAAAACTGGTGGGAATTAAACAATCTGAATAAAATACACAGCCCGTGAATATCACGGGAACGGGAATTAAGGGGTTAACTTTTTTATTGAAAATAAATAATACTTTTACATTTTTTTAAATATTTTTTTTTACTAAATTTGTTAACTTATTTTAACACGTTCACGGCGACGGCGCCTATATTCATGTTTTTCCGCTGTGAGGCGGCACTCGAATTCATGTTTTGCTTCATCTGGCGGCGCGGTACTGTTGCTAATTCAGACACTGTATGTAAGGACACGCCCCTCTCGTATTTATTAAATTGAACTCGAATATAACAAGCAGAGTTGATTGTGAATGTCTGAAAGTTCGCAAGGAATAAGCAAATTACTTAGAGACATGAATTTATTGACTACAACTTAAGACAGCACAACCTCCACGTATTACAAATTTAGACTAACGTTGATAATAAAAAGAAGATCTACTACAAGAAAGAGCGCAATTATCATGAATTGGATTATATTGCCAGGCTTGCCATAGGCGACTATTGTTCTATTCTAACCGCATCAATGTTAAAAAATATATAATATTGTAGTATATTTCTCTTTTTTTTTCAAATTTTGTATAACTATATGTCAAAGATTTTGGTTTTGAGAAAGTGGTGCGGAGTACAATTAAAGAACAGTCGCATGTATTGGTCTAAAAGGAACATGTATGCGAACGCGCGCATAAAAAATGCCATGAAATGTGATCGTTTTTTATTGATACTTATTTTCTACATTTTGCCGACAATACTACATCTAGACCTGAAGATCGGTTCATCAAAATTCGGAATATTGTTGAATCAATTGTTGATACTTTTAAAGATCCTGTTAAACCTGGCAAAAATATTGTAATCGACGGATGTATGGTTCCAAGGAGAGGACGCCTCGGTTTTCGCCAATATATTCCAGGCAAGCGGCATGGGTATGGAAGAAAAAAAAGACAAAGATGTAAAGAATAATACAAATATTTATCTAAAAGAAAAAGTTGACAGTATTCCTCGAAAAAAAACTTTAAAAGTAACCGCGTATTGTAGTCGTTGTAAGGGCCAGCCAGCACTCTGTTTAGAATGCTTTAAAAATTGCATCGAAATAAATAAACCTTTATATTAACACATTACCTATGGGCAATTTTTATCAAATCAGAATTTTAAAACAGTAGAAGCTCCTCCCTGTTCTGAAAGTCCTTTATAAATTGATGTTCTAGATAGGTTTACCAAGCTTATGCATCGCTAAATATCTTTCAATGTACGAATTTCATATAAAATGTCTTACAATCTAAAGAAATACGGACAACATGATATAAATGTATTTTCTGTAAGGTAGAAGCTACGCCTTTAGTTAATGATATTTTTTGAATGAAAACGATAATTCTCGTTTCCTGTCGTGAATGTGCCAAGTTTATAATGTTGAATTGTTTTTACTACTAAATTTTTGAATATTCAAGTGTGACTCACCTGTAGTGCATGCCGTGTATGGAACAGTCGAGTGTGACCCACCTGTAGTGCATGCCGTGTATGGAACAGTCGAGTGTGACCCACCTGTAGTGCATGCCGTGTATGGAACAGTCGAGTGTGGTCCACATGTAGTGCATGCCGTGTATGGAACAGTCGAGTGTGACCCACCTGTAGTGCTCGACTTCTATGGAACAGTTGAGTGTGACCCACCGGGGAAGCATGCCACCTTATGTGACTGTCAACAGTGACCCACCGGTGATTCACGCAGACATGAACTATTAACCCAGTTATCAGTTCAACCATAATCACAGCTTTTTATATTTATTTCGACATTCCTTTTTTAATTTCTAAATCCCTGAAACATTTACGGGGGAGGATACCTCCTCTGCTACCCTATCGTAGGCCCATACATGTTTGAATTAAATGAAACTACGAAAGGGCGCTTACATCCCTATAAATCAGTAAAAAGGAAAAATACATAAAATAATTAAACAGCAAAAGAGGATTTAAAAAAAAAAAATCAACACAAATTCATGAGTTTTAATCAAGGGCTCATATTTTATAAATTAAAAGCAGCGGTAGACTGGACTTTTAAACAAAATCATGTATTCAAATTGTAAATTTGGGTGGGAAAAAAGCGTCTATCATATCATTATTATTATTAAGACGTATACATGTGACCCTGTGCTCACTCAGTGTTGCCTAAGAGACGAATAATATAGTAAGACCTCTACCACTATTTCCGTACGTTTCCATTCGTCCCACTCCATTCGTCTTATTTGTCTGTCATTAAAAAACATCCTAATGCTTTGTAAAATCTGACCCATCAAAAACGACGAAGTACTTGCATTCGTATAATACTGACAGGATTGAATACGACAGGATTTATTAACACTAGAACGCTCGGCAGCAGTCGATCCGACTCCGACCATGTGATTAAATGTCAATTGAACCAGAAATCTTTTCATAAAATAAGTAAATTTAAACTAAGCAAATCTACGTTAAATAAATCAATTAAATAATTTTAAATAAAGAATCTGCTGTCAAATATTTTTAAGAAACTTGAGCAAAATTTCCGGGCGTTCTAGTGTTAACAAACTTGTATGAAAATAAGCAGAAGCTTTTCTTCGCATTAAAACTTTCTTTCTAAAATACTGATGCCGATGTGGCATTTACGGATTAAAATTAAGTCGTCCAGAAAAGTAGAACTGACCTTTGATGGACTAAGGCTTGGTTGGTTGGTTGATTTTTTGACGGCCGATTATCTACACGAGGGATATGGGAACGGGGGTAGTGCCCTCCGTGGGGGTCTTTCTAAGGGAACCTAATCCGTATTTACACATGGAAAATCCACGGCTCGAAGAAAACCACGAAAACTCCGAACGATTAGGCCGACGGGCGCGATTGGGATCGAACCCAGCACTTCCCGTCTACCAGCTTCGAGGGCAGAAACTCTCGGCCACTGGTGGGGCGATGGACTAAGGCTCCTTTATTTGTTTTTTCTTTATCGTATGAAAACGATAAAAATGACAAGTGGCCTTTCTTTTCCAACAGTTCTGTAATCAATAATAAAAGAAAGGTGGGTTTCAACAATGGAAAGAGGCGGAGGTGGATTTGTCGAGATTATTCGGATACTTTAAAAGTACTAAAACATGAAAAGCATCCCGGGACCAGAACAAAGACAGTGCAGTCCGTAGGACCTGCCTGTTTGAATCTTAACTCAAAATCGTCGACAACAAGGAAATCTTACTACCATACAATTTCTCTCTCATACTTTACTTTGGTAATGAATTATTTTTGATAAACAGAGCTAAACAATGTAAGCAGTTTGATGGGATACCTAGTCGACAACAACTTTACCCCAAGTCAAACAGTAGAGTGTCTTGACAATGTATACGTCCGTAGGAATACAAATAGTCGAGCTGTCGAAAAAATCTTGTATGTGACTTTCGTATAGTTAACTTTTAACCAGTTTTGCAATTTCACTCGTGTAAGTATAATATCTTCATAATTATTATCTTTGTTGTTATCAAAATACGAATTTTAATATGATTTATTAGTTTAAATAATAAAACACCAATGGGATGTCATCTGGTATATTATAACAAACGCGAGAAGTTATTTCAGTGAAATAAGCTACATCATACATAAAAAGAGGTTTAAAACGCTGAACAAATCAATCAGCTATAATTTCTTTGCTTATGCATATAAGGCCAATTTTTTTATATCTACTTAGAGTCTTGAAAATGGAATATTTTTTTGTGGATAGGTAAAAGTATCTAACTCTTTCCGTAACGGAATTTTCTAAAAACAGTAATTAATACTAAACCCATGAATGTTGAAACACTAATGAATCCTTTCAGGGGCAAAGTACTTCTATTCCTAAAATACTGAAATGATTCTATGGCACCGGAAATTATTTCACAAACAAATTTATTTGAAAATATGTAAAAGCTTTCACTTCACGTACGTGATAAAAGGAAAATTTTCAATCCAAAATTCAGGTGTCAAAGTGCCATTTTGGGATAAAAATTAAGTGGTCCAAAAATGAGCCACCGCCCTAGAAAGGCTTAAATCTATACACTGTTTTTTTTTTATTTTTTACTTTTTTTTTATGATTCTGGTATAAGTTTCTTGGTAATTTGATATCTAAATAGTAAGTTAAAACTTTTGTATTAAAAGCTGATTTTATAAGTCGAGAGTGGAAAAGAAAGGCCACAGATCTGAATTACGTAAAGGTACTATATAATACAGAGAGTACCCATAATCATACTGATAAATGCTACAAATTTTACAGTAGCAAGATTGAAAAATTAAGTTTATTTATTTCTCAAACATCTCAAAGGTAATTTTTCCCTTTAATTTTAATAATAATCATCTAGTTCCATGCATATTTAATTTTACTCAATTTCAATTTTAATATTAATATAATTTATAGTAATAGTTAAATCCAGATTTTCAGCTTGTAGGGGGGGGGGGGGGAGGTATATATGTAATAAAAAAAATAAAAAAAATAAACCTACAATTGATATTATTCGTTTTTGATAATAGATGGCAGCACCATAAATATAATACTAACAGATTCACGGTTATTCAATAATAATAAACACTTAAAATGATCTCGCATTCCTAAAATCACAGTTCCTTTTTTTTTTTTTTTTTTTTCTAAATCTGAGCTGAGGAACGTTTTCCACAGCTCATTAAAGTCACCATTTCTTTTCCGGAGCTTCGAAACTTCTTCCCAAAGAAAAATGTCTAAGTTTAACAACACTAAGATTAGCAACCTCTGTTATCGGGGCTAGTGCAACAAAAGAGCAAACACCAGTTGAGATCTTGTTTGGGCTCTGAATCTCTTCATACAATTCAAAATAACGTTTCCTCTAATTATAATAATAATATTTTTAATTTAGATATTTTTTTAATGTTTCTTCGCACGAAGAAAGTTAGAATTAACTTTATTCCTTGCAGACAAAATTGATATAATTGTCGGGAAATGTACAGATTTGATGTTCCTGAAAGTAACTGTGAACGCAGAAGCGTGGTGCTGGGTGGTTATGGGAAGGGGGGAGCCTCCCCCTCCAGTATATTTGAACCTGGGAAATTTGAGCTTAGAGTTACGAAATTCTAGATTTTTGAAAGATTTTTTCTTTTTTCTAAAAAAAAATAATAAAAATATATGAATTTTGTCATGTTTTGGTTACTACCTTTCTGAGTTCAGTAATAGTAACAAGTTAAATAATCAAAAGAAGTACAAAAAGCAGCCTGACTTAATTTGTCATCGTGTTTCTCTGTGTTACGAAAATATCATGCATCTACCAGACCTGAATTTCCCTACTGTTGTCCACCAACAGTGTCTCTAATCTATTTCCTTTAATTCCTCCAAAACTTCGTTCCTTTCTCAAAATATCAAAATAACATGACGGTATTTTCATATGAAGTGCGATTATAACTTGTACACAATAGAAGACAAAAAAATTGCAAACCTTAAACTAATGCTGGTTTTCTTTAAATATATGGCCCCACCAGTGGCTGAGAGGTTCTGCTCTCGAATCTGGTAGACGGGAGGTGCTGGGTTCGATCCCAATCGCGCCCGTCGGCCTAATCGTTCGGAGTTTTCGTGGTTTTCTTCGAATCTTGGATTTCCAAGCGTTAATACGGGTTAGGTTCCCTTAGAAAGACCCCCACGAAGGGCACTCCCCCCTGGGCCTATATCCCTCGTGCAGATAATTGGCCGTCATAAATACAACCAACCAACCAACCATCTTTAAATATATGCAGTTTTTCTAGGTTTAAATCTTTCATTTACTGTATTGTTTGCAATTGCTTCCTTAACTATTCATTTAGCAATTGGATATCTTATTATTTTCATCCTCAATGATTCCAAGAGAGGAAAATAAAAATTAATCTAGTTTTGATTTTAATTATTAAAATGAAAGAGGTCTACTTAAACTTTCATTAAATGAACCAATAATTATAAATTTTAAGTTTTTAATTTCAGTATTTTTCTTCAGTATATACATTAATTTCAGTATTATTCGAAAAGGATTTTTTATGGTTAAGTATCATTATCATTAAACACACATTGAACCTACAATTTCAATTGGAAAATAAAGCAATTTATTTCAAGTGTGGAAATTTTTTAATTCTTCCCCCCGAATAAATATTTGTAGCTACGCCCTTGCGTGAACGCAAAAAAATAAACATTTAAAATATTGTAAAATTCTGCGAAATTAAAAATAATTACGCATATTAAATTTGAAACTAGTGGTATTTTTTATGCATTTCATTATCTTCATTATAATATATACAATTAAAAAATAAATTTTATTATACAAGTATTGCAGCAAGCGTTACGGGCAAATCGCGATGTTGCGCCGTCTCTGCATGTTATACAGCAAATCTTTATTCAACTCTACTTCAGTAATTAATATTACATGAAAATGTTTTCGTAGAATTTTGCGGATAATATTTATTCGAAAATATCTTTGGTCATAAAAGCTGTTCAGATAGAAAGTTAGTTATTGATCCAGTCACTTCCCAAATTACATTCCCCAACCTGACATCGAAGGAATAAAATTTAGTGCTGCCATCTATTGCATATGCAGCTATATATTTTTTAAACATCTAACAATTAATTTTTCTCTTCATTAAATTTCGCGCATTGTTACTTTTTACTGAATTCTTGCTTTAATTTAATTTTAACCTATCATAATAATTAAATTCAGGCTTTGAAGTTACAGAAGGAAAGAGGGATATACCTGTAAAGAATGGTAAATGGAACAAAGATTTAAATAATTCTAGTCGATAGACGGCAGTAACATAAGAGTAAAGAAACGTATTTATATAGATTCTCTAATATCCCGTAATCAGTGTTTGTTTGTTTTAGGTTTAATTGTAGGCATATTCTTCCCATTTTATTATTAGGCGTAAAGTCGTTGCTACACACTCCCACCTCCAAACATACACAAACACACACACACACCAGATATAAAATGTTGACTGACTGTGTTATATAATCGAAATTGTTCTATAGAAAAATATTTTTGTAGCAGAATCTCTCAATAATGGAGTATTTTGTGGAGGCAATAAAAAAGCGATTTTCACTTTATGGGCTCATACTCGTGATCAAATCTCCGCTTTAATCTTCCCTTTAAAGCTTAAAAGACAATGTAGCTTGGCTAATAAGTATCATTTAAAAATACAATAAAATAAAATAAGATAATAAGCAAAAAAAAATAAAATTAATATTTAATTTTAAAAAGATAAATTTCTAATGATGAAAGATTATTTTCGATGTTTCGTTTTCTAAAAAATAGAACAGATAACACTTTTATCTTTTAATTCTGCCAGCACTTCATATATAACAGAGAAGAATTAAGTCATGGTAACGTTTTCAGAATTTATGGGTCAATCTAAAAAACGGCCGATTTTTTACCAAAAAAAAAAAAAACTGAAATAGGTTCTAAGAGAATACAGTAAGTTTTGCATTTTTTAGGAACTCAAATATTAAAGTTTTTTTTTAAATTCCTGACAATGTTATTCATTAATAATAATCACCTCAGACATTTCATTGATTAAGGTTGCCTGAGAGAAATGTGTTCACGGGAGTTGTCCAGGATAGCTTAGTTAGTAGAGCATTGGCAGCTTAAGTTAAAGGCTCTGGTTATACGAAATATATGTGTATTAATGTCAAATAATATGACGCCCGTCTGCATTCAATGTAATTTAAAAAAAGTTTAATGCGTAACTGTATAATAAATTTATATTAAAAAAAAACTACAAAAATAATTCCAATAATAAATGTCATTCTTACATAAGCTAGCCCCACCAGTGGCCGAGAGGTTCTGCTCTCGAAGCTGGCAGACGGGAGGTGCTGGGTTCGAACCCAATCACGCCCGTCGGCCTAATCGTTCGGAGTTTTCGTGGTTTTCTTCGAACTTTAGATTTCCAAGCGTTAATGCGGGTAAGGTTCCCTTAGAAAGAGCCCCAGGAAGGGCACCCCCCTTAGGGCCTTTATCCCTCGTGTTGATAATTGGCCGTCATAAATACAACCAATCTTACATAAGCTAATTTAACTTTCACAACAATTGTTATTTAAAATATATTTATAATAATAAATTTTGCATTCATTTTACTTTTTACATTATATGAAAATAAAATCATTATTCTAACCCATATCTTATTCGGCATAAAGGATGTAATCAATGTAATTTAGTCAAGATAAAGTAATCATTATAGGACTTAACACACTAGTATTTGTAATTTCGAAATGAAAAATTATTGGTGATGTTTATGACGGCCGATTATCTACACGAGGGAAATAGTCACGAAGGGGGGGGGGGGCTGCCCTCCGTAGGATTTTTTCTAAGAGAACCTAACTCGTACTTACGCAAGGATATCTAGGGTTCGAAGAAAACCACGGAAAACTCCGAACGATTCGGCCGAGGGGTACGATTGGGCTCAAACCCAGCATCTCCCGTCTACCACTTTTGAGAAGAAAACCTCTCGGTTGGTTGTTTGATTTTGGACGGCCAATTATCTGCTCGAGGGATATAGGCCCAGGAGGAAGTGCCCTTCGTGGGGGTCTTTCTAAGGGACACTAACGCGTATTTACGCATGGAAAATCCATTGCAGGCCGACGAGCGCGATTGGGTTCGAACCCAGCACCTCCCGACTACCAGCTTCGAGAGCAGAACCCCTCGGCCAGTGGTGAGGCCAAATCCTCTCCGACACTGGTGAGGTTGAAAAATTACTGAAACGGCAGAATTACACATTTTTTTTAGTTTTATCAATCAAAAAATATTTTTGAAGCTAGAAATAAGAACAAAAACAAAAATAAGAAGAAACAACTTTTCATACAAAGTTTTCATATTTCTGATCTATGTATATTTTACAGCGTTTTTAATAAGTGTATTATTCCCAGAAAAAAATTACATCACGTCAAGTGGTAGAAACTTTGGATGCAAACGATTTCTGCCCCACCAGTGGCTGAGATGTTCTGCTTTCAAAGCTGGTGAACGGAAAGCGCTGAGTTCGAACCCAACCGCGCCCGTCGGCATACCCTTCCGGAGTTTTCCGTGGTTTTCTTCGAAATTTGGATAAACCTAGCGTAAATATGGGTTAGGTTCCCATAGAAAGATCCCCACGGCGGGCACCGCTTCGGGCCCATATCACTCGTGTAGATAATCGGATGTCATAAACAACACACACAAACGATTTCCACACTTTATTGATCATCTTGATTTCCTAGTTTAACTACCGGCACAGAGTGGAAAACCCTGAATTTCAACATTTAAACTTATTCTAAGAAAACAAAATTCATTATTGTTAATGGAAATTCTCAGTGCTTGTTAAATATGATGAAATTTTCTCAAGGTGAAGCATTTCTCTCGTTTCTGTGGTCAATTCTGTTAATGGCGGATCGATTTCACCGATGGAAAATGATGCTCACTGTCTTTTGGATAGTTTTGCTTTTCACTACAGAAACACAATATTTCAGAAGACGGCATTGTAACAAATTTTTCGAACCTTTCCATATCACTAAAGATACTTTGACATTACTTTCAAGGACTAAAACGTTTAACCGACGGTAGTGAATGTGCAAATGGCAAAAGAAAAAGCATTTTATTATAAAATCGCAAGGCTTTATTAATTTTACACGTGTATTTTGATAAGATTTATAATGTTGTTATTCACTGTACAATTAAAATTTCAATAACATTTACAGCTGAAAATTTGACTGGGTGTGGATTCGGTATCATTCTGTCTGATTTTTTTTAACCATATGGAAAAATGGTTATTGTCCTCGTCAGGGTAGGAAATCAAATGCATATCTGAAGGTTTTTATTGGTTTAATCATCATTTTATTCGTTTTCTGATTGGTCTATACAGTAATTTGTATTTCCCTTTACTTTCAACAGAGATGGACAACAGAGTGTTGCCACTATGACAAAAAAGTAATAAAAACTATAAAAAAATTAATAACTCAGAAACAAATTGAGATACAGCTTTGAAACAAGTTGCATTTAAAAGTACATTCTTTTCTCTATACGACGTTATAAAAAGTAATATTGTGGGATGTTTAGAAGTTTAAGAAATAAATTTCATTTAAAATTGGTCCTTAGATTTCTTGGAAATCTCCCGATGGAAAAGCGAAAAGCCTTTTCCCGAACAGCCAGTGAAATGCTTGGATAATACGTAAGTTTCAGGTGGATAATACGTACGAGTCGCAGGCGATTTCTGTCGCTTGCAACTTTTCGTGTAATAACACTATTAATGTTTAATTCATGGCGTACGTAATGTATGATCAACTCCGTGCTATTTTTTATGTCTTAAATTTTAGTCTTTGAAAAAATTGTTTTCAAAATGGTCGTTGTAATTAGTTAAATTGCATTTTTTTTTTTTTTTTTTTTTTTTTTTGTTTAACAATTTGGAAAAATGGTTATTGTCCTCGTCAGGGTAGGAAATCTAAAGCATATCTGAAACTTTTTATTGGTTGAATCCGCATTTTATTCGTTTTGTGATTGGTCTATACAGTAATCTGTATTTCCCTTTACTTTCAACAGAGATGGATACTTCTGTTGCCACTATGACAAAAAAGTAATAAAAACTACAAAAAATAATAATAATAATAACTCAGAAACAAATTGAGATACCGCTTTCAAAAAAATTGCATTTAAAAGTACATTTTTTTCTCTATACGACGTTATAAAAAGTAATAGTGTGGGATGTTTAGAAGTTTAAGAATGAAATTTCATTTAAAATGGGTCGTCAGATTTCTTGGAAATCTGACGATGGAAAAGCCTTTTTCCGAACAGCCAATGAAATGCTTGGATAATACGTAAGTTTCAGGAAATCGGACGATTCGCAGGCGATTTTTGTCGCTTACAATTTGTACGTGTAATAACACTATTAATGTTTAATTCATGGCGTACGTAATGTAGGATCAACTCCGTGCGATTTTTTATGTCTTAAATTTTAGTCTTTGAAAAAGTCATTTTCCGACTGGTCGTTTTAATTTGTTAAATTGCTTTTTTATTTTTTTTCTTTATGGGCAAAGATGAAAACTTACAATCACACAGCTGCTCCCACGTAGTTTGATTTGATATGAACACATTTTCGTAAACAGCGTTATACTTGCTTATATTAGATTGTAGATTCTTTTTCTATATATTTGGTGATGTAATATAATTATAGTTATACGCTTTGGTGTTTCTAGCATAAAGGTTTTAATAGTATAATTCAGTACGATTTAGTTCGGGTGTTTGTGTTTTGTTTATGACGGCCGATTATCTACATGAGAGATAGAGGCCCGAAGGGGGAGTGTCCTCCGTGGGGGTCTTTCTAAGGGAACCTTACCCGTATTTACACAAGTATATCCAAGCGATTTAGTTCGAAAATTTGACCTCAAGAAATACCTGAAAACAGTGCATTACAATTGAGCCAGTAGATTGCAGCACTACCGAAGAATTATAAATTGAAGCAGAGTAAGATTTTTCCACGAAACTTCAATTGCTTATTGTATACAGGCCTACCAGTGGCCGAGGGGTTCTGCTTTTGAAGCTGTAAGACGGGTGGTGATGTGTTCGATTCCAATCGCGCCCGTCGTCCTAATCGTTCGGAGCTTTCGTGGTTTTCTTCGACCCTTGGTTTTCCAAACGTAAATACCGGTTAGGTTCTCTTAGAAAGAACCCCATGGAGAGCTTTTGTCTACTTGTGCTTAAGAATTTGTAATTAAGTAAAAAAAAAAAAATAGTATCATAAACTAAAACATCTTATTTCAACATCAAAGGGATTTTTTTTTTTTTTGTTATTTCCAGACGCTAAAAATAAAGGCTGCTAATGGTGAGGGGAAAAATGCTGTTGACGTATTTACTCCATGCAAAAATAAGAAAAAGATATATATTCTCCAGAACTTGACAACTACAACAATAAAACTTTTATTCTTGTACGTCCAAAACTCGCCGAGTTATGCGTATGTCCGTATACGTGATGTATGTAGTGTCTTCCTTCGTTGATATTCATTAAGTACAAACTCCTTTGCTGAAAGCCAGATAATAAAATAAATAAATAAAAATTTGTGGAAAATCCCTTATCAATCAGCAGCTTTCAGAGAGCAACTAAAAATTCGCTCACTATATTGAAGATATCTTTCTGAAATTTCCCGATATTTGACTGGCTTTTTTATGAGTTGCTCCATAGACTATCGAATCATTAAAAAATATATCTTTTTTATCGTGCGCTCATGCACAGATAAAAAATATTTGATACTACTACTCACATTTTATCAAATATTTAATATATTTGGATTCCAAGTGCACTATAGTCTCACCAGTGGCCGAGAGGTTCTGCCCTCGAAGCTGGTAGACGGGAGGTGCTGGGTTCGATCCCAATCGCGCCCGTCGGCCTAATCGTTCGGAGTTTTCGTGGTTTTCTTCGAACCTTGGATTTCCAAGTGTTAATACAGGTTATGTGCCCTTAGAAACACACCCACGAGGGCACTCCCCCCTGGGCCTCTATCCCTCGAGCAGATAATTGGCCGTCAAAAATCAACCCAAGTGCACTATATTATTTCTACTACATTTTGTCAATTTTTTTAAAACTGGCATTAAATTTGGTAAAAAGCCCTGCATGATATAAACAAAAAATATACAAAAATTTTTTGAACTCTTTATAAAAATCGCTATATTCCCACGAATATACGTTCTATTCTTACACAAATGAATGCATATATTGTACAATATCCATCTATTTGTAAGCTATAGTGATAGATCATTTCGTGCATTTTATTTCACAGGGTGATCCCAAACGTTATTATTTTTCTTTGACTTTCTGTTAGCTCCCTAATTGTCCTTCTGATCAAATCGCCGTTGATAAATATGAAGTCGAATATATCCTCCATAATCCTAAAGTTTCAGAAAAATACGTCGCGTATATCTTGAAATATTCGACAAAATATCTAAAATTGAAAGCGCCTGCTCATTAATTGCCAAATCCATATATCCAAATATTGGTACTATAATTCATAGAAATATATATATATATATTGTTTTTAAGTAGATTCTTACTTTGATTATTATATTTAAAGTCAAAATAATAGTGATGATACCCAATCTAATAGTTATTTTCATCAACGTAATCTGTAAGAGATCAATAAAATAATTCGTAGATGTAAATATATATATTTTTAATAATAATAATGTTAGTCACTTAAATTAATAATAAATACTGCGTAATATACTTGTTATATTTCAAATAATGATAATGGAGAACTTTTTATTTTAATTGTATCAACGAAGCTCATACAAAAATCGCTAATGTAACGCAAATGCTATTATCCAAATGATAATTCATTTAAGAAAATTAACTATTCCACTGTATTTATTAACAATTGCTTTAAAAATTTGAAGTAATAACATTTATGTCTGTCAGTTGTGTTACATTTATATTATATATATGTGAAAGTGATATTTTTTTATAAGATACGTTCATACACCTAAAGTAAAGTATTCAGCTGAATTGTACTCGATTATTTTTATTTGAAACAACACGAAAGATAATAATAATAATTTGTTATTGTTTTCAATGTCTAACATGCTGTTGTACTGATTATGACTTTAAAATTTTATATGAAAACATTTACATTTGTAAATTATTTTATTGATCTCTGTACAAGTTACATTGATAAAAAAATTAATGTGAAATTTAGCATCATCACTATTATTTTTGCATAAAATACTTGCCCCACCAGTGGGCGAGAGTTTCTGCTCTTGAAACTGGTAGACGGGAGGTACTGAGTTCGAACCCAATCGTGCCCGTCGGCCTAATCTTTCGGAGTTAACGTGGTTTTTTCGAACCTTAAATTTGCAAGCGTAAATACGGGTTAGGTTCCCTTAGAAAGAACCCCCCCCCCCCTCTTAGGGCCCATATCCCTTGTGTTGATAATTGTCCATCATAAACGCAACAACAACAGCATAAAATATAATAAAAATAAGTTATTTAAAAAACAAAATGAAACGTGTTTCTACTAACGATAGAACTTAAATATGAAGATTGTTATTACCAATAATGTTATCTGAGCGAAATATGTTCGCCGGTAGCCGACGGTACCTTTAATGCATTGGCCCTGTAACGGTAACGCAACATTACAGTCAACGGTAGAGCATTGGCCTTGTAAGCCAAGGATCCAAGTTCGATTCCCGGCCTGGGCATTTTTTCGCTCATTTGGAAATATTTAATTCGTATGATAACTTTACCAATCAGTTTGATTGTGTTAAAATAATTGTTTATATACGAATTACAGTCTGCCTAATTAAAATATTTGTTCATACTTCTCCTCAACCGGTCTTCTTAGTTAACTCCTTGAGGGGCGATGGGATATATATAATAGCCCACCTAAGTTCAATCAAGATTCGCACCGGAAACTTCTAAATAAATTTTTTCTGTAACTTAGGTGGAAAAAAAGTAGTGAAATTGCTTTTCCTTATTTTTAAATAAAAATTTTCAAAGATTGTGTATTCAACATTACATGAATACAATCATGCCCGTCAAAGGGTTAAAAGTCGAAACAATAACGAGCGTCTGTCGAGAGAGCAACTTATAACTGTAGAACTTAGAAAAAGTTCTCCTTCCCTTTCAGCTGTGGAACAAAAGGGGAAAACGACTGCGTTCTTCCCTCAGCCTTCTTTTCGCTTGCATTTGTTATTCTTTTATGGAAATTGTTAAAATTATAAATAAACAGCGAAGAATGTTGAATATTATAATTTCAACAACAATGACAACAAAAAAACTCATCAAATTTGCAAAGAGTGAAATATTTTCAAAAGGAAATAAATTAAAAAAAAATTAAACGAATTATAGTAATGGCTGTTTTTTATCTGAAAATCCTTTGTTAAGTATATCTGAAAAAAAATATTTTTTGCATCATATTTTATTATTATTATATTTTAATGTATTTTTCTAAGAGACTTAAAAAATAAGGAGTTTTGTCAATTCTGCAATATTTTTATAATTAATATATTTATTTGACAATAAATTATAATTATTTATGATTATATTCGAAAGCTATCTGTGCCCGTTCAAAGAATACCCCACCAGTGGCTGAGAGGTTCTGCTCTCGAAGCTGGTAGGCGAGAAGGGCTGGATTCGAACCCAATCGTGCCCGTCGGCCTAACTGTTCAGAGTTTTCTTCGAACAGTGGGAAATCTTGCGTAAATACGTGTTAGGCTCCCTTAGAAAGATCCCCAAGGAGGGCACTCCCCCTAGGGCCGATATCCCTCTAGTAGATAATCGGCCGTCAAAAATCAACCCAACCCAACCCGTTCATGGAATACTTATTTTGTTTTTTCCAAGAGGACTCATCTTTACAATTTCATTTTTAATTATGATAAGTGAATGATTTACTCTTGTGTTTGTATACCCATCTCCTTTTGCAATAACTTTTATTAAAACAGGCGAATTGTTTGTCGTAAATGTTTAATATATTGTTAAGATTATCAACAGTCTTTTAAAGTAGTTTCCTACTTTTTTATGTGTGTGTGGGGGGGGGAGGGGGTAAGCTTATGTAAAATTTTACAGCTAAGGGAATTCTGTAACTTTTGTACTTTTTTGAAAAAATATTTGATAATATCTTAATGACATATTATTAAACAGTTTTATGAAGGAAAACTTTAATTATAATAATAAGATTTGAAAAAATCATTTAAAAATTCTTAAGAAGATTTTAAAACCACACTTCTTTTGAATTTCTTGAAACATTCTTTATCTTTCATGTTTTTAATTCCATGTGTGCTCTATAACTGTAAGGACCAGATTTCCGAATAATTAATTAGTTTATCCCTTTATGCGACGGTACATTAAAGCACTATTAAAATAACCTTGTTATAAAATTCATTTAATGCAATTAGTAGTAGTACATTTTAGAATGAGTTATAAATACTGCACTTTATCTTATTCCAAAAGCATTATTGGTTGAACGAGAAAAAATATATAATTTTTAAAGGATGATTTCTTTTTCATTTGCATCTCTCCAGCTTTCTAGACGTTGAAAGATTGAGGGTGAAAATTTTCAGTTCGGAATTATTTCTATATTTCTATTGCAAGAGCATTATATTTGCACATTTCTAATTCTAAAAAATATAAAAAAATTATTTAAAATAAAAGATTTGAGTGAAATTATAAATATTGCACAAAATCCCAATAAATACAAATTTAATTAATTAACTTTAAATGGCAAAATCCTTCTAAAACTTATTAAATGATGGTATACATTTTCTAATTTAGTTAAAAAAACTCACGAAAAATGCTTTAGAAGATGAAATTTTCATAAATTCATAATTTGGAGCATAAAATATTTAGGTTAAAAAAAATAAATAACATGTTGTAAAAAAAAATTGACTATTTCCTTAATATTTTTAGTTTAAAAAACACTAAGCAAATAGTCATCAATAGTCAATTTATATTAAGGGAAATCCGGTCCTTAATTTTATGAACCATGATTATTGTCCGTTTAAAAATCGAGTTAATTGAAAAAACACGTTGAAGTTTTACCATTTTAATCAGACTGATATATAAATAAAAGAAAGGGAAACAAACTTATAAAGATTGCAACTCTGGAAGGGAAATTTCATTTAATATCAAATAGATGCAGTAAATGAAACAGGAATATTGATTTTTTTGTCCTTTATGAAAATTAAGAAAATTAATCCGAACTCCCCCCTCCCCTTCCTACTTAATCTGCCAGACGTAATCGTTAAAAATGTGTTATCTTATATCTTCCTCACAAAACCATTTAATAATATATTAAAAGGCATTGTAAAATATTCAAATCAAATTCCCAAAACTGGAAATTTTGACACAAACTTACAAAAAAAAAAAAAAAAAAAAAAAAAAGAGAGGGGGGGGGGAGGAGGCTACGATGATTATTTTAAAGCTGGTGTTAATCTTAACAAAATATTAAACATTTACAACAATTGGCTTATTTAAAAAAAGGATAGGTAAACACAGAGTAAAGTAAATCATTAATATATAAAACTTAATAAAAAATGAATGCTGTAAAAATGAAATTTTCGAGGGAAAAAAAAAAAAAAAAAAAAAAAAAAAAAAAAAAAAATCAGTATTCTGTGGGCACAGATTTTTGAATACAGTTATAGATAATATTTAATGCCAAATAACTATGTTATATATAACTATAATACAGAATTCACAAATCTATTTGTTTTTTAATTTAAATATGTTAATATATAT
Source organism: Maratus speciosus (assembly GCA_963932465.1). NCBI lineage: Eukaryota > Metazoa > Arthropoda > Arachnida > Araneae > Salticidae > Maratus > Maratus speciosus. The sequence continues at coordinate 124,299,076 of OZ010797.1, forward strand.
ATATATATTATTTGTATTATATATTTATATTATTATATAATATATATATATATATATATATACAGTAAAATATGAAGCTATAAAAATAATCTCTACAGATTCATATAAGAAAGATTTTTATATATATAACACCCATTCTTCTTATTCTTTTTTATTTTTATTTATTTCCTTTTAAAATTATTACTTTTTTTAATTCAATTTTTTATGAAAATCAAATTATAAAATTCAACTTTTCACATTGTTTATTTATAATTTTAATGTTCCCATAACCGAATAATAAATGCAAGCAAAAAGAGAAAGTTACACAAGGTTGAGGGAAGAACGCAGCACGGTTTTCTCCCTTTATCCACTGTTGAAACGGAAGCCGGATTTTTTCAAAGTGCTACTGTTAGAAGTCGTTCTCTCCTCAGACGCTCGTGAAACAATCACAAGGAGGGATTCTTACTACCAAAGAGAGTCTGGTTCGAAAAGTCGTAACTACCCCATCTGACGGCTAGTTTCTAAGTTCTCGGCGCTTTCAACATAGGAAGAAAACAAACATTACAGGAGCGCGCACCCAAGCCAAGCACAAAAACGAAAACACCTGTCAACTGAACATTTGCGCGCATTCTAGATGAAAACAACCGGGGAAGAAGACCACGTTTTACCACTGAGAGCTTCCTTTTTCAATACTTGTTTGTTTGGCAGCCATCTTCCTTCGCTGAACGCAGCGCATACGTGCTAGTAAAAGCGATGGATGACATGGGCGTATCCAAGGGGGGGGGGGGGCTGATGGGGCTACAGCCCCCCCCGAAATTTTCGAAAATGAGATGAAAAAATTGCTGATTTTCCCCCTTCTTTTTTGGAAAAAAATTTTAATTTTGTTCTATCATACAACGGACTAGACATTCTTATTAGTCCCATATTAGTCCACATTGACACCAAAGAAGAGAAAAGAGACTGATGGGGCTACAGCCCCCCCCCCTCCTCCTGAAATATTCGAAAATTAAGTGAAAAAAGTGTTTTTTCCTTACATTTTTTTAATTAAATCTGTAATTTTTTCTTCTGTCATACAGCGAAATAGCCATTCTCGTTAACCTCATATTAGTCCACATTGACATCACAACATCCTATGAGGGGGGTACTGATGGAATGACAGCCCCTTCATCTCGCAAATAGTCGAAAATGAAATGAAAAAATAGTGCTGATTTATTTTCTTACTTTTGTTTGAGATAATTTTGCCTTTTTTTCTCCTATCATTCAACAGACTAGCCGCTCCCTACTCTTTAGTTCCATATTAGTACACAGTGACATTGCATTATACTAAAAAAAATGGAAGGGGCTAATCGGGTTGCAGTCCCCTCCCAAAATAGTCGAAAATGAAGTGAAAAAAGTGCTTATTTTTTTCTTTTTGTTGAGATAAATTTGTATTTTTTCCCCTATTATTCAACGGACTAGCCGCTCCCTTCTTTTTAGTTCCACATTAGTGCACAGTGACACCACATTATACACAAACAGGTGAAAGGGACTAATGGGGGTTACAGCTTCCTCTCTCCAAAATAGTCGAAAAGGAAAGGGAAAAATAGTGTGAGTTTTATTTCCTTCTTGTTTGAGATAAATTTGCATTTTTCCCATAGCATTCAACAGACTAGTCGCTCCCTTCTCTTTAGTTCTATATAAGTACACAGTGGCACTACATTGTACACAAAAAATGAAAGAGGGCAAATGGGGTTGCAGCCCCCTCCCAAAATAGTTGAAAATGAAATGAAAAAAGTGCTTGTTTTATTTTCTTTTTGCTTGAGATAAATTTGTATTTTCCCCCTTTCATTCAACAGACTAGCCGCTCCCTTCTCTTTAGTTACATATTAGTACACAATGACACCTCATTATACCCTAACAGGTGAAAGGGGGTAATGGGGTTACAGCCCCCTTCTCCAAAAATAGTCGAAAATGAAATGAAAAAATGAGTGTTTTTTTCTCTATGTTTAAGATAAATTTGTATTCTTTACCCTATCCTTCAACAAACTAGCCACTCTCTTCTCTTTAGCTCCATATTAGTGCACACTGACACCACATTATACCCAAAGAAGTGGAATGGGATAATGGGGTTGCAGCCCCCTCTCAAAATAGTCGAAAATGAAATGAAAAAAAAATGCTGATTTTTTTCATTTTGTTTGAGATAAATTTGTAACTTTGTTATCTGCAATATAAAAAACTAGCCATTCTGGTTAGTCCCATATCAGCGAGCAGTTACACCACAGTTTACCTAACGAGGGGAAGGGGACTGATGGGGTTACAGGTCCCCCTTTCGAAATAGTCGAAAATGAAATGAAAAAGCTGCTGATTTTTTTTCTTTCTGCTTGAGATAAATTTGTAATTTAGTGTTCTGTTTTACCGCGGATTAATCATTCTCGTTAGTTCCATATTAGTCTACATAGACACCACAGCATACCCGAGAAGGTGAAGGAGACTTTATTTTCGGTGGTGGGGAGAACAATTTTACAGATTTTAAGTTACAATGACTTTCTTTTAAATGAAAGTAGATAAAATAAAACCCATTAACACTTTTCAATTTATTTCAGGGTAGGCCGGCCTCAGGATCGAACCCGTACCCATCGCCTCCAAGGGGTGATTCTGAGTTTTAAAAAATTCTGATATTCACAGCAAATTTTCTGAAAGGTTACAGCAGAGGGGCTAAGGGGGGATCATTTCCTGGCACTTTGTTTCTTGGTTTTCATTTCTGGTCCTTTCAGGCTGAGTGTAGATTCATACAAGTTGGGTTCAGGTTAACCAGACTTTTAAAACTTTAGTTCAGTATATTATTTCCGTTTAAAAACTATAACTGTATTAATAAACAGAGTTTTTTTTATATATGTGCCGTTTTCTAAAGAGACCGTCGTGTTTTTTCCACGACCCTTTAATGAAAATCAGGTTTTTATGAAGACCCTTTGACGAAATTCGCATCTTCCCGTGATCCTTTGACGAAATTCGCTTCATTATTCCGCGGCTCTTTGGCAAAATTTGCGTTTTTTCCGCGACTCTTTAACAAAATTCGCATTTTTCCGCGATCCTTTGTCAAAATTTGCTTTATTTTCGCGATCGTTTGTCGAAATTTCCGTTTTTTCCGCGGCTTTTGGCGAAATTCGCGTTTTTTCTCGATCCTTTGTCGAAATTCCCTTTTTAACCGCGTCTTTTTGACGAAATGCGCATTTTTCCACGGCCCTGTAACGGAATTCGTGTTTTTTTGCGATGCTTTGACGAAATTCACGTTTTTTCCCCGTGGTTCTTGGACGAAATACTCGTTTTTTCCGCGGCCTTTTGACGCAATTCGTGGTTCTTTGCGATTCTATCACGAAATACGGGTTTTTTTCGCAACACTTTCTCGAAGTCTGGGTTTTTCCCTCTGCTTTTTGGCGAAATTCGCGTTTTTTCTGCGGCCCTTTTACGAAATTTCGAGTTTTTTCCGTGATTCCTTGTTGAAATTTGCGTTTTTTTCCGCGGTTTTTTGTCAAAATTTGCGTTTTCCACTGCTTTTTGACGAAAATCGCGTTTTTTTTTCGCGGCCGTTTGACTAAATTTGCGTTTTTTCTGTGGTTCTTTACAAAATTCGCGTTTTTCCGCGATCCTTTGTTGAAATTTGAGTTTTTCCGCGATCCCTTGTCGAAATTTGCTTTATCCCCGCGATTCTTTGACGAAATTTGCGTTTTTCCGCATCTTTTTGCAATTCCATGTCGAATTTCACTTTTTCTTCAAGACCCTTTGGCAAGATAAGTGTTCTTTTTCGCGATCTTTTGTCGAAATTCGCGTATGCGAACCATTGGACGAAATTCGTGTTTTTCCGCGACTCTTTGACGAAATTCGCATTTTTTACGGTGCGTTGACGAGATTCGCTTTTCCTCCGCGACCCTTTGGCGGAATACGTGCCTTTTTTCGCGATCCTTTCTTGAAATTCGCGTTTTTTCCCGTGACCCTCGGACGAAATTTCGCGTTTTTTCCGCAATACTTTCTCGAAATTTCCGTTTTTTCCGCAATTCTTTGTCAAAATTTGCGTTTTTTCCGCGACCCCTTGTTGTAAGTTGCTTTTTTCCCGCGATTCTTTGTCGAAATTTGCGTTTTTCGCGATTTTTTGACGAAATTCGCTTTTTTGCGATCTTATGTCGAAATTCTAGCTTTTTCCGAGTTTGTTAATTCGCGTTTTTCTGCTGCCCTTTGACGAAATTCACATTTTTTTGCGATGCTTTGACGAAATTCGCTTTTTTCCTCCACCCTTTGGCGAGATGCGTGTTTTTTTCGCGATTCTTTGTCAAATTCGCGTTTCTAACCGCAGACTTTGGACGAAATTCGCGTTTTTCCGCGGCTCTTTGACGAAATTCGCGTTTGCGTTCGCTTATATTTTGTCGAAATTTTCATTTTTCCGCTGCTTTTTGACGGAATTCGCATTTTTTTCGCGGCCTTTTACCAAAATTCGTGTTTTATCTGCGACCATTTGACGAATTTCACGTTTTTTCCGCAATACCTTCTGGTTTTTCCCGCAATCATGTGTCGAAATTTGCGTTTTTCAGCGGCTTTTTGACTGAATTCGCGTTTTTTCAGTTCTTTGTCGAAATTCGTGCTTTTCCCCCCGTCTGTTTGATGAAATTTGCGTTTTTTTAGTGGTCCTTTGACGATTTTTTTTTCTGCGGTCTTTTGACGAAATTCACGTTTTTGTGGTAATTTGACGAAATTTGCATTTTTTTCCGTAGCCGTTTCACGGAACACGTGTTTTTTTTCGCGATCATTTGTCGAAATTCGCTTTTTTTCTGCTGCCGTTTGACGAAATTTGTGTTTTTCAGCGGTCAATAGAATAAATTCGCGCTTCCTCCGCGTTTGACTTTTTTTCGCTATCCTATGACAAAATTTGCGTTTTTTCACGGCCCTTTGACAAAATTCGCATTTAATCCGCGGCCCTTTGACAAAATTTGCATTTTATCGGCAGCCCTTTGACAAAATTCCGTTTTTTTTCCGCGATCCTTTAAAGAAATTTGAGATTTTTTTTCTGCGAACGATTGATGAAATTATGTTTTTCGCCGACCTTTCGTCAAAAATCGCGATATATTTTTTAAATCCGAATTTTGGGACTGATGACCGATTTTTTTAAATTTATGGAACCTCATACCTAAAATATACGGAAAATTCGGAACAGAATCATCCCTACTCCCCCCCCCCCCCTCTCTGGCTACAGTCTTATTGTCAAAAATGATGTCTGTGTACAACACAATTCAGCGTGTTTCGTAAGATATAGAACATTATGGAAATTTAAGTCAGCCCCCCCCTCCCCGAAATAAAATCCTGGATACGCCACTGATGGATGATATTCAAATTTGTGATGATTTTCAGTCTTCTTATTTAAAACATGGTAAGTGACAGATGCTTATGTATATGTTATTTATTTAAATGTTCCCATAAGTTTCCATTTTAATTTAAAGAACTGTCAAAAAGAACGTTATTGTACTATTGTGTGATAAAAAAGAGGAATATACCACATATTGTTGATGCATTATTATTACGTTTTTATATTTGTGTTCTTTTAATTATTATTATGTTGATAGTATTATTATGTTACAATTACATTATCAGTGATCTGTATTTCACAAAATTCAGTCTCAGAAAAGTGGACACTTCACAAATGTAAGACCTTTATGTCCACTTTTTTAATAAATTCATTTAAAATTATTTCCCAGATTTCACTCACCGCTTTTCCTTTCCTCATCTTAGAGAGTAAATAAATAAAAATAATAATACTATGATTATTAAATAGTTAAATATTGCTGTAAAACATAAAAATCCAAATTAATAAAAAGGTGTTTTTACTAAATAGCTGTGATAATATTTTGTCATTTAGGAATTATGTACTGTAAAGTAAAATTGTAAAGTTTTTTCATACATATATATACTTCATCGACAGCTGGAAATGTGCTGAATAAAACCTATATGCACGAGAATATTCTTATTATTCTCGTTCAATGTTTTTCTATTAACATAATTAATAATCTTTCTTAAGAAAAATTAAAATTTTAAACTCTAGTTGTGTGTTTGGGGAAGGGTTTTGGAGTATTATCATTATTAATAATTGAGAAACATTTTAAAATCACTGGGTTTAGCGATATTAAAATTGTAGCATGAAGAAAGGAAATGCGGTGACTGAAATCTGAAAAATTATTTAAAATTAATTTAATAAGAAAGTGGAAATCTAGGTTTTAAGAGTAGTGAAGGGTTCATTTTTCGTACATCAGATCTTGTGAAAGACAGTTCACTAATAATGTAATATATATAACAACGCTATAATAATGTATTATATTATTATTCCTCTTTTATTAAACATTAAAATGTTCTTTTCAAAGGTTTTTTAAAATCAAAACGGAAACATTTGAGAATATTTAAATGGAATATAAATACATAAAAATCTGTCACTTATACCTTAAAATGAGGGGGCTGAAAATGATTAATTGCAAAGAATCTATTGCTATCACAAATGAAGTAAAAAAAAAAAAAAAAAAAAGTACCAGAATGAAACGAAAAGATTTTATTTTATTTGCAAAAAAGTTAAAACTTTGTCTCAAAAGAAAACATTTTTCATTCTTTTAAGACAATGCAAGATCAGCTATTTCATATATATACATATATTTTCCTTTAACAGAAACATAAACAAATAATTGAAACTCCTTAAAAAAAGTCTTAAGTTACATATAATTAAAATTGAAAAAAAAACTATAAATAAAAGTTATTCTTGAATCGTTTCTTTATATGTCTGGACAGAAAATCAGCTGATGACAAAAGCAGGAATTTAAAAATATTAATGGGTCGAAAAGCGCGGGCTTTTTTTTTTTTTTTTTCTGTTTTGGAGGAAAGCAAGCGCGCGCCTCATCCCTGTAAAGTTTGTTTTGCGGCGGTTTTCTAAGCGCCGTCATGACGTAGATCGCAGTTTACATTGGCCCTATGAAAGCTTTCTATGTTTATCCGCTCAAGATCTTTGCATACAGTTACAGGTGCTCCGGAGTTCTTGTAGGGTTCACATTATGAAATTATACAACCATTATTGTAAAGCAACGAGGTGCTACCACAATGGTGCTCACTCGCTTCTTTTAAGTCATCACGCCGGAATAGTGAGGTTTAAGCAGATACTTGTATTGCATAAAGCTGTTATGATTAAATTTTAATGGTGTGAGTGAAATATTCTTTCACCTTTATTTTTTAGTGTAGATGGAAAATTAGATTCTATGTTCCATCCAAGGAAACTTGCTTTAATATATTAGCAGTTGATTTTACAAACTAAGTCACGTTAAACACACAAGTTCCTAAAACTTACTTCGACATGTTTCAAACTTATGTGCGTAATGAAATATGTGTGAAAGTGTTTTTTTTTTTTTTTTTTTTTTTTTTTTTTTTTAAATCGTAATGTTACCCCCTCCCCACAAAACGTTTCAAAAGATACGTAAAATTTCTTTATTGCTTTCGTCTTAAAACACGATGTTATGATTTTTAGCAAATAAATTAATATTTTTTAGATAAATAGCTTTTTTCATCATTTTTCATGACTGCTTTACACTATTTACAAACAGAACATTCAGATTTCTATACAGTAATAATTTTTTTATTATATGCATAGCAGTTCTAAGTGAACAAAATATTGAGAAGTGGAAAACGGATGACGTGATAGTGTACAAAGTAGTGTGTAAATTAGTCAATCACGAACATCGCTATTTCTATCTGCCGTACGGTAGATATTAGCTTGCATTCCACCAATCAGAGAGCTCTAAAACTATAGTTGTTTTTAGGTCTTGGAGATTGCACAGCTTTTTAAAACACTTACAAACAGTTACTCTCTAAAGATTGCAAGTGTTAAAACCTTAATGGCCATTAATATTTTCTATTATTTCTTAAAATAAATAAATAAATAAATGAATCAGACTTTTTATTTTAGGGAATTTCGTAGCTCCTAAGAAGATATTATAGGGTTCCAAGAGCGAAATGGCATTTTCTAACCATCAATAAGTGCAAAATCTCTTATCTTCCGGGATAGCACTTTATAGGTTGGAAATGCCGGTGGCAATTGCACCTAAGCTCCGCCCTCTTAATTTATCATTCAAAATAACACTACTTGCAGCACAAATAAGCTGCAGGAAGGCACCTGGGAACAATAGCATGTATATCAATCAGATCGTAATATTACCTATGATTAAAACTTTAAAAATCTCTGTAATCTAAAAAAAAAAGTAACTAATGCTGTCGCCGCTGCGAAAATGAATTTTTTTCACGGAAAAAACAAACTGGAATTATTTCTTTTATCGTAAAATAACTTTTTTGTGCTGTTTTAGGGGTGAAAAACAGGGATTAGTGCTGATATTGTGACATGTATGTACGTGTAACTAATTGAATGCGGAACATGTGTTCTTGTTTGGAGAATGGGGTTATTCTATTTTGTGTAAAAGGGAGATTGGATGCATCCACTTCGGCCAGCTGCAACATTCTTTTACATTCCTGGCTAATGTGCTGTGTGCAGTGCATGTGTTTAATTTCAAGAGTGTGAGCTTTCATTTTAATATATTTTCATTTTAATATACTACGGGGTGCTGCTCCCTACGAACTACGCTCGCCAACCCCCGTTCAGACACCGCAGACTCTAAAAGCACGCTAATTTGATCGGCTTTAAAAAGATTTCGGAAGATTGATTTATAAGTTAAAAAAGAGTGGCAATCTCCCTATAAACGGGTTTCTATTCATTTCTCTTTGATTGGGGAATTTTAAAGCCAAATCAGCTGCTGTTAAAAGATACAAAGGCTGATTCCGTCTTTGATTAAATAAAATCAGTTAAACATTTCAAAATAAGCTAATATAAAATAAATTAAATAAACAGAGTCTTTGTCTCCCGGTGTTTTTTAGCAAAGCGAAAAGAAAGTTTTTTTAAATGACACTTTAAATGTATCGTTTTTAATCTGATGTAATTTTCACCAAACTTTTCTTTCTCCTTTTAATAATTACGTGAAAATACTTTTGTTGGAAATGAAATATTATTTGCGCTGTCCTAATAAAAATAGTTGAAAATATCATCTTAAAATATTAAATAAATGTCTCGCGCAATTTTTAAATTTAAAATGTTTTGCAAAATTATTTTTTGTTCATTTTACGTAATGTGTAATGTGACGTAAATGTGACGTAATTTCTCCTATTTAAAACTTTTAACGCATGTTAATGAATTTATTATTTTAGAACATTCTTTCTCTTTTATAATTCACGTGTAATATAGTTTTTATGATAATTTTCAATGAGTTCCTGCTTTTTATATTTTCTTGTTTATAATAGTCACGTGTAAAATAATTTTTAATTTGAAGCAAACATTATTGTTTGCGCTGTTTATACAGTTGGCAACAGTTTAAATTAATACCATTTTCTAAAATAGGTAAAAAATATCTCTCGAAATACTGAAAATTTGAATTTAAAATAGAAATAAAACCTCAAAAAATGAAGCAAATTAAAAAACTAAGAACAGTCTGCACACCGGGAAATTCTGACGCATAAAATTATCTAAAGATGATTAAATTCCGATGTACAGTTTTTGCTTCTATAAAACTTTTTTAATGGAACGATTTTGTCCAAATTTAGCATCTTAAAATCCATCCATCTCTTAAAATAATTCTTCGATTTAAAAACTGTCTGCATTAGCGTGTTTATCAAACATTTCTCTATAATACCACTGATTTTCATATTTTTGTATGCAATATGTTGCTTAATATTAACGAAGAAAGACTTCCAGTCACAAAAAATTCAAAACCGGCGGCGGTGACAGCGTTAGTTACTTTTTAGGTGCGTTCGTAATTATATAAATACGTAGCACCTATAGTCGTCGTTCAGTCCGTCCGTCTGTCCGCATATAACAGAGCAAAAACTACCCAACCGAATGGTCTGAAATTTGAAATATAAGATTGTTGCAAAATTTTGTCGAGCCATTTCAAATTTTATGAAAATCGGATGTATAGTTTAATTACAGGGACAGTCAAAAGTTTTTCTTTACATTACGGCCAATGGGAAAAATTATTGCAAGTGCATTTTAATGATGTTACAGCCTTCCGAATGGTCTGAAATTTTAAAGATATAATTGTTGCAAAATGTTTTCGAGCCATTTCAAATTTTAGGAAAATCAGATGTATAGTTTAATTACAGGGACAGTCAAAAGTTTTTCTTTACATTACGGCCAATGAGAAAAATTATTGCAAGTGCATTTTAATGATGTTACAGCCTTCCAAATGATCTGAAATTTTAAAGATATAATTGTTGCAAAATTTTTTCGAGCCATTTCAAATTTTAGGAAAATCAGATGTATAGTTTAATTACAGGGACAGTCAAAAGTTTTTCTTTACATTACGGCCAATGAGAAAAATTATTGCAAGTGCATTTAAATGATGTTACAGCCTTCCAAATGATCTGAAATTTTAAATATATGAAATAATTGTCACAAAATTTTGTCGAGCCATTTCAAATTTTAGGAAAATCGGATGTATAGTTTAATTACAGGGACAGTCAAAAGTGTTCGGGGAATGGGAAAAAAAAATATTGGGAGTGCATTTTAATGATGTTAAAGACTATGCACTTTATGAAGTGCAAAAAATTATACATTCCGTACAATATGGGGTGCAAAAAATAATTATAAAATTTGTTATAGTACGAACGCACCTCATTTGCCACGTTTGACGAGCAATTTCCAACTTGTTTTTAGACTAGAGAGAATATTTCATATTGTCTTTCTTCGCTTGTATTATGAAAACTACTATATACAAAAATATAAAAATTCGTAGTACTATAAAAATGTTTGATATATGCGCTGAAGTAGGCCGTTTTTAAATCGAATAATTATTTTAAGACTTCAAAATCGTTCCATTCAAAAAAAAAAAAAAAAAAAAAAAAAAAAAAAAAAAAAAAAAAAAAAAATTGTAGAAACAAAAACAATACATAGAAATTTAATTGTTTTTTTTTTTTTTTTTTTTTTTTTTTCCCTAAGGATATACATCATAAACTTGTCGTGAGTTTATTTTTCTAATTTGACTAATTATTAGGGAGTATTTATCAATTTTGTAATCAAATTTGTAGCATTTCAAGAGATGTTTATTCCTATTCAGAAAATGTATTTTTTTTTTTTTATGATGCTAATTTTTGAAGCAGCAATTATATTTCGTCTCAAATGAAAATGTATTTACACGTGACTATTAAAAACAGAAATGAAAGTTTAAAATAATAATAAAATGATCACGTGTGAAAAGCAGGAGATAGGGAAAATTACGTCATAAAAATTGTATTTATACGTGAATATTAAAAAAGTATGAAAACTTTAATATAATTAAATTATTACTCATGAAACGTATTTTATGATGACAATTACGTTATATGCAAAATGCCCAAATATTAAATATCTTCATATGTAAAATGTCTAAAATAATTAAATTATTATGCGTGAAAAAGTTTTAATGGTGAAAATTAGTTCATATTTAAAAAGCTCAAATAATAATTTTGCCAAACACTTTTAAATTGAATTATATATTTTCACGAGAATCTTAAATGAAAAAAAACTTATTAAATTAAAATAATTAATTATTTACGCGAAACAAATATAGTAGTAAAAGTACGCCATATATTAAACCGATACAGTTAAAGGTACTTTCTAAATGGAAAATATTCATATGACGTCATATTGGGAATTATGGCGTAAAAAAAAAAAAAAAAAAAAAAAAAAAAAAAAAAAAAAAAACGCGCCTAGCAAAGGGCATAGCCGGATAAGCATTGGTAACATGCCTTTTAATCAAATTTCCTGATTTTTTTCCTAGACGTAGCTACATATCTGACAATATATTCCCCCAATTATCACCCTATAAATATTGATGTTTAATGAGATAAAAATGATTTTTCGATTTTTTAAAAAACGGATTTTCTCAAAAATTGCTGCACGGAATTTCATGCTATTAATTGAGGCTATATAGATACCAAAGATGCATAACTGGTAATTTTTGTATAATTTTCTGTTTATAAAAACCGTGTGAAATAGCCAAATAAAAATTTAAAAATATAAAAATCATATCTTACGGTTATCCGAAAATTACCATTTTCTTGTAAAAAATTCCCCATGCGTGCCCGTATATTCTATATAAATGCCGAAAGTTTGCGTTGGGTACTACATACACATATTTACAGAAATGTATATCAAAATTACTGAAATTCATTTTAGGGCGTTGTTTTGGGCGGAGCTACTCAACATCCACACCCAAAGAATTTTTGGAATAAACAGTTATAGAATTGCTGTATTTTAAATTTTAATGAATACATGAGCAACATTCTCAACACTGTCGATATCAAAATGAGCATGATGTTGAAAAACATTTCTTATATGCTAATAGAATCTAAAATACATCAGTTGAGATATTGTCTGCTGACTTTGTTCCAAAAATTCTTTCGATGTTGAAGTTAAGTAGCTCCGCCCCAAATAACGCCTTAAAATGAATATCAATAATTTTAATATACATTTTTGTAAATATTTATATGTAGTACCCAACGCAAACTTTCGGCATTTATATAGAATATACGGGCGCATATGGAGAATTTTTTACAAGAAAATGGTAATTTTCGGATAACCATAAGAAATGATTTTTATATTTTTAAATTTTTATTTCGCTATTTCACATAGTTTTATAAACAGAAAATTATACAAAAATTACCAGTTATGCATCTTTGGTATCTATATATGGTAAATTAATAGCCTGGAATTCCGTGTAGCAGTTTTTGAAAAAATCCGTTTTTAAAAAAAATCGAAAAACCATTTTTATCTCATTAAATATCAATATTTATAGGGTGATAATAGGGGAAATATATTGTCGGATACGTAGCTACGTCTAGGGAAAAAATCAGGAAATTAGATTAAAAGGCATGCTTCCAATGCTTATCCGGCTATGCCCTTTGTTTATATATTGCATCACTTGATATAATATAATAAAATACTTTCGGTTTTGTTTTGTGAGAATTACTGTTCGATAAATAGTGGTAGAAATTTTGCATGTGCTTATTAATAAAAATAAATAATTTACATTTTAAAAATATGAAAATATGTAAGGTGGTGCATTAAAATTGAGAAAAGAATTCATGCATGAGCTATATTTGTTCCTGCAAATATCTAAAATTCGATCAAAACATAAAATATAACAGTAAAAGTGCGTAGCCGGATAAACATGGAAAACATGCCTTTCAATCAAATTTCCTGATTTTTTTCCCCGAATGAGGCTACCTATCTGACAATATATTTCCCCATTATCACTTCATAAATATTTATATTTGTTTAAAAAAGGAATATTTTTTCGAATTTTTTAAAAACTCATTTTCTCAAAAACTACTGCACCGAATTTCATGCCTTTAAGTGAGATTATATAGGTACCAAATATTTTCGGCAAGGAAACAAACTACATTCTTCGATATCGAAATGTAACGACAGTGGTTAAAATCAATTTAAATGAAAAAAAAAATTCACCAATTTTAATGAAAAGTAATTATAGTTAGTAGAAACTTGCAATTTGCTTTGGCAACCGTCATTTTAAATGCTTATGCTGTAATACATTAACAGATTGTCAGCTGTTTTTTCTCATAAAAGTCAATCTTTTAAAGTGAGGCCTGAATCACTGAACAAGTCAAGTATTTGTATATATGTTTATAAATATATTTTCAAAAACTATCAGTGTCTTTACAGTACATTTTAATCTCCTGATATTTGTTCCACGGTTTTTTTAGACTAATACTTATTTATTTAAAAAAACATTTTTATCTCATCAAAAATTAAACGACTGAAAATTAAAGAAATATATTCTTAAACACAAAGCATCATCCAGTGCTGTCGGCTTTGCATTTTTTTAACTCAAATTACGTACCAATTTTTCCTCATATTTATCTTCGAATTGAATAGCTACAGAAATCTGCCATTAAATAAAGCAAAAATTGCGAGTAGCATACATGTATATTGGATAAAAAATTGTCCGTTACTAACCAAACATGGCAACATCTCAGAAATAGATGAGCGCAATTTGTTTAAACTCTAGTTATATAACATTCCTATTTTATTACTGTGACTTGTGCTTATAAATGTCGAAACTACTTCCTTTTATTAGTCTTTGATTAAAATCTGGATGAGAAAAATGTTTTAATGAAAGTCATTATAATAACTGTCGTTACATTTCGATATTGGGGAATGTTGTTGTTTTCCAAGAAGAAATATTTTTCTCTTTTATCGAAACAAAACGCTAGTTTTTGATATCAAATTAGTACCGACAGTGCTAAAAAAAAGGTGGTCTATATGCTTATTGAAATCTAAAATACAGCAGTTGACACATTGTCTGCTGACTTTATTCCAAAAATCCTTCGGATTTTGAATTTGAGTAACTCTGCCCCAATTAACGCTTTTAAACGAATTTTGTGTATTTTTACACATATTTTTGTAAATATTTATATGTTATACCCAACGCAAACTTTCGACATTTATATATGATATAGGTGTACATATGAGGAATTTTTAACAAGAAAATGGTAATTTTCGTATAACCATGAGATATGGTTTTTATTTTTGTAAATTTTCTTATCGCTATTTCACATAGTTCTTATAAACAGAAAATTATACAAAAATTCCTAGTTATGCATCTTTGGTATCTTTATAATCCCAGTTAATGTCATGAAATTCGGTGCAGTAGTTTTTGAGAACATCAGTTTTAAAAAAAATTCGAAAAAACATTTTATTTGATCAAATATCAATATTTATAAAGTGATAATAGAGGATATATTGTCAGATAGGTAGCCACATCTTTGAAAAAAAATCAGGAAATTTGATTGAAAGGTATGTTTACAATGCTTATCCAGTTATGCCCTTATTGAAATAGGAATTATACATAATATATTCTTTACTCTTAGCAACAGAGAGGCTATTGTTTGTTGAAAAAACTTTAATGTCAGAAATTATAAAGCACTCCGATGTCCGATTATGGCAAATTCGTCAGTTTCAAATCATTAGATTAACAAGGTTTCAAAGCATTCCGTTATTAGGTGTAAGAGAAGTCCGGATTTTTAAAATTACGAACCACGATTGAGAAAAACGAGTTTCATTAAACTTTTAAGTGTTATTATTTCGGTTTAAGATTTATTATGCTTTTCTTATAAGTACTTAATCTTCTGTTTCAAATTTTGAAAAATAATGCACATGAGAAGGCGAGGGAGTTGGTTCCTTTGATCATGCTCATAATATTTTCCGAAAATTTTAAAAATTTCACGTTTACCTCTTAAAAATGCGGGGGGGAAAAAGAGAATCAGATGTTCTCTTTACAACAATGAATTTAATATTAGCAACCGCTTGTAAAGAGTAATACTTTTTTTAAAATATACTGAATTTCGAAAAAAAGTCGCTTTTCTCAAAAGCGCAGCACCGAATTTCCCGAAATCAAATATATTGTAGAGCAGGGGCTGGCCAACTGTCGCACGCCGGATTCCAACGATTTTTTAAACAAATAACCCACTTTTTTAATCGCAGCGATTCGATGATTAGATAAAGCAATGATAACTATAAAATTTTAGTGGTGTCTAGCGTGTGTAGAGCTAATAAAGACGCGCATTTCTCTTTTTTCATATTTTTATTTTTCAGGGACAAACATGACAAAAAAATACTAATTATATATATATATATATGTGTGTGTGTTATAAAAAAAAATTTACTTTTATTATTCATTTAAATTATTCTAAATTGCCGGCATATTCATTATTTCCTTTTTTTTAATACGCTCTATTATTTATTTCTAATTAAATTCCTATAAGTTCAAAACGCGTATCTTAATAATAGTTTTATTCAAAAACGTAATCTAAACTTTTAATTCCTTCATTAATTTTTATCGTCTACCAAACTGTAAAGTTCTGAACGCAGTTACTTTATTTTTCGAATATTTATAAAAGCCATTTTTACATTTAAATTTTATTTCCTCTCATTTTCCCGCCAGCCAGGCGACAGCTTATTCACATCGAAATCCTCCCATTAGCAGCGCCGGGATTCTTTTCTGCGACGTTTCTCGATCGCTCTCCATTGGCCGAGTGACGGATCGCAATTTCATTTCGAATCTCGTTCGTGAATTTGTTTGGTTAGCCTGAAGTTTCCTTTTCAATCGGATTTCCTCCGCGCACTCTAATAAATAGCTCGAGCATGAGCTAAGATTTAGATTTTTTTGCGCTGTTTGATTGTTTCCTTAATCTGTAACCTGGTGTCCTAAGACACGTAGAATATTAATTCGTTATTTAACATCGCTTTCGCATGGATAACTAGTTCGTGATCAAGCGGGATGGCTCTGATATCTCATCCTGTGGGAATTGTTTTATGTTGGTATGTTCTGATGGAATAAACAGTTTCCTATGACTACGTTTCCATGTTTTAATTAGGAAAACCCTAAATTTCTTCATAAGCCTTTTTTCACCACTCATGCGGCCTAATCTGCCTTGTGTTGATCATGAATAAATGAGTGTTTGATTGGACTCTACCAATTTTATCATCGGTCCACAGCTGCTAAATTTCCACAGTGTTCACATCTTCAATAGCGATGCTTCCACTAAGTGGTACGACCGCTATACAACCTCACCAATGGCTGATTAAAATGTGGTACTAATCCAGTAATATGTCGTAAAAAGCGCGACGTGATTGTTCGACTTACCCTATTAATTTGTTTCGTTATATATATATATGTATGTATATATCATGTTCGCTTAGCAATACCATTTTCGACAAACATTCAACGTGTACACCTATATCAAGTGGTGCAATCAGTACCTATATAAATATGTACAAATATATGAGTAGAAAGGCGAAAATTTTAATACATGCTTTAATGCAAATTTTATGTATGTGAATTGATTTCAAATAGACGTTTGGGGGATAGATTCGCAGCCAACGATACAGTCAGTCTTGTTAGCTCAATGAAGCTAGCAATAAAGAGGAGGTGTCAGATAGCGTTGAGTCTATAGGTTGGGAGGGAAGTAATTGTGGATGTTGTTGCAAGATGGCGGCTGCTGGTTACTAACATCGGATCAGGATATGCGCGCCGAGCAATTTCCACCAGTAAAAACGAATAGAAAATTTTACCTTATTTTTGACAAAAATTCGGCACATATAAGGCGTTTCACTAGTGCGGAAATTTCTATTAAAAACTGGTGGAAGATTTCCCAGGAGGTAATCGTGTTTACCGACATTCACAGAAGTATTCTTAATTAGTCCCAATATGGAAAAACAGCAGAGCCTAACTATCACCGGGGAAAACTTCTACCAGCACAAACGAATAGACGTTTTCTCATTAACTATGGCAGAAATTTTGCATGGATAAGGCATTTAAATAAGGGGGAGGGGAGTTTCTATCCAAATTTACTGGTTAGAAACCTGGTTAGTTTATCCCTACTCTAATCAGTCCTGTTCAATCGTTTACACTTAAAGCTTAACATTTTACAGGATATGTAGATTCCTCTTTATTCACAATTCCATGGTTAGCTCTCATGGTAGGATGGAATAACGTGAACACTGCTGAAGCACTCGCTCATCCTTCACTTTCTGCCCATAAGGAAACCAGTTTTCAGGTTCTCACCTCTAAGACCAACACGTTCATGGTGCATTTTGTGCGGATGTTACTTTACTATTTGAACAGCACATGACATAAATATTTCGTAAATTTCCACCTTCATTGGTATGTCAGCATATTCTAATTTTAAAGAGGAGTATTTTCCTTGTAAAAATGGATTTTTAAAATTTAGCGGGATGGTAGGAATTAAAATGCTCTTGGGAAAAAGTGTAAGTCTTCATAACTAATTTTAGCAGGCAGTATTTCTTTTATTTATTTTTTTATTTAACAGCTTTTATCTCTTTATTCTTCAACTTCAGCAAAATAGTAAAAGAGAAAAATGTTCTCTTTAACCCTTTGTAGGCGGTGATGCCGCTATGGCATCACATAATTTTAATCCCTAATTGCCACATTTGCACCCGAAATTTTTAATGAAAATTTCACTTTTATTAAGTACGCGAAAATATACTTTTAATTTTATACAAAAAATTTTTTTTCTAAATACTGGTGTCACTCAAATATTTCAACATTTTACGACTACAAGTACCTTGCCCCTGAAAGGCTTAAGCATTTTAAATTTTGTCATATATCAGTGCAAAAATTCATGTTTCATGTTTAAAATGCGCAATATATTTTTTCATCCATCAAATAGTTATTCTGATATCATTTCCTATCCTTTTAAATGAAGGCCTTGTTACAAATTCCAGATAGAGTACCTTCACATTGTATGCTAAAAATAAAGATTTCTTTCTAAATACTTTATTCAATATAAATTTCTTATGGAAGATTTCTGAAAAACATTTTTTCTCTGGGAATTCTCTTTTAATGTTTATTTCTGTTACATTAAGCAAAATGTAGAAAAATAAATGCATTATGAAATGGAATATATTTTTTTTAATGATCAGTTAGTTTGTGTTATAAGAACAAATGATACCACTATTGATAATTTTATACTTGGAAGATGTTTGAAAAGATTTACTTTTAGAATATTATCATTTATAGCAATAAAAAGTAGCATAAAGCAAGGTTGCTACGAAAATCATTTTATCTTATACATCCCGTGTTTCCAAGTTGTAGAAATTTTGTATTAAAATTTTAGCTTTAATTAATGATATACATTCTCCGAATAAACCGGATTTTATTAATTGAAAAAAGAGGCTTATATTTTGATTTTAAAAAAGTTCCCAATCTCGCAACACAACACTGCAAACATGCAATGTTGGCGAAGATTGACCGTCATCTACGTAGTTTCCTTGTGTTTAGTTTATCGGGAAAATAGCGTTTTAGTAAGGAGCTGATATTCAATGAATGGATTCTAAAAAATAATATTGTTGACAGAAGGTGTGCACTGGATCCTTAGTTCCGCCTACTCAATTGTAAGTAGGCAGAACTAAGGAACCTTGATTAAAATAACAAGATTTTATCAGAAAGATTGCATCTTTATACGAAATAGTTGGCCCTTTTTTTTGTTAGACTATACGAAATTTCATATAAAAGCGAAACAATTTCAAAATATTAATTAATAGATAAACTTGAAAAACCTATCTGGGCAACCGATTTCCGGAAAAGGCGGGGCTTCCATTGTCACAAAATACAGATATTATAAGAAATTGCGAGTCAACAATGTGTTAAAAGCAGTCTAAGGCAAAGCTGCATATATAATGTACTACTTAGACAAAGTTTATTTTACTTATCTCATTAACGTCGGTTGGTACGAAAATCTGCCATTTAAGTACAGTGCACTCCTGATTATCCGTGTTAATCACCGGGAGAGGTCGACGGACAATCGAAAAACACGGATAATCCGAAAACTCCTTTTTATTAAAGAAAAAATCAAGATCAGTACAGAAATATAAAAATTACTTACATTTGCATGCGGTATAACATCGAACTGGGAATTTTCCTTTTAATATTTACTGCTTAAAAAAATCTGTAATGCATCTTTGCTTCTGCTGTTTGTTCATCTCTTGTCTTACATCATCACATACTTTACGAGCTTCATAGTAATATCACCGTAATCAAATTCTCTTTCTCCCAAATAGTCTGACAAAGTTTCTGTAGATTGTAGAGCAGAAGAATGAGAAATTGTATTTCCCTCATTTAGTACATCTTCTTCATCAGTACTATCATCACTATTAGATTTAACAACACACTTATAAACGATGTCTTCATCTGTCGAATACTGGAAGCCAGGCTCATATGCCCTCCCATTTCCTTTAACCCTACCCGTCAAATAGGTTCCAGAGCGTTCGATTTTACCTCTACGAACTTCAGAATACTGTCAGCTAAACCGGAAAAGATTCTAATTCACACCAACATCCACCTACATGCATGATAAGCGTGAAAATGTTTGTCTATTTTTTTTTCTTTTTTTTTGTGAGTCCGGAATAAGCACGGATAATCCGCAAACCGGATAACCCGCACACGGATAATCGAGAGCACACTGTAATGCGAAAATTTTAAATATGAAAACCAATATTTTAGTAAGGACATTTTCTTATTACTTAATCTGAAACTATGAGAGATCAAATAAGTTAAAATGACAGTATGGGAAAACTGGTGTCAACTAGTACCAAGACATTAAAAATGAGTAATAGAAACTCGTCATTAATGGGTTAATGGCAATTTAATCCTTTCCGGCACAGGCAGTTTTTGTTGTAAAATGAAGAAATTATTGACTGACACCGGAATTTTAAAACGACTTTTTTAGAAATTAAAAACATGTTTGAACATTGAATAGCAGGCAGTTCAAGGGGCGACGCATCTGAAAACAAATCCACGCCCTGTCGATGAGTTGGTGTATAGCATATCATAAGAAAAAACAGGAAAAGTTAGTCTAAATGTAGTGAAAACACTACTGTGATAGAGAGTGTCGATAACTCCCAGCATTACTGCCGAGAATCAAAGACAGAATGAAAGAAAAAGAGAGAGGAAAGTCTATTTAAGTAAGTGGCCGAACAGGCAGCCAATACGAAAATAGTAAGCGGGGCTTTACTGTTACATGAAGTCCGCAGTAGAAAATCGATGGATAGAGTAAGAAAAAAGTTGTTCAATGTTCATGAAGCCGAAAAATCGCAAGCCAAGCCAAAAACCTTACCAAAAAAAAAGACACTTTACAGTGACCATACATTTAATTAACAAAAATAAGAGAAATAAAAAGTTAAATGAGGGTAGGAGCCATAAGCGAACATATGACTCGCTACTAGAGAAAATTAAAATTACTGTTTATCATCTCGCTGAAGGCGCGAAGTTTAGATATTGGATCTTTTTTAGATTGTATCGCTTCTAAGACACTGTTGAGTTTAGCGGGTATTTCGTTAAATGAACTTACATTTAGTTCTTCTTTCATTTTAGTTAGGATTTCAGCTATCGTAGGGATAGAACCTGAAAATTCCTGCAACTCATAAAGCTGCTGACTGGAAGGCGGAGCCTTGGGCACAGAAGGAATTTTATTGGCTGGTGGTAAGATGACGTCCTCAGACTGTTTCTGTGATTTTTGGAAGAATTTTTTTCTTTTTTACTTTCAGCAGCAGCTTTAGCATAGGTTTTTTTGAATTGGGGTTTAAGCGGAAATTGCGAACAACCCTTATAAGATGAAGGGTGTTCTAGGGAGCTGTTGACGCATTTAGGAGGTGGTTTAGGGACCTCAGTAGAATTTTCTTTAGCAA
The DNA here is from genome assembly GCA_963932465.1 of Maratus speciosus. Classification (NCBI taxonomy): domain Eukaryota; kingdom Metazoa; phylum Arthropoda; class Arachnida; order Araneae; family Salticidae; genus Maratus; species Maratus speciosus. Next base: position 124,320,356 of record OZ010797.1, read on the forward strand.
TTGCGGCATCTTTTTTAACTTGGCAGTCTGGGGACAGGTGGCAACCACCACATCCCACACTTTTGGGATTTAAATGACAGTTCGCACTTACGTGGAAGAATTTTTGGCAGCATTGAGTAGCTTTTTTAGAGGGTCGAAATATTTTAACTTCAACCCTTAAGCTATAAATAGCATTTACTTTGAATATCTCATAGGAAGTCACATTTTTAGGTAATTCCAATAAATAAAGAGGGAGGGGTTTCCCATCTCTACGACTTTTTAATGAGTCATTTTTAGAATTGCGAAACCTCTTAAAAACATGTTATTTTAAATAGTCAATGTAAAAGCAAAATTTCACTAAAATATTCCTGGTGCTGTTCGTGAGTTTGGAATTAAAATCGGGTATTCCGACCCCGGCACACTGTGTCGGAAAGGGTTAAGAAACACCCCTCCAATAGCAACATTTTAATTACTCTCATACCACTATCATTTAAGAATAAAAGTACATATTTAACGGACAGCGAAACTTTATGAATGGAATGTTTGAGAACAGATTACTCCTGATAACCAGTACACTACTTTTGTACTGGATAATTGTGATGAGAGTTAATAAAATGTTAAAGGAATGATGGGCGGTGTAGATCTAGATGGTACCTGATAACCAGTACACTACTTTTGTACTGGATAATTGTGATGAGAGTTAATAAAATGTTAAAGGAATGATGGGCGGTGTAGATCTAGATGGTACTGTTAATAGCTTTCTTTTCTTTTCCCTTTGCGTGTTTTTACTAGGAACCTGTACCACGTTTTCTAACCCAAAGCGGCGGTATAGGAATGCGAAGACACTCCCATGTTAACCCCTTCGCGACGGGAGCCTTTTACGAAATGTTTATTACTTTGCTACCGGTTTTAAAAAACAGAAGTTTGTGCCTATTGCTCGGATTAAACAAGGCAAATTTTACTGGTGAGGATAAACGAGGATCCTTAGGCCTATTTCCGGCACGTATACGTGTCGCTCGTCCCCAAGGGGTTAAATGATGCCGCGGAGTAGCACAACAACGCCACTAGTGGCTGTGCTGTAAACTAAATTGTTCGGTAGCGGGCGGGGCACTCCACGAAGGATTTGGTTTTGCTTTCACAGACCGATTCATTTATGGCGCGGCAGTACAACGGTAACGACAATTAGAAATATAACTGCTATGATTAAACTCAAATTAATGAAATATTTAAATTTTTGATAACTAATCTCATTTTGTATTTCTTTCAGTTTTTAATATTTTCTGTTTACTTCTTATAATTTATAATGGCGTGAAGAATACGAATGTTTTAAGAGCTTTATATAGATCCATTCTGAAATAATGGATATATATATTATTTAACCCTAGATCTACCGGGAATTTTATTCAAGTTTTAATAAAACGTTCTACACCAGAATTTTTATTTAAAACTATTTAACTTATTTATTTACCTTATTTTTGTCTGGTTTATATACTTAGTTTATTTTAAAGAAATTTCTGGTTTGAATGAATATTTTGTATGTACCTGTCGGGTCCAATGGACCCGTCTGGTAGACGGAGGGTTAATGCATTCGGCAATTTGTTTCAATGGGATATTTACTATATGGGATTAATATTTACAGTAAATATTTTCTAGTAAAAACATTCATATTTTTTACGCCTTATAAATTATAAAAAGTAAACAGAAAATAAATAAGATTAATTATAAAAGAAATACATAATCCGATTACTTTTATCAATAATTAAAATATTTCATCACTCAACGAGTTTGTTTACTGACAGAATTGAAAACTTCTGATTGTCGTTTCGTTACTGTTATATTGTCGCGAAATAAACGAGAAGTTCAACGGTTAGTTTTCATAAAAAATTCCTTACTGCAAGTGTATGAAGTGTTTGTTTTATAAGGGTACATAACTGGTTTTAATATAAGCAGGAAGCATTTAGAAAAAAAAATCAGATGTACATTATATTTTAAGTAAATACTAACTTAGAAGGTGTTTTTTCTTAAAAAACTGCTTTTTTGAATTTTTGTACGCAACTATTATCAGGATTTCAAAAAAAAAAAAAAAAAAAAAAAAAAAAAGAATTTTGCTCTGAAGAAAATTGACTTTTTTTCAGTATACATATAACTTTGAAAAAAATTAAATTGAATAAATGATTTTTTTTTTTTTTTTGTTACTTAATGTTTAATTATTAATAAATTAAAAAGTTTCAACTATTATTTTATACCGAAAATACATATACAGTTTAAATAAGTTAAAATGTATTCTGTACTCTGTTCATGAACCCACGAAATATTGTTTGTGATGTGTTATTGTTTCTTATCCTTTTTTTTAATGTCCTTTCTTTTGCTGATAAGTCTGTAAGTTATGCTCTGTTGAATTAGCTGTATTAAATCCATTAAAATCTCAAGCTAAATAATTTTGCTAATTTGATTTCGTAAAGATTATTCTCTTCGTAAAGATTTTTTTTTTTTCAGGATATTATATCAAACTTGAACTTGTTGCTCCATAATTTAATTTTTATTTAAATCAAGTAACATTTAATTTTTCTCTTATTTTTTTCTTTTTCAAATGCACATTTTCAAAATGTCTCACATCTATTATTATATACATTGAAAATGTCAAATATTTAAATCGATTTAATCAAAATTAATTTACTTTAAATTTCACAGAAATGAAAAGCATTAAATACGTTTAATAATATTTTCCAATTCAAACAACTTGTATAACAAAAATTTAACGAATTAAGATTGCCCATTTAAAACCATCTGTTGTTGAACGGTATTATTTGAAATTTTATACAGCAACCGATAAGTGAAAATAAAAAAAGCGCTTAAAATAATAAAAAAAATAAATGATTTTACAACTTTGAATAAATTACATTTAAAATATTATACACAGAATAAATTCAATTCAATCGAAATTATTAAAGATTTTTTAAATACATAAATATGGGTATATTTTTAAATTGTGGAGCATCAAATAAATAATGTAAACAAACGATAAACGAATGTCTGTCTGTATTTGTTAAACAAAAACACGTTTAAAGAAGTAGCACTAATTAATACGAACTAAAAATGTGCTACATATTATGCATAATAAAAAAGATAAATGAAAACTGTTTAAAGGTATTTTTCAAATTTCACTCAACTTTAAATCTCTATGATAAAAATATCTACGGATATTTAATCTTTAAACGAGGATGAATCTTATGGAAATACAAATATATGCAAAAATAACGAACTTAAGTACGATTAAATAGGATTTAATTAAAAAAAAATAACGAGCATAGTATACATGACTTAACAGCATTCCCACGTGCAACGAACGTATCCGATTACCGCAACGCGAGCTTTAGCATTTCCCCCTTGAAATGAGTCGAGACTGGATTGGTAATCAAAATTGTGTCGGTAAAATATGCGCGCGTAGATTCTTCGCTGGCGGAGAAGATCGCAGCGCTCCTAATTAGTGTGCTGTAAACTACAATTGTCCTGTTTTCAAAGTCAAGAACAGCACGCTCGTCGTCCCATAGAGATGTCGTCGCTTTTCCTGGAACGGCTTTGTTCTACCCATCCCTACCTCCTTTTCTTTACACTTTGCAGTTCTGTGAAGGATGTCGAGAATCCAAACAGAGCCTTAGCTCTTCGGTCATTCGACTTTCTTGAAGATTGTGTTTATTATACTCATATTGATTTACTCAATAAATGAGGTTTCGTGCGCGATATAGCGCTTATTACGAGAATGTGAGGGGGACGAATTTAGACCAATGATAATTTATTTATTGTGGGTTTTGTTACTGGCGGAACAAATACAGAAGATTTTTTAATTTTTTTTTTTATTAACCCCTTCAGGGGCAAGTGATTGTGTTCCTGTAATGTTGAACTCACACCGGAATCTTTGAAAAATTCTTTTTCAAAATAAGTAAAAGCAATATTGCGGGTTTTATCCACCAAAGTTAGAAAAATAAAATTTAATAAAATTTTTCTGGTATAAAACTTCATTATTCGTAGGTGGTATATAATATATACCGGCGCTCCTCAAGGGGTTAAAGAAAAGCTATAAAGTTCGTTTCAGTTTTGAGATAATTAGAACAATAATTGGAACAGATGTCATATAATCCCGCATCCGCCATCTTAGATTTATTTCTTCGCGTAAAAAATTAGAAACAGATCATTTTTAATACAGAAACATTACCTTTTTTTGAGAAAACATTGCTCAAATCTACAATTTTAATCAAATATTACAAATTCTAAATGATAATACAAACAAATACGCCAAAAAATCCAACATGGCGCATGCGGGATTATACGACATCCATGCCCAATAATTGTAGTAATTTTTTTTTATCTTAAATTATGTACGATTTTATAAATTTATTCTTTCCATGGATTTTGTGTACTACAAAAAAAGAAAAAAAAAAAAAAGTATCAATCCCAGGCATCTGATATTCATTGAGTTTAACTGCATTAAAAAATGCATCTTTTATTATCTGATTTTGAGTTTCTGTTACTACATGACAAAGAAGGAATTTTCGATTTATGTAGATTAAGACAGAGAGCTGAAACCCGAATGCTGTCTGGTAATGAGCCTTTATGACAACAAGCTTCTAGATCTTATTATTGTATTTTATTTGCCGTATGCCAACAATAAGTTTACTTTCAAATAATGGTTTATTTCTTAATGAAATTTAAAAAAGAAAACTGACAAATCAGTTTTTTTTTTTTTTTTTTTTTTTTTTTTTGTACGGTACAACTTTTATTATTGTCTAAGTACTAAACATTGTAGATAGTGAATTTTTCAGATAATGTTTTCAATTATTTACTGCATAAATTTCGTGGAAATTTTTTTACTGCCTATTTCACATTAGCATAGCAAGAAAAATTAAAACGTTAGAAAGTAATGCAAATATTTTTTTTTGAAAAACATACATATTTTTAAAGGAGAATCGAATGGATAGTTTGTGCGGTCATGATCCTTTTTGAGCAATGAGTGTTTCTATACAGAATATACTTTAAAATGTAAATGCATATTAAGGGTGAGCCCATCTCCCCCACCCCTCCCCGAAAAAGAAAATAAACAAAATCCCGCTGAACAGTGCAAATCTTGCTGGCCCTCACAAAGTCATTTAGAATGGAAATGCATGAAACTTGTGGGCATTAACCGTTTAAGGGCCGAAAAATTGAATAAAGATTATAATTGTCTTTTATATGTTATACATCTTCAATAAAAACTAATTGCTTCCTTAGGAGGGACTTTCCATGATTGTCGAGTCGCATAAATCTGCATAAATGACCAACTGTTACATTATATATGTATTAAAAAAAAAAAAAAAAAAAAAAAAAAAAAAAAAAAAAAAATCTTATGTTTATAAAATAATAGAAAACTGTGTTCGATTTTTTGGTATTCGAATATAATTAGCAAATGTTATACATTTACGAAAATACCTGAAAATGTTATGCGAATGAAATTTAGATATGCATTATAAGACATATTGGGTTATATTTACATTCAGCCAGTTTCAAATTGTAAACAGAATTAAGATATAAAAATTGTTCAAGAAGAAATGTAATCCCCTCCCTTTTCACCACAAAAAAAGTTTTTTAATGGAAGGATAGATCTGGTCTTAATTATTTTTATACACAACGAAAGTTTTCCTTTGTGTTAATCAAACAAGCTTGTAAATAACTTTTTAAAGCCTCTTTCATTTGTTATATTGATAAAAAGACTTTACAAATTATGTTTTATTTTAAATTTGTTTCCCAATAGTTTAGAAATAAACAGAAGTTATGACTTTAATCAATGATTTTAAAATGTATCAAATATTTAAAACTGCTGACACTATTTTAAAACGAATTTCTTTGATTTTATAACATGTATTTTTCACCTGTCCATAAAATTTCTACAAAAAAAAAAAAAAAAAAAAAAAAAAAAAAAAAAAAATTAGACGTCTAAGATATATTTTATCACTTGAGCAATTTTAAATTATGAAACTGACACTCATGTTCTTCGGGCATTATGAAATATTTCACATTTTAAAAATTATTAGTTTATCTTACAAAATTCTTTTTTACAATTGTACCTGTTAAAAATCTTGATACGAGTCGTGAAGTTAATTTTTTGAGAGACAGAGCATTCCCTTTGACACAGAAACGGCTCATTATTTGTATACTGAGTTTTCAATTTTTACGATATTTTATTTAAAAGTTTATATATATATGTGTGGACCCCACAAGCCAAGGGATACAAGTGACAAAATTTAGATTAGGAGTAAACTGAGTCCAAAGTGGGAACATCAGTAGTAATTGACTGAATTAAATCATGAAACTGTTGCTTTTTCACAGCGGTCTTTGAAGTCTTATTTCAATAACTATCAAAGAAAAATGGGGTACAATATTTTCTAAAATTTAAGTAGAGATTAAATAATTAAGTATTTTAAAGAGCTCAAGTAGTCGACCTCTAGAACGCAGCACATAATTAAAAAAATCATTTATATTTCTTTCCATCCAAAAAGATTGCGCTATTTCCAGGTAGCTTGTGCACTTAGCTCAGTTTTCTTTTCAATTTTGTCACTGATACCCCTTGGCTTCTGTTGCCCTCATATACTATATATATAATTTTACAGAAATTCCACTTTTACTATAAATATCAATACGTATAATTCTACTGTTAATCACAAGAATTATATCATTAAACAATTTTAGCTATATGTCAAATACAAAATTTATTTAATTTCTATCATCTTTATAAGTCTAATATTTAATTACATGGTAAATAAAAATCATCTATTCGGTCGTAACTACATTTATGAATTTATGCGAATAAAGGAATAGACAAAAGATTCCCTAGAACTAAGCTAACGATGGCGGTATGCTAATTTATCTTATATTGCTAATACCATATATTGGTATCTAGCTAAATTATTTTATATTTAATAACAATTACTATAACAGGAACATTCAAATTTGTTATTAGCGTGAAATATATATACCGGGTGTCCTGAAAAGGACTGACTGATTTTAAAAATCAATAACTTGCAAATGGTGACAGATATTTAAAAAATTCTTGCAGGAGGGTTATGCATAAGGTCAAAAGTTTTTTTTACAGTGATTTTCGATTTTAGTTCGAATTACAAACAATAGATGGCGCTACGATCAACAGACGCTAAATTCAGGCTCGATTTTTGGTCCTATCTCTTCTTCCATGAGGAAAAAGGAGATGAAAATGCAAAAATCGAGCCTGAATTTAGCGTCTATTGATTGCAGCGTCATCTATTGTTTGTAATTCGAACTAAAATCGAAAATCACTGTAAAAAACTTTTGACCTTATGCACAACCCTCCTGCAAGATTTTTTTTTAAATATCTGTCACCGTTTGCAAGTTACTGATTTTTAAAATCAGTCAGTCCTTTTTAGGGCACCCGGTATATATATATATATATATATATAAATATTTGCTTTGTTAATTTAACTTTTCTAATTATCGTAGCTAATGATATTAAAGCTCTTGAACCGATACTCTAGAACACTTACAGTTGATGTTATTAAAATTTATAACTAGGACATTCTCTTATGGGTACCCTGTACATGATAAAAATAAGAAGGCATTTACATGTCTCAAAATTTTAACAGAATAAACGAGACTTTTCGTCAGTATCCAGTAATCGATTTGTATCGAAATACAGCGCCATCGAAAAATAATGCCTAGATTTAGAAAAATCATAACATCGAAACCTTTTATGTAAATGAGTATTTTTTTCACTACACGATAACTGGTGAACGCAAGTTTGGTTTTAGTTCACCAGAATTCGTTTGCGTGCCTGTGTTATGCGCAGATTATCAAGGAAGTCGTCAAGGTCAGCCGACGCGCCAAACTGCAGCTGTTCTGTACGATGTTGACCTTGCAGCAAAAAGTACAGTGCGTAATTTGGTATGTGGAGTCAAAGTCAATAGTCAGTGTACAGCGGCTTTTTCGGAGCTTTTTGTTGCACGGTCAACATCGTACTAAGCAGCTGCAGTCTAGCGCGTCGGCTGACCTTGACGACTGCGCAACTAATCCGCGCATAACACAGACACGCAAACGAATTCTGGTGAACTAAAACTAAACTTGCGTTCACCAGTTATCGTGTAGTGAAAAAATTACGCATTTAACATAAAATGTTTCGATGTCATGATTTTTTTTAAATCTAGGTATTATTTTTCGATGACTCTGTAATATTTTCGGAAGGAAGATTATTTTTACATGATTCTTAATTACATAGAAAACATAGATATTTGCGCATTTTGAACAATGTTCAATAACTTTAGGTGCTGCCCATATATATATATGTAATTATGGGCAAGAATTTTACACATATTAATCGGCATATGTTTATTTTTTGCTTCCTTAGTCACATTCCCATAAAGAACATTTTATTCATCTTGGATACATTAATTGATATATAGTATTAAGGATTCCGTTTGAATACAGAATTGATCTGCAGAATCCAGAATCTGCTTCATAAAGTCTGAAATTTAAAAAATCAGATGGACGAATTGTGGTTTGGTATCCAGAAACTAACTCTGTACACAGCTTCCAACCAATTATTCCTTAAATCCAATTCTCAAAGACATTCATTAAAAGAAACTTCTGGATCGCTCCCCTCCCACCTTAATGAGTTAGAAGAGTAGTATGAAACACAGAAATAAAATATTTTCGATTAAAAAAAAATCACAATTTCATTTAAATTAAAACCTTAAAAAAAAAAAAAAAAAAAAAAAAAATCCACGATAGCACAGTGCAAAGATAATGAAATTCCCCAGTAGATACAATGGGTAAAAGCGTCCCTTACATTTCTCTGGAAAGAAAATGTGATTCCCCCGGAACGCGAAATTACAAACCAACAAAACTTGAAGAGCTTGGCGAGATAAAACGCAATAAGCCAAGAGCGCTGAAATCTTCACTTTCTACCAGTACTCCAGTATCCTATTTATTTACAGGGGGGAAATACAGTTTGAATACATCTTATTGTTCGTGGAAGAGGGTGGTGTGAAAGAAAAAACACGATTAACTTTCGGGGGGGAAATGTGCTAAAACAATTAAATTCTATGAGCAACATATGTTCAATAATGTCTTAATAAAAAGTTAAAACACTTCTGAAAAATGTTATTTTAATGTTTATAAAAGTTATTTTCAAGGTTTATAAAAATCGTCTACACTACCTAAGAGCTTTGTCGTTGTTTTTTTTTTAAGTGCATTTTCTGTATACATAACTTCATTAATGATTTGTTAAGAAATTAAAAGATATATTTTGCGAATTTAGTTTAAATAGTAAAACACATTTGTTCGTTTATTAATTAAAGTGGAAATTAAAAAATACCCACAATATGTATGTTAACAATAGCGAATTTTAAAAGGATTAATAACATTTTAGAGAGTATCCAAAAGTAATATCAAACATTTTTTCTAATCTAAATGTTATCATTATTAGTAGTAACTCCATTTATCCTCCAAGCTCTATCGTACATAAGACAACAATATTTGGATTATTGCTAAATGTTTCAATTGCTGAATATTCAAAGTTCATTTTTAGGTAGCTTTCATTACAAAAAGCTACCTATTGCAGCTGTTCGGAGGAAAGCAATTTCAAAAAATTTTGGTATATTTTCATCGATCATGATCCCCAGACCCCGAAACCACCCTCCGTTCAAAATTGATATATACATATATATATATATGACCTATGTCACACTATAACTCTCGTAATTATGAACCGATTTCGATATAATTCAGTGTGCACATAGTACATACCAATGTCTCGACCGAGTTCGTAGGCCAGCTTCATCCTACCAATGTCTCGACCGAGTTCGTAGGCCAGCTTCATCCGCCGTTTTGTTTCAAAATGGCGGCCATTTAAAATTTTTAAAAAAATTTAAAATTTGAAATGTGGTACCAAAAAATTAAAAATAGAAAAATATTATTTTGTTATGTATTTGACCTTTATACAAAGATTCCGGAGCAGTTTTTGTTTCGTCTATATCTTAAAAAATGGCTGAGTTATAGCATTTTGAATTTCTAGCGTGGCTGGCATTTTGAAACGTCCTGAATTTTGTCACGCGATAAAAGAGGCGTATTTATGAACCGATTCCGATGTAATTTGGTGCGTACATAGTACATATCAATGTCTCGACCGAGTTCGTTGGCCAGCTTCATCCGCCATTTTGTTTCAAAATGGCGGCCATTTAAAATTTTTTAAAAAAATTAAAATTTGAAATATGGTACCAAAAAATTGAAAATGAATTTTCTTATGTATTTGACCTTTATACAAAGATTTCGGAGGAGTTTTTGTTTCGTCTATATCTTAAAAAATGGCTGAGTTGCAGCATTTTGAATTTCTAGCGTGGCTGACATTTTGAAACGTCCTGAATTTTGTCACACCATAAAAGGCGTATTTATGAACCAATTTGGATGTAACTTCGTTTATACATAGTACATACCAATGTCTCGACCGGGTTCGTTGGCCAGCTTCATCCGCCATCTTCTTTAAAAATGGCGGCCATTTAAATTTTTAAGAAAAATTTAAATTTGAATTGAAAATTGAAAAAATATTTTCTTCTTATGTGTTTGACCTTGATAAAAAGATTCGGGAGCAGTTTTTGTTTCGTCTATATCTTAAGAAATGGCTGAGTTATAGCATTTTGAATTTCTAGCGTGGCTGACATTTTGAAGCGTCCTGAAATTTGTCACGCGATAAAAGGCGTATTTATGAACCGATTTGGATGTAACTTCGTTTATACATAGTACATACCAATGTCTCGACCGAGTTCGTTGGCCAGCTTCCTCCTCCTTCTTGTTTCAAAATGGCGGCCATTTAAAAAAAATAAAAAAATTAAAATGAGATACCAAAAAATTGGAAAATGAAAAAGATTTTTTCGTATGTGTTTGACCTTAATACAAAGATTCCGGAACAGTTTTTGTTTCGTCTATATCTAAAAAAATGGCTGAGTAATAGCATTTTGAATTTCTATTGTGGCTGATATTTTAAAACGACCTGATTTTTGTCACGCGATAACAGGCGTATTTATGAACCGATTTGGATGTAACTTGGTCTGTACATAGTACATACCAATGTCTCGACCGAGTTCGTTGGCCAGCTTCATTCGCCATCTTGTTACAAAAGGGTTGCCATTTAAAAATAAATTTAATTTAAAATTTAAAATGAGGTATTAAAAAAGTGGAAAATGAAAAAGATTTTTTTTATGTGTTTGGCCTTGATACAAAGATTCCGGAGCAGTTTTGGGTTCCGAAAATTTGTTCTTTTGTTTATATCTTAAAAAATGTTTGAATTATAGCACTTTGAATTTCTACCATGGCTAACATTTTTAAACGATCTTGTATTTGTCACGCGATAACACACGTATTCGCCTATTTCGATGTAAGAAGGCATGTGGATAGTATACATGAATACCTCGACCAAGTTCGCTGGCCAGATTCATCAGCCATCTTGTTTCAAAATGGCGGCCATTAAATAAAAATATATATATATATTTAAAGTGAGGTGCAAAAAAATTAGAAATTGAAAAAGGTTTCTTTCTTAAGTATTTGACCTTGATATAAGGATTCGGGAGCATTTTTTGTTTGTCTTTACCTTAAAAAATGGCTCAGATATAGCAGTTTCAATTTCTATTGTGGGTGACATTTTGAAAAATCTGATTTTTTGCATGCGACAGCACTCGTATATATCAACCGATTCCGATATGAGTGAGCATGTGCACAGCAATTACTAAGATCTCGACCAAGTTCACTGGTTAGCCTCATCCACCATGTTGTCTTAAAATGGCAGGCACTTTAAGAAATCGCCGAATTTGGTAGCCAAATATAAGTTACTTTAAAGAAAAGCAGCTTGGATAAAGCTGACTAATTTCGCGAAATTCTCATTCATTATATTGATAAAAATTAGTATTGAATCTCCTATATTCGGTTTCCACTAAATTGAGCTTCGTGTGTTTGAATGATATAAGTTGGCTTTTTTAAAATAAAGAATATTAAAGCTACCTCTTCCTCCCGGCACTGGCCGGAAGGGCTTTTTTATTCTTAATTAATTATTCAACATTTTTTTAATTTGCTTTTATTCATTGACTCTTAAGTGAAACGAATTTAGAAAGAGTGTATGTGATTAACCATTAGAGAACGTTCACTTTATAAAAAATCATAGTATTTTGAATAAAATTAGTTTTGTAAAGTAAATCTAAAAAAAAAAAAAAAAAAAAACAGAAAAAAAACGAATATTTCAGAAAGCATAATGAATGCGGGACTTCAATAAATGTTTCTTCTTTCTTTAAATGTTAAACTTTCTATGTCATGAAAATATGAATGGATGAATTTTAAATACAGCAGTATTAACAAATCTAATTTATAAAGAAGGGGGGGGGGGAAGCTATCCTTTACTTTTGTGAATTCAAGAAGTACGTTTTCTCGTTACAAAAAGTTAAATTGTCCCTACTCATCAGATTATCTAGAAAATTAGCTTTATATTAATCATTATTGTTTAAATTAATTCACTATGCAATTTATTTTTCAAAGAAAACACTGATTCATGGGTCTGAATATAATTGAAGAATTGCTAATCTGCAAGGTTTAGAAATTTGAAAATCACACATAATGCTGAATTTAGCTATGCATTTTAATTTAGAATATACCTTTAACAAAAGTATTATACATACATAATTATTCATGTGTTCTTATTCAAATTCAAAATTAACTTTTTTTTTCTGTTCAGTTATAAATTCCATACTTTTTTAATATTTGGTCATCAGATGATTATAAATTTAGTATATATATATATATATATATATATATTTGCCGAGCAGGGGTTTCTCACCACTTCTGGCGGTACATATAAAATTCATAATTTTCTTGTTTACATTAGCACTTCTTACAGCACAATTAATAAAGTTTAATTTTTTGATATAACTAATAAATATATGAGGTTCATAACACCTTTCCTGAGGCAATTTGACTTTTAACAACTAGCTAGTCAACCTTTTTACAGAATAGTCTTTTCTTTTGCTTTCTTCTTTTTTTTTCTTTATCACCCAAATAGAACATCTTTATAAAATTTAGAACATCTTTAGAACATCTTTATAAAATTTACGATTTTATAAAAACAAAGAAACGGTACGGACGCAATAAAACACTGAAAAGTTTATTTTAGCAAAATATATTACAGATGTTGTAAAACCTAATAACAATGTGTAATAAAAACATTAAAAGGTGAAAAATCTATATAAATGAAATCATTTATTTGCATTAAAAAAAAGAACAGAATTATCATTAAAAATGGTAAAATTATTCATTTGTTTTGGGAATAGAAGAGTAATTTTCTATTTTCGCCAAAGCATTTCACAATACATTATACAGTATAGTATCACACGATACAAAGAATTTCGATGCATTCATTGTATTTCACCTGCCTAAGAACTGGTTTCACTCCACCTACAAAAGTGCCAAAAGCTGTCAACTCCACCCTGCCAAACAATTCAAGTGTTGTGTTGGAGATGATGTCGTGATGTCGCCTCTGGCAAAAAGGGAGTTTCGATTTTTTTTGTGCTGTCATATAACGGGATTCCAGTTTGATCACGATAATACACGTACTTCTTTAGAAAACATGGCCAAACTCGATTCCCTTTATACGGCCGTAACAAAAGTCTAAATCCATTTGTTTTCGGGGAATCAGAGTTCGCTGCGGAGAATTGTAGGGGGCTCTTTTACCTACTGTGTCTAATGAAGAGTTTGCTTTGCATGCTTGTGTTTTCTTAGGTATAACTTAACTGAAATTGCGATTTTTGAAATTTGCATTGTTAAAATTTAACCTATTTTGTGAAAGAATTTCTGGATCCAATTGATATTTAATCATATGGTCGGAGTCGAATAGACTCCTTCCGACTATCCTAGTGTTAATAGAAGTGACATAGTCATTCTGTAGTATTTCAACAATCGAGTACGGCGTTGGTGTTGTTTTTGACGGCCAATTATTTGCATGAGGGATATGGGCCGAGGGGAGGTGGGGAGGGGGGGGTGCGCCCCGTGGGGGTCTTTCTAAGGGAACCTAACCCGTATTTACGTAAGGAAATCCAAGGTTCGAAAAAAACCACTGATGACTCCGAATAACTAGGTCAGCCAGCGCAATTGAGTTCGAATCCAGTACCTCCCGTCTACCAGCTTTGGGAGCAGAACCTCTCAGCAACTGGTGGGTCAAATCCAGTACGAAATTTCAATTTGGATGCAGCCCTAAAATAGGCTCATTTTAAAATAATTAATTTCTCTGTAACTAACTCCACGAATTTCATGAAAATTTGTATTTAGGCTAATTGAAGGGTGAAGAATTTATTTATAGTGTCAGACTTGGGTATTGCTATTGAAAACAAACGAAGTTTAGGTTCGTTTGATATATAGATGCCCCCCGCCCTTAAGCAATTTTTTTAAATCATTTAAATTAGATTTTATGTCCAATCGTTTGGTACCAGTAATTTTCTTCTACAACAATTTGTTGCAGAATTAGTAAGGTTTTTCCCCCCACGCCTGTAGTTACTAACGTTGGCGAGTATTTGGAATGTCGCGGAATGTCGTACATTAAATTTACGACATTAGCCGGTATTCTCTGGTATATCTTTAAATTATTAGTAAAAAGAAAGCATTAACATGAGTTGTTAGCCTTACATATATAAAATTATAATACAGTACTACCATTGTAAAACGTAAATTTTATATGTTGCCGTTTTTTATAATATTAAATATTAATGCTTTCGTGTTAACATCCGGTTTAGTTAGTTCAATATCGTAAAAAGTATTCTATCGTAAAAAGTATCAAATTCAGGGGTATCAATCGACATTCCTAAAAATAACATAATTTTTCGGACATTTAACTAATTTTTAGCCTAACTATCACCGGGGGAAACTTCTACCAGCACAAACGAATAGACGTTTTCTCATTAACTATGGCAGAAATCTTGCATGGATAAGGCATTTAAATAAGGGGGAGGGGAGTTTCTATCCAAATTTACTGGTTAGAAACCTGGTTAGTTTATCCCTACTCTAATCAGTCCTGTTCAACCGTTTACACTTAAAGCTTAACATTTTTCAGGATATGTAGATTCCTCTTTATTCACAATTCCATGGTTAGCTCTCATGGTAGGATTGGATAACGTGAACACTGCTGAAGCACTCGCTCATCCTTCACTTTCTGCCCATAAGGAAACCAGTTTTCAGGTTCTCACCTCTAAGACCAACACGTTCATGATGCATTTTGTGCGGATGTTACTTTACTATTTGGACAGCACATGGCATAAATATTTCGTAAATTTCCACCTTCATGGGTATGTCAGCGTATTCTAATTTTAAAGAGGAGCATTTTCCTTGTAAAAATGGATTTTTAAAATTTAGCGGGATGGAAGGAATTAAAATGCTCTTGGGAAAAAGTGTAAGTCTTCATAACTAATTTTAGCAGGCAGTATTTGTTTTATCTACTTTTTTATTTAACAGCTTTTATCTCTTTATTCTTCAACAGTAAAACAGTAAAAAAAAAAAAAAAAAAAAAAAAAAAATGTTCTCTTTAAGCATTTTAAATTTTGTCATATATCAGTGCAAATTTTCAGGTTTCATGTTTAAAATGCGCAATATACTTTTTCATTCCTCAAATAGTTATACTGATATAATTTCCTATCCCTTTAAATGAAGGCCTTGTTACAAATTCCAGATAAAGTACCTTCACATTGTATGCTAAAAATAAAGATTTGTTTCTACATACTTTATTTAATATAAATTTCTTATGGAAGATTTCTGAAAAACTTCTTTTCTCTGGGGATTCTCTTTTAATGTTTATTTCTGTAACATTATGCGAAATGTAGAAAAATAAATGCATTATGAAATGGAATAATTTTTTTTTTATAATCAGTTAGTCAGCGTAAGAACAAATGATACCACTACTGATAATTTTATACATGGAAGATGTTTGAAAATATTTACTTTTAGAATATTATCATTTATAGCAATAATAGGCAGCATCAAGCAAGGTTGCTACGGAAATCATTTTATCATATACCATTATCATATAGTTTCCAAGTTGTAGAAATTTTATAATAAAATTTCCGCTTTAATTAATGATATACATTATGTGAATAAACCGGATTTTATTAATCGAAAAATGAGGCTTATATTTTGATTTAAAAAAAGTTACCAATCTCGCATAACAACACTGCAAACATGCAATGTTGGCGCAGATTGACCGTCAACTCCGTAGTTTCCTTGTGTTTGGTTTATCGGGAAAAGAGCGTTTTAGCAACGAGCTGATATTCAATGAATATAGTAATACTTTATTGAGTGGTCATGAGTATACTCGGGATTCTAAAAACAAACACTGTTGACAAAAGGCGTGCACTGGATCCTTAGTTTCACCTACGCAATTATGAGTAAATGAACTAAGGAACCTTGATTAAAATATCAACAAGATTTTATCACAAAGATTACATCTTTATACGAAATAGTTGGCCTTTTTTTTGTTAAACTATACGAAATTTCATATAAAAGCGAAACAATTTCAAAATAGTAATTAATAGATAAACTTGAAAAACCTATCTGGGCAACCGACATTCAGAAAAGGCTTCCATTCACAAAATACAGATTACATAAAAAATTGCCGATCAGCACTGTATTAAAAGCAGGACACAGATGTATTAAAATCCTGCATCCATCATCTTGGATTTTTTTTTCTTGGCGTGAATTAATTTTTCTTTTTAATGAATAGTTATAATTATTATACTCCAGATTTTTCAATATTATATTAATCTATCAACAATATTTAACCATTGGCGACATATACTACTTGGTGAAAAAAGACTATTAATGCATCAAAAAAATCCAAGATGGCAGATGGGAGATTATAGTACATCTAAAACAAAAGCAGTCTAACGCAAAGCTGTATAAGGTAATTCGGGGGAAGACGCAAGTTTGTTCCTAGTGCTTTTATGTGTCAACAGATGCAACATTTAACCGGTGAATAAAGCCCTTATAATATTCTGTTGCTCATATTTAAAGTTTATAAACGGATGTTTTATTTTAAATGAGATATTAGCAATATAAGTGAGCTCCATATTCTGTTACACACACAAGGCAAGCAGGAGCGGTCATAATCTTGCAGCAATACAGAAATACGTGCGTGTGGTATCTTCCCCCTATACTTGGGGAAGACGCAACATGGTTCAGAAATAAGCTAAAATGAAGACAAAAATTAATTAATTCTTTTCTGTCTTCCAAATCACATTACCCAGTACTTACAGATACTTGATCACTCATTTTTCAAACCATTAAAAACATATTGGCGACAAGCCCTGAATGCCTGGATCCACAGTAAGCCACATCGTAAACTCTCAAGACTTCAGTTCTGATCTCTTCTGAATACAGCTTGGAACAAGGTAGACACACTAGGAAATGAAACTTCTCGGTTTTCAGTTACTGGGATTTATCCCTATAACCCATAAGCAATCCCAGAACATGCGTTTGATATCTCTGAGGGTTCCATTAATGACAGAGCTGTTGCGTCCACAAACGGCACATGTGACAATTGGCCTACATCAACAGTTGATTCCACCAACAGATCATGTGGACCTACAGCATCAGTTGCTTCATACAGCGGATCTATTGGCAGTGGCCTCCACCGGCACAAAAAAGGGATTTCTTGTCTAGAAGCAATCAGTCCTACTCCTCTCCTCATGTCAGAAAACCTAAACCATCTGGGTGTAAGAAACAAGCAGTAGAGGTTTTAACTGCATCAGAGAGAAGTAAAACTATGTGGGAAAAGATAAAAGAAAAGGTAGAGAAAAGGTAAAATAAATAAAAAGAAACCTCCGAAAAAACAGAAGTAAAAGAGACGTGTAAGCGCGTCTTCCTCAAGTGAAGAAATTCCTCTGGATACCAATGGTGATAGTTTTGATGAGGATAATGATGATGATTTTTGTGCTGTATATAAACGATTCTTTTACGCAAAAAAAAGGTCTCAAGAGTGGTTGGATTCAGTCCGTCAAATACAAGAAATGGTTGCACGAAGATTGCAATGATGATCATTTGCACTAAAGGAAATGTTGTGCAGGCTTGTGCATTATTAGTTTTGGCAAAGTAATTTTGAAAAAAAAAAAAAAAAACGATTTCAGTTTACAGATTTGTTTGTTTGACCATAGTTAGTCTTAATTCACAGGTAATGTTCCAATATCAGTTTTATTTTTCTTATTTTCTGTGGTGTGGCATCTTCCCCATAACAGGTGGCATCTTCCCGTATATATGGGGAAACATGCCACAATTAAAAGAGTTTATTTAACTTTAAATTTCTCAATCATTTAAACACTGGGAATGGAATTAATGAGTTTACATAACCAATTAACTATTAAAGAGCATCGTGGTATATTTTTAATTTATCTTATGATTTCAATTTTGGCTCTACTGAGAAAACAGCCTTATATGCTGCGTCTTCCCCCGAATTACCTTATATAATATATTACTTGGAGAAAGTTTATTTTACTTATCTCATTAACATCGGTTGGTAAGAAAATCTGCCATTTAAGTAATGCGAAAATTTTAAATATGGAAACCAATATTTTAGTAAGGGCATTTTCTTATTACTTAATCTGAAACTATGAGAGAACAAATAAGTTAAAATTACAGTATGGGAAAACTAATGTCAACTGGTACCGAGATATTAAAAATGCGTCATAGAAACTCGTCAATAATGGGTTAATGGCAATTTAAGAATTGAAAGCACATCCTTCCAAAAGCAACATTTTATTTACTCTTATACCACTATCATTTAAGAATAAAAGTATATATTAAACCGACAGCGAAAGATTCTTGTGATGTTATCCGATATAAGTTCCTGATATCCAGTACACTGCTTTTGTACTGGATAATTGTGATGAGAGTTAAAAGACTAAAGGTATGATGATGGGCGATGTAAGTGCGATGGACGCTAAATCGCCCAACGCTACAGAATAAAGAAACATAAGGCTCCTCCCACACTAGAAAAGAACGTCAGCTACTGGGTAATTCTCTAAAAATAACATCCTGAAGGGTTCTTTAAATTAATTTAGCATTTCTTTTTCCTTCTTAAGAATGAATAAAAAACGTTATTCTTTGTATTCCGAAAATAATAATTATAATAAAAATTATTATACGTTCTTTCTGTGACTACCCAAAAAAATTATCATTTTATGATATGACATCATAAACTAGTGAATATGAAATAAAAGTTCTTTAAAATAAAGTATTAAAAAAAGGAAAAATGAGAGAGAAAGGGGGGGGGGATATATTTTAATACGAAATATTTAATTTATATGCTTTAACATTGAAGTTATATTTAAGTATATGTGTGTACGTGTACTGCAATACAGATGCATGAATAATTTTCTTTCCTGAAAACCTGGAAAAAGAAAAAAATCCCTTTATACTTTATCTTGACTTAGGACTAGCATCTGTTAATATTAGCATGTTTTATTTATTTGTTATTTATTTCTTTCATTTTTTTTACTTTAAAGAAAATTTATTTCATATTTACCAATTTATGACGCCATGGAGTAAATTGAAAAAAATACGGCTAATCATAGAGAAATTATATTTAATTATTATCATTATTTTTGGAGAATTCAACGATGAGCTTTTTTTATTCATTATTTTTGCATCTTGTTAAGAAACAAGAAAAGTTTAATTTGAAGAAAATAGGATCTTATTTTGCATAATAATATTTTTAATTTATATTTAATAAGAGAGAAATAATAATATTAACAATTACTTTCCAACAGTTTTAGCTACCAATTACTTTCCAATTCCTTTAGCTAAATCTTACTTAGATATTGTACTATACTTATTGGATTAAATTAATGAATTTATTTATAGGATTTTTAAAAAGTTGTAAATGCAGACTTTGGATTTAAATTTTTAAATATATTTAAAAAAAAAACTTTACTATTATTTTTGTAAATCCAAATGTAAGAGTAGATATATATATACAGTACAGAGTCTAAAGTCCGGAATCCTCGGGACTTTACCAAGTCCGAACTTCGGATTTTTCCAAACTTTGGGTCATCAAAAATATTGCAATAAAAAGGAAAAGAAAATTCACTACAAAAAAAGGTAAAATATGACGTTCATACATTAAAAATTGCATGTAACAACTATTAATACTAAATTAAACAATTATTTTCATTAAGTAAATCATAACAAAATAAAAAGTAAAACAAAATATTTATTTAAGGCTGTTCTCAAATTCAATAGGGCAATTGATTTATTTTTGTTCGGAGATGCACGAAACTAAGCAGGTGTTGTTGCTCAGAAACTGTGTAATGGAACTGTGTTTTCCGTGTTTTTGCAAACGCAATAGATCTTTCAGAAAATAGTATCAAAGTGGGCGTTTTGAACCGAATTCCCGCGCGAAAGAAAAATAACCGCACAAGGAAGGGTGAAAAACGTCTTTATCACGTGATCAAAATCGCTTATAACTCAATAGGTAATTTATTTATTTAAAAAAAAATGGAAAACACAGTTCGATTCCAAATCGCTTCGTTAGTCAAACCATCCAATTTTATGACTTTCCATTAAAAAATGAACTTGTAAATATCTCAAAACCTTTTGCGTTTGTTGAGTATAGCAGTTGAGAACAGCCTTAAGAGAACAAACAATTTAAGAAGAAATTGTAACTTTCTGAACTATTGGAGATTTTACTTAATGAGGGCTGCTTTCTGAACTTAGGTATATCATTAAGAAGTTTTTCTTTTATTTTGTACATAGACATGAGTTAAGATTCAGTAATAAAGCTTAAGATTCAGTAATAAAGCTTCTTGCTCTAGACCTTTTTGTTTCAACAATTTTGTTTTTTCACTTCTTTCTTGAATAGTGCCGCTGGAAAGTCCGAACTTTGGAGAATTCCGGACTTTGGAGAATTCCGAACTTTGGGTGTCCGAACTTTAGACTTTGTACTGTACAATATTTATGTAATGCACTCTTAAATAATTATTTGTCAAAAATAACTTAAATAAATGGTGCCTTTTATTTGTTGTTGATTTTTACATTAAAAATAATTTTCCTGTACTAAATTATTAAAAATTTATGAATGGCTATGAGAATTCTGTTATATAAAATTTTATTTTTATTTATTTATTTATTTATTTTTATAAAACTTTATTATTTATTTAAGTAAGATTTAGTTAAATGTATTTAAATGTAATTGATAGCTAAAATTATTAGAAAATAAATGTTAATATTTTTTTCTCATTCTTTCTCTTTTATTAAGTATAAATTCAAAATATTATTAGGAAAAATATTATCTTAGGGGATTCTTCAAATTGACATTTTCTTGTCTCTTAACAAGATGCAAAAATAATGAAACCTCTTCTTTGAATTGTTAAATAATAATAATTAAATGTGATATTTCTATGACTAGCCGTAAATTTTTCAATTTCTGCATGACATCATAAGCCAGTAAATCTGAAATAAATTTCCCATTAAAGTAAAATACTAAAATAAATAAAAAGGAAATAAATAAAACATGCTGGTATTAACAGACGCTAATCTTAAGTCTAGATACATACATATACTTAAATATAACTTTAATGTTAAAGCATATAAATTAAATATTTGGTATTAAATTATATTCCCCCCCCCCTCCCCCTCTCTCTCTATCTCACTTTTTTTTAAAACTTTACTTTAAAGAATTTTTATTTCAAATTCACTAGCTTATGCTGTCATATCATAAAATGAAAATTTTATGGGTTGTCACAGAAATAACATATTATAATTATTATTATTATTATTTTAAGAATACAATAAAGAATTTTTTTAATTCATAGTTAAAAAGAAAAATGAAATGTAAAATTAATTTAAAGAACCCTTCAGGATGTTATTTTTAGAGGATTTGCTTGTAGATGGCGCTCGTTTGTAGTGCGGGAGGAGCCTTCAGTTTGTTTATCCTGGAGCGTTGTGCGATTTAGTGCTGACCATGTAGGTGCTACTGCTAATAACTTCCATTTCTTTTCGCTTTGCAGTTCTGTGATCGATGTCGACAAATAACTGGACAATCCAGACAGAGCTTTAGCTCATAGTTCGATTTACTTGATGGAAGATTGTGTTTATTATACTCATATTGATTTACTCAATAAATGAGGTTTCATGCACGATATAGTTCGTATAACGAAAATGTGAGGGGGGACGAATTTAGACCAATGATAATTTATTTATTGCGGGTTATCTTACTGGCGAAACAAATACGGAATTTTTTTTTTATAAAAAAAATGATGTACAGTTTGTGTCAGCTTTGGGATAATTAGGGTAATCGTTGTAATAAATTTTATCTTAAATGATGTGCGTTTTTATAAATTTTATTCTTTTCATGGATTTTATGTACTACAAAAAAATTTATCAATCCCAGGTATCTGATATTCATTGAGTTTAACTGCATTTATTGTGGATTTTGTTACTGGCGAAACAAATACAGAAGATTTTTTATTTTTTTAATTAAAAAAATGATATAAAGTTCGTTTCAGTTTTGAGATAATTAGAGCAATAATTGGAACAGTTGTCATACAATCCCGCTTCTGCCATTATGGATTTTTTTCTTAGCGTGAAAAATTAGAAACAGAGCATTTTTAATGCAGAAACATTACGTTTTTTTAGAAGAAAACATTTCTCAAATCTACAATTTTAAGCAAATATTACAAATTCTAAATAATAATATAAGCAAATACGGCAAAAAATCCAAGATGGCGTATGCGGGATTATATGACATCAATGCCCAATAATTGTAGTAAATTTTATCTTAAATTACGTGCATTTTTATAAATATTATTCTTTTCATGGATTTTATGTACTACAAAAAAATTTATCAATTCCAGCTATATGATATTCATTGAGTTTAACTGCATTGAAAAATGAGTCTTTTATTATCTAATTTTGAGTTTTTGTTACTACATGACAAAGAAGGCATTTTCGAATTATGTAGAGCAAGACAGAGAGCTGAAACCCGAATGCTGTCTGGTAATGGAAGTTTATGACAATAAGCTTCTAGATCTTATTATTGTACTTTCTTTGTCGTATGTCAACAATAATTTCACTTTCAAATAATGGTTTATTTCCTAATGAAATTTAAAAAAGAAAACTGACGAATCAGTTTATTTTTATTTTTTATTTTATTTTTTGTACGGTAATATTTTTATTGTTCTCTAAGCAGTAAACATTGTAGATAGTGAATTTTTTAGATAATGATTTCAATTATTTACTGCATAATTTTTTGTGGAAATTTTTGTTTACTGCCAATTTTATATTACCAAGATGGATTAAAACGTTGTATAGTAATGCAAATAATTTTTTTAATAAAATATTTTTTTTTTTTAAAGGAGAATCGAATGATTAGGTTATGAGGACATGATCACTTCTGAGCAATGAGAGTTTCTATACAACAGTATACTTTAAAATGTAAATACATATTAAGTGTGAGACCATCTCTCCCACCCCTCCCCGAAAAAGAAAATAAACGAAATCCCGCTGAACAATGCAAGTCTTCCTGGCCCCCACAAAGTCGTTTAGAATGGAAATGCATGAAACTTGTGGGTATTAACCGTCTAACACGTTCACGACGAGGGCCCTTTGCTTAATTTTTAATCTTTTACCACTAGTTTTTCGAAACAGAAACTTTTCTGTAATTGAATCGCGATAATACTCTGGTTAAATAAGGTAAATTTTGCAATAAAAAATAACTGGCGGTAATAATGAAGGATTCTGAATGCCTTAAGTGGCACGTATACCGATCGCTCGTCCCCAAGTGTTAGGCACCGAAAAATTGAGTAAAGATTTTAACCCATTACCAACGAGTCTCCTTTACACTTCCTTTAATTCTTTGACACCAGTTTTTGCCACTTTGTAATTTCGATTTATTTAATCGCTCAAAATCTTTGATTAATTAATATGAAAATTTTCAAACTAAAGTACTGATATTCAAATTTAAAAATATTGTTCGCTTTACCTGGCAAGTTTTCTTGCCAACCGGCTTTAACCCTTTATCTACTGACGGTACTTATAAGTACCATTAAAATAACTTGTTATAAAATTCATTTAATACATCAGTTAGCTGTAATACAGTTTAAAATTAGCTATAGATACATTACTTTATCTTGTTCCAAAAGCATTTTCGGTTACACAAAACAAAAATATTTTTAAAAGGATGATTTCTTTTGCATTTGCATCTTTACAGCTTTCTTGGCGTTGGGGGGGGGGGGGGGGGAGGAGTGGGATTTTTCAATTCGGAAATATTTCTATATTTCTATTGTAAGAATATTATATTTGTAAGTTTTCTAATTCTACAAAATACTAAGAAAAATATTTAAAATAAAAGATTTCAGTGTGGTTCTAAATATTGCACAGAATCCCTATAAATTCAAATTTAATTAATCTTTCTAAATCCTTCAATCCTCCTAAAATTTGTAAATGATTATGTAAATCTTCTAATGTAGTTTAAACAATTCACGAAAAATGCTTTAGAAGATAACATTTTCATAATTCAGTACATAAAGGATTAATGAGTGAATTGTCTTATATATATGATACAACTTCAATAAAAACTAATTGCTCCCTTACGAGGGACTTTCCATGATTGTTGAGTCACATAAATCTGCTCAAATGACCAACTTTGACATTTTACATATAAAAAAAGTTCTGTTGTTTATAAAGTAATAGAAACTGTGTTCGATTTCTTGGTATTCGAATATAATTAGCAAATTTTATACATTTACGAATATACCTGAAATTTTTAAGCGAATGAAATTTAGATATGCATTATAAAACATATTGCATTAGATGTACATTCAGCCAGTTTCAAATTGTGAACAGAATTAAGATATAAAAATTGTTCAAGAAGAAATGTAACCCCCTCCCTTCCCACCACAAAAAAAGGTTTTTTAAGGGAAGAATGGATCTGGCCTTAATTATTTTTATACACAACAGAAGTTTTTCTTTGTTTTAATCAAATAAACTTGCAAATAACTTTTTAAAGCCTCTTTCATTTGTTATGTTGATAAAAAGACTTTAGAAATTATGTTTTATTTAAATTTTGTTTCCCAACATTTTAGAAATAAACAGAAGTTATGACTTTAATCAATGATATAAAAGTGTATCACATTATTAAAATTGCTGACATTATTTTATAGCGAATTTCCTTAATTTTTAACATGTATTTTTCACCTGGCCATAAAATTCCTGAAAAAAAAAGAGAGAGAGAGGAGGTCTGTTCCGTACCTGTAACAAACATTGTAATTCGCCTTTGGCGACGGAACACCACCCCCGCATCTATGCCAATTGGCAATCAATCCTTTTAATGTAACCCTTTCGTTGAACCCGGATCACGGGTTGAATACGCATGAGTGTAAGAGGAACAACCTCTGCGGCAACAAGTCGCCATTAGTCTTCATTAAAACATTTATGTTAACAGTCCGCTAATTTCTCTTTTAATTTGGAACACCTCCGTACATTTTGGTCCTAGCGACCCGGAGGTAAGACCAGCGCAAACTAATTTAATTTAATTTATGTCAGTTTCGTCAACAAGACGAAAGGATGGCAGACTCGGACATTACAGCACTGAATCGGCGGCGTGGCAACATCAAGGCCCAGCTAACGAAGATCGTAAACGCCACCGAGGGTAAAAGTTTCTCAATTGCGGAAATCAAGGCTCAACTAGAGCTCCTTCACAAAATCGAAGAAAAATTCGAAGTGATCAAACATGAATACTACAAAATTATGGACGAAGAAAAGATTGAGGAAGCGGAAGAACAACTCTCGCAATTGGATGAGGAGATACAGAAATTAGAGGTAAGCCTTAAATCATCTTTTCACAAACAAAATGAAGGAAAAAATAGTAAAATAGACAGCACGTCTGAATCAAAATCCCATGATCAAGTTATTGCCAGAGGGGTCAGCATAAAGCTCCCTAAAATTCCACTTCCGATTTTTAGTGGCAAATTTGAAGAATGGTCTACATTTAAGACCACCTTCAACGAATTGATCAATAGCAATCCTCATTTAACAGACAACGAAAAACTGTTTTATCTCAGAGGGGCATTAACGGGTGAACCGAAAGGTTTACAAACCTCAGATGACACCTTTAGCTCACTCTTCAGAGAGCTGGAAGAGCGCTATGAAAACGAAAGAATTATTGTGGATTGCCATATTAAAAATATACTAAATCTTTATGTAATCAAACAAGAGTCAGCAAAAGAACTGAGAAACCTTGTAGATCAGGTAAAAAAGAATTTGAGAGCGTTAAAGGTCTTGGAATTCGATAGAGACACCTTTTCAAACGCTATTTTGTTGAACATAATATTAGGAAAAATTGATCGAGAAACTCGTAAGCAATTTGAATTAACACTAAAGGATAAGGAAGTGCCTAATTTCGATGAATTTTTAGAATTTTTAGAGCGCAGATGCCAAATTTTAAGTAGTATTACTTCTGCGAATGCTTCAAAAACCACCAATAAATCTTTATTTATCCGTACCACCAAATCACAAAATAAAATGTGCATTTTATGTAAAACAGAAAGTCACCCAATATATCATTGCGAGAAGTATAAAAGTATGAAACTAAGCGATCGTCTAAACATTGTAAAGAAAAATAAGCTTTGTTTTAATTGCCTTAGTTTTTTTCATATAATTCATCAATGTACTTCAAAGAGCAGATGTCTTGTTTGCAGCTCCAAACATCATACTTCGTTGCATAATTACTCATCACCAGATGTTCGAATTTATGAGCCGTCAAAATCTATAAACAATCTGGCTGCTGAAGAGACAATTAATAAAAATTTAGCTCCCGAAGATTCAGCGCAAAATGAAAATGTAGTTCATTCATTTTTTTCACATGAAAAGAGCCATAAATCTGTCTTAATAAATACTGCGATTGTTTATATAGCAGACATTAATGGTATAAATAAGCCTTTTCGTACAATATTGGATAGTGCCTCACAGAATAATTTTATAAGTTTAAGAGCAGCTGAAACTTTAGGTTTGAAAAAACAATCAATTAACATTCCCGTTGCAGGTCTTAATAATTCACCGATGTCCTTGAAATCTAAAGTGAAGGCGTGTGTCTCTAATAATAAGAGAGGCGATTTGCGATGGAATCTGGACTTGTTGATCATCCCGAGAATCACAGATTTCACTCCTGGAAAGGAAATAAACATAAATAAATTAAACATTCCTTCGAACATCTGTTTAGCTGACCCACAGTTTTTTATTCCAAATAAGGTTGAAATTTTATTAGGTGCGGAACTGTTCTTTGAATTATTAAAGGTAGACAAAATAAAGTTAGGAAAGCACTTATATTTACAGGAAAGTGTGTTTGGTTATCTAATTTCTGGTTGTGTGTATAACAATGTAGTAAACAATACGAAAAAATATTGTTTCTTAACGAAAAATTTAGAAGCTTTAGATAACACATTGAAATCTTTTTGGGAGATAGAAGAGGTGGGAAATTTAAAACCTTGTGATAGCAAAGAGTTAGAATATTGCAATAGGCACTTCGATAAAACGCATTTTAGAAATCCGGATGGCAGATATGTCGTAGCCTTTCAAACCGGAAATTTCTGAGCCCAATTTAGGAAATTCAAAAATCGTTGCATTGAAAAGATTAAATTATCTATGGCAACGTCTAGATCGTGACCCTATAATGCGGAATTTATATACACAATTTCTTAATGAATATCAGTTTCTTAATCACATGCATGAAATAGAGGAAACTAATGAATTTGAGGACGGCTATTATTTACCCCATCACGGAATTTTACGACCATCTAGCGCGACAACTAAATTGCGCGTCGTATATGACGCAAGCGCAAAAAGTAGTAATGGATACTCATTGAATGATTTATTGTGCAAGGGTGGTGTGCTACAGGACGATCTCTTTTCGATATTGGTTCGATTTAGAAAGCATATTTATGCATTTACCGCCGACATCAAACAAATGTTTCGAATGATAGAGATAAATCCGTCCCAATACAAATTCCTAAAAATTCTGTGGAAAGACAGTGCATCATCCCCGGTTAAGGTCTTTCAATTATCAACGGTCACGTATGGAACAGCTTGCGCCCCATTTTTGGCCACCAAGGTCTTACAACAACTCGCCTTAGATGAGCAAAAGGCTTTTCCATTAGCTTCCAATATTGTACTGAAAGATTTCTATATGGATGATTGCTTGTCGGCGTCATCCAATTTAGAGGAATTTAATTTAATGCAAGCAGAATTAACACAACTCCTTCAGAGGTGGGGGGGATGATTTTGCATAAATGGTGTACTAATAAGGTCCAATCTACTGACAATCTGATATTTCCCTTGGATAGAAATTCAGAAGAAATAATGGTTAAAACTTTAGGCATGCTTTGGAACAGTTCTAGCGATACATTTACATACAAAGTCAACGTTAAAATAACAAGTACTTTCACCAAACGAGAGGTGCTATCGCAAATTGCCCGGCTTTATGACCCTCTTGGTCTCTTAGGGCCCGTGATCGCAAAGGCAAAGATATTCATGCAACAATTGTGGTTGCTTAAATTACAATGGAATGATACTTTACCTTCGCAAATTTCCAAACAATGGAAAACCTTTATCGCAACATTGCCAGAGCTCGAGTCCATCAACGTACCGAGATGCTTCTTAAAGGTGCACGTCCAATCAGTGGTACTTAATGGCTTCGCCGATGCTTCTTCAAAAGCATACGGTGCAGTTATTTATGTGCAAACTATATCTAACTCCAACGAAACGGTTAGTCACCTTCTTTGCAGCAAGTCACGAGTGGCCCCTACAAAGGTGATAACCGTACCCCGCTTGGAACTATCAGCGTGTCTTCTTCTTGCAAAATTAACCTGTAAGGTCTTAGATGCTTTAAACCAACAGGTGAATGCTGTGCGACTATTTTCAGACTCGACCATTGCCTTAGCTTGGATGGACACTGCTCCACATTTACTTAAAACATTTGTCGGCAACCGTGTAGTGCAAATAAAGGACATTTCAAGGAACATTCCATGGCACCATATACCATCGGAGCATAACCCCGCAGACCTGATATCCAGAGGAATGGATGTGAAAAACCTTGCCTCCAGTGAACTATGGTGGAATGGGCCGCCACTTCAAATTCTTAAAGAAGCAATAGAGAAACCTATTTCTAGTCTTACTGACTGCTCGAACAGTTATTATTCCAATGAACTCAAAGCCAGTAGACAAGTGACTTTAATCAACAATATGGACATTAATTTTTTTGATAATTTGTTGACTTTAACAAATAATTTTCTTAAATTAATTAGAATTGTAGCATATATTTTTAGGGTTTTTTTAAAGTGTAAGAGGGTAGCAACCGCAACAGGCCCTCTGTTACTGGAGGAATTAATGGGGGCAGAAGTGTGCTTGATTAAGCATGTGCAGGTAATGTATTTTTCCAAGGAAATCTCCGCCCTGAAAGGGGGATCTTCGGTGCATGGTTCAAGTAAGTTAAAATTTTTGAACCCCTTTATTGATTCGAATGGCTTGATAAGGGTGGGAGGTAGATTGGCTAAATCTAACTTACCATTTGATCACAAATTTCCTATAGTGCTACCAGCGAGCTGTCGCTTAACGAGAATCATATTCCAGTATTATCATGTACGAGATTTTCATGTCGGGCCCCAGGCTCTTTTGAACACTGTGCGCCAAAAATATTGGCCTCTTAGCGGTAGAAACACAGCTCGCAAGGTAGTACATGAATGTGTGCAATGTTTTAAAATTAAGCCTATGCTGGCTAATCAAGTAATGGGAGATCTCCCTCCTGAAAGAATAACGCCCAGTTCACCATTTTCCAGAGTAGGATTAGATCTGTGTGGCCCCTTTGAAATAAAATATAAGGGTCAGAGAAAGGGTACCTTCCAGAAAATATACGTTGCCATTTTCGTGTGTATGGCCTCTAAAGCTGTACACTTGGATTTTGTCTCCGACTTGACATCCGAGGCGATAATAGCAACGCTAAAGAGATTCTTCGCTCGTCGTGGGAGGAGTTCGGTAATTTTTAGCGATAACGCTACTAATTTTGTTGGGGCTTCAGCAGAACTGAAGCGTTTACGTAAACTTGTAGCCAGTGATGAAGTTTGTAACTTTTTAGCTTCAGAAGGCATTAACTGGAAATTCTCCCCTCCTAGAGCACCCAACTTTGGTGGACTTTGGGAGGCAGGAGTTAAGGCCTTCAAATACCATTTAAAAAGAGCAGTAGGTTCCGCTCATCTCACGATCGAAGAATTTCTAACCGTAATAACACAGATCGAAGCGATTTTAAATTCGCGACCGCTTTGTCCCTTGTCCACAGATGCTGATGATCTTCAGGTGTTAACTCCAGGCCACTTTCTCATAGGCAGGCCCCTTAATTTAATCCTGAACCTAATTTGATGGAGGTAAAGGATAACTTGCTTAACAAGTGGCAAAGGACTCAAAAATTAACCCAAACGATTTGGAAACGCTGGCAAAACAATTATCTCAGTAATTTACAGGAGAGAAACAAATGGATGTTTAAAAAACAAAATATTTTGCCAGGCATGTTGGTCCTATTAAAGGACACTCAACTCCCACTTCGCACCTGGTCTCTAGGTCGCATTACTAAGGTAATCCCAGGTGCTGACGGAATGGTCAGAGTAGTAGAACTACGCACCGCTAAGGGCAATTTTAAACGTTCTGTTAACCAAATAAGCATATTACCCATAAATGACAATGATTAACAAAAATCTGGACTGTAATTGTGTTTCATTGTGTATTAATTGTGTTTATTTTATTTCTTTGCTTATAATCTGTACTATGTTGTGTTTTTTTTTTATCTGTATTGCATTTATACATATTGAAATATAATATTTCAACGCCGGGCGGGATGTTCCGTACCTGTAACAAACATTGTAATTCGCCTTTGGCGACGGAACACCACCCCCGCATCTATGCCAATTGGCAATCAATCCTTTTAATGTAACCCTTTCGTTGAACCCGGATCACGGGTTGAGTACGCATGAGTGTAAGAGGAACAACCTCTGCGGCAACAAGTCGCCATTAGTCTTCATTAAAACATTTATGTTAACAGTCCGCTAATTTCTCTTTTAATTTGGAACACCTCCGTACATTTGGTCTAAGATATATTAATTCACTTGAGCAATTTTAAAGTATGAAACTGACATTCATATTCTTCGGGTATTATGAAATATTTCACATTTTAAAAATTATTCATTTATTTTACAAAATTCTTTTCTAGAATTGTACATGTTAAAAATCTTGATACGAGTTGAGAAGTAAATTTTTTGAGAGACAGAACATTTACAGAAACGGCTCATTATTTGCATACTGAGTTTTCAATTTGGTACGATATTTTAATTAAAAGTTTATATATATAAGACGACCCCAGAAGCCAAGGGATACAAGTGACAAAATTTAGGTTTGGAGTAAATTGAGTTCAAAGTTGGAACATCAATAGTAATTGACTGAATTAAAATATGAAACTGTTGCTTATTTCACAGCGGTCTTTGAACTCTTATTTCAATAACTGTGAAAGAAAAGTGGAGTACACTATTTTCTAAAATTTAAGTAGAGATTAAAGAGTTAAGTAGTTTAAAGAGCTTAAAAAGTCGACTTCTAGAACGCAGCACATATTTAGAAAATCACTTATATTTCTTTCCCTCCAAACAAATAGCCTTATTTCCAGATAGCCTGTGCACTTATCTCAGTTTTCTTTTCAATTTTGTCACTGATACCCCTTGGCTTCTGGTGTCCTCATATACTATACATATGATTTTACAGCAATTCCACTTTTACTATAAATATCTATAGGTATAATTCTACTGTTAATCACAACAATCATATCATTAAACAATTTTAGCTATATATCCAATACAAAATGTATTTAATTTCTGTCATCTTTATGATTCTAATATTTAATTACATGGTGGATAAAAATCATCTATTCGGTCGTAATTACATTTATGAATTTATGCAAATAAAGGAATTGACAAAATATTCGCTAGAATTAAGTTAACGATGGCGGTATGCTATTGTTATATTTATTTTATATTTTATAACAATTACTGTAA
Organism: Maratus speciosus; assembly: GCA_963932465.1. NCBI lineage: Eukaryota > Metazoa > Arthropoda > Arachnida > Araneae > Salticidae > Maratus > Maratus speciosus. Next base: position 124,352,482 of record OZ010797.1, read on the forward strand.
CAGGAACAATCAAATTTATTATTAGCGTGAAATATACATATATATAAATATTTACTACGTTAATTTAACTTTTTTAATTATCGTAGCTAATGACATTAAAGCAGTATTATTCTTAACTATTTCCTTAACAATTCGCTACCATAATTTATTAACATTATATTTCTGACATAAAATAAACAGGCTCCAGATTCCATCAAATCATTTCATTCTTTTGGGAAATTAAAAACCAATCTTGCTTTTGTTATTTCAGGACGAATTTAACTCGCCAAGAAAGCGATAAGTAGACAAATTAAGTAAAGTATAACAGCTTCGATAGGGAGCTTTTCCTCCACATACAGTGGTGGTCAGAATTATAAGAACAATTGAAAATTGCACAGAAAAAAATTTATTTCTGAACTAAATAAAGTGAAATTTATACATAAAATGCTTTTTTATGCGAGAAATCATTATAGAAGGCAAAACATTGGAAAATGCAAAATATGAATGTTTTGCCATAATTAACAAAATATGCCATTGTAAAAATTGGACAAAATTATAAGGACAATGAATGTTTTTGCCTGAAAAACACTAATAATTAATAATCTCTCCCTTCTTCTCAATCACTTTTATCAGTCTTGACGTCATGGAATTTGACAGTTCCTTAAGAACTTTCTTGGAAATTTTTGACCAGGCTTTTTCGATGGAGGACATGAGTTCTTGCTTGTTTTCATATTGTATACCATTTTTGTATACTTCGTGTGCCAGAATACCCCACAGATTTTCCAGTGGATTCAGATCAAGGCTTCTGGTCGGCCAATGAAGTAGTTTCACAAAATTAGCATCAAACCACGATTTTGAAGTTTGGGAAACATGTACCTGCATTATCCTGCTGGAAAAAATAGTCTCCACTCGTTATTAATGGTGCTTCCAGTAAAAGATTATGGCTAAATACATCAACATAACTCTCAGAATTCATTCTACCCTGCACAAAATCTGTTGGAGTAGTTCCACCAGTTTCGAAATCTCCCCAGACTATTATTGAGCCACCTCCAAATGCACGCTGTGAGAAAATTTCTTTTACTCGATGGAGATCATACCAGAAGTAGCGAAAACCATCTGGCCCATCCAAATTAAACTTTTTCTCGTCTGAAAAGACAACATCATCCCACTTTTTGCCCACAGTAATGCATTTTTTGGCAAACTCCATCCTCAGTCTCTTATGAACTTTTGTAAGAGGCGATCGTAACATATGTTTACCATAGCGAACCTTTTTTTCTTTTTGTAAAACACGTCGAACAGTTCGAGCACTGCATTCTAAGTTCAATTCACGTTTTATTTCTGTTGACGTTTGTTTTTTGGAGCAAGCTCGCCTTATTATCATTCTTTTCTCCCGTACAGAAAGAGAAGATGGTCTACTTGTATGTCTTTGCCGTCCATATTTACCGGGATTTTTAAGATAATTGTAAATAACCGTTCTTGATCTATTAAGTTTTGTCGCAATTTGGCGTACAGAAAGTCCTGAACTTTTAAATGGATCCACTTTCCCTTTCTCAAACTCCGAAAGCTTTGTACCTAGCGGCATGACTGAAAAAGAGAATATGACGATCCCAAACGCTTACTACGCATTTATATCGTCGCTGAGTTCCGTGTATAGAGCAAAAAACATGCAAATTTTACTTTTTAGAACACACAAATACAATTGTTCTTATAATTTTGTCCATATCAGATGGCTGTATAAATTCATAATACATTTTATGAATATAATTTTTCCACATATTTCTATAAAAACTTATAAAAATATTCTTCATTTTTCTTTTAGTTTCCATCCATTAAATTTGCATAAGTTTCCGGTCAAATGTAGCCATGATTTGGCGATTTTCCCCCTGTCCTTATAATTTTGACCACCACTGTAGGAGACAGTTGCGTTTAGATAGCTACATTATGTTTGTGATTTTTTTTGTTTTATCGTGAATATTTTTTTCAACAAATTTATTATCTCATATTGTATAAAGGTCCTTTATTTTTAAGAAAAAAAAATTGTTAATTGATTCGAATTGTAAAAAATTAGAAATATGAATAAAATAGTACGGAATGTTCTGAATATTTTTATGAATAAATTTCGGATTATATTCATAGATGCACTATAAAGAATGAAATAAAATTCAGGAATTCAAGATACAGATATTGCAATGTACCGCTACATAGTAAATGCTTCAAAGATCTTCATATGACAAAAATGTAGTTGATTTGTTCTCGTTTGCATTTTCGTAACCTCACATATACTTACTTACACGTGTGATCTTTTGTGTTAATAAAATCGGAAAAAACTTGTAAAATATACGTTTCTCAGAGTCTTGATTTACCTCTTAAAGGTTAACCTCAGTAGATTTTCTCACATGGTTAATGAAAGTATTTAATTAAGCAGTAGGTTAGATTCGATAGTTTCATTAGGCATTCGCGTTTTTTTTTTTTTTTTTTTTTTTTTTTTTTTGGAAAAGTCAAACAATAATAAAAAAAAAAATCGCGGATAATTCATAGATTACGAAACACTTTTTTTTCTATCAATTTAAAGCTTTTTATTAATTAAAAAAAAATTGCAATATGGGTTTTTTTTCTTTTAATTAGTCATTAATATGTATAAAATACAACTTTATTGCATTTGTGTCAAGGGGTTATGAAAGCATAAAGCAGCGAGGAGAATTTATTACTGTACGGGTGCACACTCGTTATTAAATGCCTTCGTAAAAGATCCAACCAAGGTTCTTCTATCATAAGGTTGTTCCATTTTAAGGATAGCCAATCAGAGTAGAGCAGGACTGAAACGTCACGTGGCGGACAAGATTAGAGATCGACCAGCCGTCATAAAGTAAATGGATGCGAAATAATGAAATATCAAGTAAAATAAATTTTTAAAAAGCAGATTTTCGAAAGTAAATTGAACGAAATCATTTTCCTTAAAATAATCTGTTCAAACACTGATTGGAGTTAATTAAATATAAAATGCATGATGGTTAAATAATATCACGATACGTTTGTTTACATTCAAATACTTGAAAAATTCGCAAAAAAATTAAATTTTTAATGTGTAAAAGTACAAATGAAAACTTTTAAACTATTGTAAAATAAAATGGATAAATGAATTATATGAATATGATTACAAAGCAGTAGTATAAAAAAGACTAGTATTATCAAACAGAATAAATTAAACAAAACTCACACATTAAAACTTTTAACAATAATGCATTGTCCAATTACTAGATATAAGTTTTCAAAAAATTTCGAATGTCACTATGCTTATTCAGGATCAAAATAATACAATAATATTGCTCTATAATTAAACTAATTCCATTATGTAAAAAAATATGTATGCATATTTTTTACATTATAATATTCAAACAACAATATCGTAAAATTTAAAACAACTTCAGTAATAAAATATCCATGTTATCTTATAAAACACATCAAATATAACATTTCTCCATACAAATAGGGAAACAATAGAAAAAAATGTATGGAGGTATACAGATTTAACAATGTGCTAACATTTTCAAAAAATAGAAAAGAAAAAAAAGTAAGAACCAATATCGTATTTTCAATAATGCATGTGAATAATACTTTTTACACACTATCATGTTGTAAAATCATTGATCTTCATTATTAATAATCAAAATTAAATTTTTAAATTCTTTAGTTTCAATTGCACATCAATATGATTCAAATATCTGTAGCGTATATTGTACGTCAGCCGTTTGCTAAGCGCCGGGTTAGCTAGATTCGAAGTGCATGTCGCTGCATCAGCATCCGATGTACAACAGATCTACGAAAAATTGAGAAAATCGCACAAAAATCCTTATCACAGCGCCTCATGTATGAAGTTTGGTTCAAATGTATGCATAACTTCATATGCTTTCCGATGATATAATGAGACACACATAGATAAGGACAGACAGATATTTTGTAAAAACATGTTTTTCGGATTATCTGACCCTTAAAACGTGGATATCCTCCAAAAACCGGAAATCGAACAAAATTTCGACTACAATACTTTCTTCTATTATAGATAAAAGAAAGTAAAAAAGGGTAATGCTAAAGCAAATATTTTAATAGAGGAAATTTTTTTAAAAAAAGGTAAAAAAAAATCACAATAACAAAAGAAATTTTGTTATGCAATTTTTGATTTTTTTTTTTTTAATTTTGAGGCGATTTTTCCATATGAGTAAAATGGATCCTGCTTTATTTTTTTTAGCACAATATATTAAATCTTGTCATGTTTTCAATAAAATTTATTCTAAGTTCGTGCAGAGATTTTTGCATTTTTTGTGATTTTTTTTTTTTTTTTTGAGATTTGTAAAAGGAACTCGGTTACCAAATATAATAAATTTTCTCCTCTGCGAGTTTTAAACTTTGAACCTTTTTTTTTTTCTCCATTTGATGGCGATTTGTCTGCATTTATGAAAGAAATCCGGTTTTAATCTTTTATTCCAATATAGTAAATGCTGTCCTCTTTTTTTCCCCTTTCATTAAAGTTTATAAGGAATTTCTCGAGATTCTTTTATGCAATTTTTAGAGATTTTCGTGTTCTGCAGAAATTTTTTGACATTCGTAAAAGTAATTCGGTTTTAGAACTGCAGCATAATATAGTAAATTTTGTTCCCTGCGATTTTCCAGAATAATAATCGGCAGTTAACAAAATGCCGTGTATTTCGACGTCCGGATTTGAGACTCTGAACTGTATTGTTAAATCTGCATAGTGTTCTCCAAAAGTTACTAGAACACCTTGATATAGCGCATTTACTAGGTTTTGATTTCAAAAAGTCTGTTAAAATAATAGAATAATTAAAATCAGTCACAGAAAGAAACTTCCAACGCAGAACAGTATTAAATACTATTGAAACGAGCGGTGCGAGGCGAATCTGTCCGCCACGTGACGTAATGCGCGAGCAGTTAGGAAATCTTTACAGTTGGCGCATCGCACGAATGGTACCCCCCTGGATCCAACTAGCTTATGATTTGAAGCCTATATTTTATTTAAATACAATAATTTAATTTTACTGGTGCGAGATATATTTTTTATAGTATTTCATATTTTAGTTCATGTAATTCACTTTGGTCTTCATTATCCTCAAGGTTGGGAATGCATTAATAATTTCTAGTACAAACATATACAGGGTGTTCCAAAACAAATTTAGAGAGGGGGGATAGTAGGCATGGCATCAAGAGGAGTAAAAATTGCCATAGAACATGGCGTCGCAAACTTCTTATTGAGTCACAAATACAGAGTGATACATCCTAACTGAACTCGGGTTGAGGGTAATAATTTCGAGAAAAATAAAAGCATTCCAACGAAAATGCCACGATATATACCTTGTTTTGTGTGAAATGTGACACGAAAAGATCTGGAAGAACATGTTGCTCGAGCAATCGATGATATTGTATGAACTGATTATCATATTCCAGAAAGTAGGACTTCGAATGCCTAATGCTGGCGCATATAATGCAAACTTCTACCACTTTTGTTGGGTGTTGTCACATTTACAACAAAGATGAGAATGTCTGTTAAATGTTTTTTTTATAATGTACTTCTGTTTTCTGAAAGTTATTACCGTCAACTCAAATTGAGTTAATGAAACCTCCTGTATTTTTGATTAAATACGTGGTTTGCGACACCATGTTCTATAGTAATTTTTTAAAGCCTACTATCGCCCCTCTGAATTTGCCGGTCGAATTTTGGAACACCCTGTACAGGTAATGTATATTTTTTTACTCACTTAACCTGAAGGAGAGGATCCAAAGTTGAAAATGGAACACGTGTTTCGAAAGCATTTTCAATGCTAATCTAAAGAAATAGCATTTCTTAAGTACTACTTTCTACATATGTGAACTTTTGTGTTAATAAAATAGGAAAAAATTGTAAAATATCCGTTTCTCAAAGTCTTCATAAAGGTTAACCCTAGCAGATTTTCTCACATGGTTAATGAAAGTGTTTAATTAAGCAGAAAGTTAGATTCGATAGTTTCATTAGGCTTTCGCGGTTTTTTTTTTTTTTTTTTTTGAAAAGTTAAACAATAATAATGATAACAAAAATCACGGATAATTCATAGATGACGAAACACTTTTTTTTTAAATCAATAACATAATAATAATATTAAAAATTTCCCTTTTTACATGCAATAAAATAAGGTATATAAATCAAAAACTTATGAAACACTGAAGTCAGTAAAAATAAATTTTCAGAAATTGCCCTCCATATGTCGTAAAATGTGCGATTTCTATCGGCAGCCGTGTACATGATCTATTTCTATAGAATTTATACACATCACGAAATGCATTAAAATTAAATAAACTATAAAATGCATACGACAGTGTTAAATACCTTTCCAGCAATTGTCTATTACTGTCATTCATATTCATACATGAGATACACTTTGATGGTTTGCAGGTCCTAAGTAGGTTTAAGAAATCCAGTATTAAATCTGAGCTGACATCCATAAAGAACCGCGAATCTCGGCTCACATGTGTCAGCATCTGTGTTTCATATATGTATATGCGTGTGTGTGTGTAAAGGAAAATATAGTACGATTATGTCTAAAGCCGTACATTGATATTTTAATTGGCTATAATAACGTATCTTTTTTAATTTTCGGTTAAATAATTTGTTACATGCGTTCAAATACTTCATCTGGAATTATCATTAAAATAGGTAAATCTGCATCGGAGAAGGTGAAAAAAGAGAACAATCATTTTGCAATAGCGAGCCTGGTTTTCTTTGTTTTTATAAAGCCTGATTTTTGGTAATGAATTGATGATCTCAGCTGCTACAAAACAAAGCCATCCCCCGCTCAGGAATAGGTTAGAAAAGCCATACTCAACCTGAGGCCCGGCGACCTTTTATGTGTGGACCGAGGCATATACGTGATGTAAGGCATGTAATCATTAATTTATATTTAAAAAACTAATTGAGATGTGCATAAAAAACATTTAAGATCTGAAATGTTGCATTATGTAATTTCGTAGGAAGTTAAAATTTGCTCTGTTATTAACAACTAATTTTAAATTATGTTAAAACTTCCGTTATTATGCTAAATGCAGTTTGCTTAGTCAAAAGTTCTTTTTAAACGTAGTTGCATTTATGCTACAGTAGTGTATATATATTTCTTAATCTTCAACACAAATAAAATATTATTACAAATTAATTAATGCACTATGTTTTTCTATATTAAAAAAAAAAAAAAAAAAAAAAAAAAGAAGATTTTGCATTGAACAAAATGCTGATTTATTAGATAAAATCGCCTGATTTTTTTTCTTCTTTAACCCTTTCGAGGGTGGTGTCCTTAAAAAAGGACACCTAATTTTTATTCCAGAACTGACAAACGGCACCAAGAATATTTAATTAAAATTTTCCTTTTATAAAGTACGTGAAAATAAGCAAGTTCGTATTTTCTAATAAATTTGTTTATAAATTCTGGTGTCAGTCCATTATTTCACCAGTTTATAAACAAAATTACTCCGCGCCGGAAAAGGTTAAAACCTGAATATTCTGTATTGTTATATCATTACCAGTGGTGGAAAACTGGCGCAGGGGCGGAGCCTATTGACACCACTAAATTTTTATGGTATTATTTAGTTTAATAAAAACTCAGAAATTTGATCATTAGATAAGAGTCAAAATACTACTATAATTTAGTGGTGTCAATAGGCTCCACCTCTGCGCCAATTTTCCACCACTGCATTACACTTTATACTTGTTATATAGCTAACTGTTTTTTAGGATTGAACATTTGTCTCATTTGTATGATTGAACATTTAGGATTGAACATTAACTCCACTATTTCCGAACAACAAACTTCGAGAAATATTTCTACAACATTGGCAGCATAATCTAAGACAAAGTTTATTGTTTGGAAATAGTGATGTTAATATTTCTTCCGAGACAAATGTTCAAACCTACTGATAATATCAACTTCGTTATATTGCTTTGCTATACTACTTATGCTGTCTTACTATTTTAATTACACTTTCTTTTAACCTTTTTTTAAGTGTGCTGCGGCCCGCCTAAGATAGCAAACATATGTTTGCGGCCCGCGAGAAAAAAGTTTGAATATGGCTGGGTTAGTCAGACGTCATGATCCCACTAAGAAGCTGATATTTGTAATTTTAAATACAACGAGGAAGTACCGGATAGAAGGGGACAAGGGACCTTCAAACTCATTTTTTATTATTTTTAAATTACACTTTAGATACTATTCAAGGGTATGACTACACTATATGAATTATGGCATATATTTATCACACAAGAAATTAGAAAAAGTTTTTGGGAGAAAAATAAGGTTTTTGCCTTAGTATTTTAAGCGTTATGAAGAACTTTTCAAAATTTCCCATACACATTAAACATCAATTAAAATCCCTAATGTTTTTTATGCCAGTTTGGTTTACATATACAAATGAAACTGTCCATCGAACTTTATATATTTGAATATAAAGGTAAGAAAAAAAATATTTTCTAAATTTTATGAAATTTTCAACATTTTTGCATCCTATTTCTGCACTTAACTACCTTTAACTTTCCAATTGCGCTTAGTTTAAAAAACTATGCACAGTTTTATTTTTTATATGTAAACCAAATTGGCATAACTAAAATTGGGGATTTCAATTGATATGGAATGCGCATGGGGCATTTTAGAAAGTTCTTCATAAAGTTTAAAATATCCAGGAAAATTCCTTATTTTTTGCCCTTTTTAAAAAAAAAAATTCTTGCGTGATAAATATATGCCATAATTCATATGCCCTTGAATAGCATTTAAATTGCAATTAAAAAAAATAATAATAAAATCACTTTGAAAGCCCCTTATCCCCTTTAAAAGAGACAATTTAATAAAATACACAATAAAGTCATATTTAAAAACCGTTTATCCGAAACGCCTACAAAATTTATATGTAATTTTATTTTGTATTTAATTAAATGTTATTTTAAAGTGTTTTAACATAATATAAAAGATATTTACATTTTTCAAAATAATAAGAGAATAAGGTAGTATTTTTCTTTAATATATGGCAATCAACTCGTATAGAAATAATTGTCTTAGAACACTGATTATTTTTGCACGATTTTTAATAATTTAGATAATAAAGTATATTCCAAAGAATTTTCAATAAATTTAACCATTATAGGTTCTAGCTTGAAGATATATGAAAATAGAGAATTAACACTATTACAGATATGATTATGTTTAAAAAATATAAAAACAAGGCAAATTATAAAATGGAACATTCGAATTCTGGACAGTTATGGTATAAAAATGCAGGGTGTCCATAAAAAAAATTACAGTTTCAATGGTATGTTATAACAGTTTAATTTGGACTATTTTCAACAAATTATACATCACATTAGAGGTAAGCTAACTTAGTTTTTCTTACAAATGTTCAATAGGTGCGCATTTAGTTATACGGCACACATCTACCCTAAATTCCAATTCTTCCCACATTTCGGTTAACAAGTCTGTAGCAATGGAAGCAATAGCCTCTTCAATTCTGTGTCTCAACTCTGGCAAATCATTAGGTAGCGGCGCAGTAGAAGATATTTCATATAGCCCCAAAGAAGTATAGCCATCGCATGGCTCTAACGGGTTTTAAATCTTCAGCCCAGCAAAAACGCTTTGCGCTCAGGAGTCGCCCTTTTGTGTATGTGGCACTGCAAGCAAGTCATTAACAAAGGAAAAGTCGCGCATTCGCTTATCTAAAACTGTTTGAGTGACTCTTTAATTATGACCTTGAACCAATAATCTATAACGCTCACAGTGGATATTATTAAAATTTATAACCTGGGCATTCTTTCATAGAAACCCTCTATATGATAAAAATAAAAATATATTTACATGTCTCAAAATCTTAACAGACTAAACAAGCCTTTTCGTCAATATCCAGTAATCGACTTGCATCGAAATAATATTTTCGGAAGGTAGATTACTTTTACATAATACTTAATTACTTAGAAAATACCGATATTTGCGCATTGTCAACAATTTTCAATAATTTTAGGTGCTACCCATATAAATATAATTATGGGCCAGAATTTCGCACATATTAATCAGCATATATTAATTTTTTGCTTGCTTAGTCACATTCTCATAAAGAACTTTTTCTTAATTTTTTGATACATCAATTGATATATTCAGTATTGGTACAATCTGCTCCATAAAGTCTTAAATTTGGAAAATCCAATGGACGAATTGTGGTTTGGGATCTAAAAAATAACCCTGTACATAGCTTTCAACAATTTATTCCTTAAGTCCAATTCTGAAAGACACTCATTAACCCCTTCACGGTCGCTTAACATTTGAAAAAACCATCAAAAGTGTACCGATTTTTTTTATTACAGAAATTGAATAATTATAATGTTTCTAAATAAAATATGCAATTAGTTTATTTTTAAGACGAAAAAACAATATTTTATAGCCATATTCATATTTGTATAAAAGCCATCATGCGAGAATTATGTGTCTTAACCTCTTAAGCTCCGCTTCCGATAAAAGTAGGTTACTTTTTTTTTTATTATTCAGATTGTTTGATTCCCACCACCGTAGTTTACGACAGATAAAATGATGCGAAAATAAAGCCATTTACACTATTGAAAAAAAAAACTGGTGGGAGTCAAACAATCTGAATTAAAAGATAGTAGCCTACATTTATCGGGGGCGGAGTTTAAGAGGTTAAGACACATAATTCTCGCATGATGGCTTTTATACAAATATGAATATGGCTATAAAATATTGTTTTTTCGCCTTAAAAATAAACTAATTGCATATTTTATTTAGAAACCTTATAATTATTCAAATTCTGTAATAAAAAAAATAGGTACACTTTTGATGGTTTTTTCAAATATTAAGCGACCGTGAAGTGGCTAATATTCCAGTTATCATCTGAAAGGCTTGATTCATCAGAATCCATATCAAAATGACAAAAATATTACAAATCTATGACAAATCTAAGGCAAATTATAGATCGTACAAATCAAACCAGAGTTCAGATATTCAAAGACTTCAAATGGAAATTCCAGTTCAATTTTTCTGGTTTCAGAAGTTTTTTCCAGCAATTAAATCTCCAGCCCGAGAATATGACGGGCACGAGAAATAACGAACGACACCTCAGCCCGAGATATTGACGGGAGCGAGAATTAAGGGGGATCCCTCCGTCCCCTTAATGAGTTGGAAGAGATGTATAGAACACAGCTATAAAATATTTTATATTTTAAAAAAAAATCGCAATTTTATTTAAATTAAAACCTAAAAAAAAAAAAAAGGAAAAGAAAAAAAATGGAAAGAAACCACGAAAGTACAGTGCAAAGATAATGAAATTCTTCAATAGATAAAGTGGGTAAAAACGCCCGCTTACATTTCTCCGGAGAGGAAATGTGATTCTCGCGGGACGCGAGATTACAAACCAACAAAACTTGAAGGGCTTGGCGAGATAAAACGCAATGAGCCAAGAGCGCTGAAATCTTCACTCTCTACCCGTAATCGAGTAACCCATTTGTTTACAGGGGAAGTGCCGTTTCAATTCATCTTATTGTTCGTGGAAGAGGGTGCTGTGAAAGAAATAACAGGATTAACTTTCGGGGAAAAAATGTGCTAAAACAATTAAGTTCTACGAGTAACATATGATCACTAATGTCTTAATAAAAACTTAAAACGCTTGTGAAAAATGTTATTTTAATGTTTATAAAATTTATTTTCAAGGTTAAAAAACCGTCTACACTACCTAAGAGCTTTGTCATTGTTTCTTTTAAGTGCATTTTCTGTATACATAACTTGTATATGTCCTATATTATAGTTATATATTTCGCGTTTTAAAAAAAATGGCACGATGATTACCGAGTAAAATGGTATGATGTGCTCTCTTATTTATTTATTTATTTTTTTTATGATTGCATGTTCATTAATGATTTGTTAAGAAATTACAAGAAAATGTTTTGGGAATTTAGTTTAAATAGAAAAACACATTTGTTCATTTATTAATTAAAGTGAAAATTAAAAAATAGCCAAAATATGTATGTTAACAATAACGAATTTTCATAGTTATATTTTAAAAGGATTAATGTCATTTTAGAGAGCATCCAAAAGTAATATTAATTTTTTCTAAATGTTATTATTATTAGTAGTAACTCCATTTATCATCCAAGCTCTATCGTACATAAGACAACAATATTTAGATTATTGCTAATTGTTTCAATTGCTGAATATTCAAAGTTCATATTTTTTATTCTTAATTAATTATAAAACATTTTTTTAATTTGCTTTTATTTATTGACTCATAAGTGAAACGAATTTAAAAAGAGTATATGTGATCAACCATTAGAGCACTTTCACTTTAAGAAATCCTACTATTCTGAATAAAATGAGTTTTGTTATTATAAAAAGTAAATCTGAAAAACAAATATTTCAGAAAGCATAATGACAGCTTCAATATAATTTTCATTAAAAGTTTAAATTTCTACAGCATGAAAGAATGAACAAATGGATTATAAATAAAGTTATATTAAATATTGTCATCATAGAATTACAGCATAGATTTTTTTCCTTCTGTCCCTTAAGTGACCGAATTTACCAATCTAATTTATAAAGTTGAAAGATAAAAGAAAAAAAAAAATCCCTTTCTTTTCTGAATTCAAGAATTATGTTTTCTAGTTACAAAAAGTTACGTCAGATTATCTTAAATAACTATTTTTAATTTTGCAGTGATATTTCATTATTAGCTTACAATATATTAACCATTATTGTGTAAATTAATTCACTATACAATTCATTTTTTTAAGAAAACACTCATTCGTGATTATAAATGTAATTGTAAAATTGCTAATCTACAAGATTTAGAAATTTGAAAATCACACAAAGTACTGAATTTAGCTATACATTTTAATTTAGAATATACCTTTAACAAAAAGTATTATAGATACAAAATTATTCAAGTGTTCTTATTCAAATTAAAAATTAACTTTTTTTCCCTGTTTAGTTGTAAATTTCATACTTTTTTAATACTTGGTCTTAAATGATGATAGCAGGGTTTTTTACCAACTCTGACGGTACGCATTAAATTCATAATTTTTTTTGTTTACTTTAGCAATTCTTACAGCAGAATTAATAAAGTTTCAATTTTTGATATAAATAATAAATATATGAGGTTCATGACATCTTTCCTGAGACAATATGACTTTTAACTACTACCTAGTCAACCTCTTTAGTGTTTGTAAAAATAGACTTTTTTTAATGTATTTGCTTTATTACACAAACCCATGTTAGGACACTTTTATAAAATTTATGATTTTAGAAAATCAAAAGTTGTGTTTATGACGCCCAATTATGAGCACGAGGGATATAGGCCGTGGGAGTTTTTCTAAGGTAACCTAACCCGTATTTACGCTTGGATCATCAAGGTTCGAAGAAAACCTAGAAAACTCCGAACGATTAGGCCAACGGGCGCGATTGGGATCGAATCCAGCAGCTCCCGTCTACCAGCTTCGAGAGCAGAACCTCTCGGCCACTGGTATAAAATCAAAGAAACGGTATAGGCAAAATTAAAATACTAAAAAATTTTAGAAAATTTTCCAAAATATATGTTGTAAAAACTATTAGCAATGTCTATTAAAAAAATAAAAGGGGAAAAGATATGAAAAATCTATATAAATGAAATCATTTATTTGCATTAAAAACCCAGAATTATCTTTAAAAATGGTAACATTTATCATTTGTTTCACCTTACCACCCACCAATACGAATCCTTCTGTATCCAAGGCTCCGCCCCCCTACTCAGCAGCTTTATGAATTGCAGGAATTCTCAGGTTCTATCCCTACGATAGCTGAGATCCTACTTCAAATAAAAGAACTCAATGTAAGTTCATTTAATGAAATCCCCAGTAAAATCAACAGTGTCCTAGAACAAATTCAATCAAAACTAGTATGTTGTGGCCATCACAAAACTTTCTTCTATCTCATACTTGTCAATACTTTAAAATTCATTATCACAGTGCATCTATGCTCATCATGAGGATTCTAAAAAGATGAAATTCCGTGCATTAGTTCTTGAGATATTACTGTCCATGAAATCGTGTAAATCCATCAAAATTCAGCATAGCAGCGCCACCTATTGGGTGATTTACACCAGAACCTAATTATCATCAACATATGTCAATGTCTAACTGAATATGAAGTTTGGGGAAAATCCGTGCATTAGTTCCTAAGATAGAGCTATTGCGCAAATCATGACAAATGCAGCATAATAGCGCCACCTGTTGAGCGATTTACACAACCACATAATCAGTATCAACATTTATCAAGGTGTACTTGAATCTGAAGTTTGATGAAAATTCGTGCATTAGTTCTTAAGATAGAGCTATTGAGGAAATAGTGCAAAATGCAGCATAGCAGCGCCACCTATTGCGCGATATTCACCAACACGTAGTCAGCATCATTTCATATCAAAGAGTAACTGAATCTGAAGTTTGATGAAAATATGTCCATTATTTCTTGAGATACAGCGATTGCAGAAATCGTGAAAAATGCTGTATAGCAGCGCCACCTGTTGAGCGATTTACACCAAAATGTACAAAATGTCAATTCATATCTAGGATTAACTGATTTTGAAGTTTAGTGAAAATTGTTGCATTAGTTCTTCACATATCGCTATAATGGAAATTCTGAAAAGTGCAGCATAGCAGCGCCACCTGTTGAGTGATTTGCACCAAAACACAAACAGCACTAATTCATATCAAAGTATACATGAATCTGAAGTTTGTTGAAAATCCAAGCATTAGTTGTTGAGATAGAGCTATTGCGGAAGTTGTAAAAAATTCAGTATAGCAGCGCCACCTGTTGAGCGATTTACACCAAACTGTACAAAACTTCAATTCATGTCAAGTATTAACTGAATTTGAAGTTTGATGAAAATCCGTGCATTAGTTCTTGAGATAGAGCCACTGCGGTAATTGTAAAAAATGCAGCATAGCAGCACCACCTGTTGAGCGATTTACACCAACACGTAATCAACATCAAGTCTTATCAAGGACTAACAGAATCTGAAGTTTCATGAAAATCCGTGCATTAGTTCTTGAGATAGAGCCATTTCGGAAATCATAAAAAATGCAGCATAGCAGCGCCACCTGTTGAGCGATTTGCACCAAAAACTAATCAGCATCAATTTGTATCAGGGACTAACTGAATATGAATTTTTATTAAATTCCGTGCATTAGTTCTTGAGATAGAGCGCCCACAAAATTTGTGTCACATACACACAGACAGACTCACAGAGTCACAGACAGACATTTTGTAAAAACATGTTTTTCGGGTTCTCTGACCTCTAAAACGTGTAAATCCGTCGAAAACCGGAATTCGAAAATTTTCATGAATCCAATACTTTCTTCTTGTAAAGATAGAAGAAAGTAAAAAGATCCTATTTCTAAACTTCTCGCTTTCAGCGAGATGCTAACTGGAAACTTTAAACTTCCTAGTAGCGAGTCATAAGTTCACTTACGGCTCCTGTCCTTATTAAATTTTATTATATATTTTATTTTTGTAATTTTAAATCTATGATCACTGAAAAATGTCTTTTTTGGTAAGGAATTGGGCTTTGCCAGCTTTTTTTTGGCTATTCTGAACTTTGAACATTTTTTTCCTATATTATTCTCTGATTTTCTACTGCGGACTTCACGTCACAGTGAAACCCCGGCTCCTTATTTCGGATTGGCTGCGGCCTTTCCTCTTTCTCTCTTTTTTACTTTCATTCTAACAAATACGTAGTTGCTTTGCACTACAATTAGACTCACTATTACTTCTTTTTTCAGGATGTGCTATGCAAATACTCATCTACAGGGCGTGGATTTGCTCTGCAAATGGGGAGCCCCTGGAACTTTCTGCTGTTCACTGGAGTAATTTTCTATTTCCAAAGCATTTCACAATACATTACACAGTACAGTATCGCACGATACAAAGAATTACTACTATGCATTTCTCCTCACTAAGAACTGGTTTCACCCACTAGCGTCTCATTCCTAGATGGTTCCCTACGGAAGAACGAAAAGTGGGATAGTCCACTTTTTGATTGAGTTGGTACGCATGATTGGTGTGGAGCCATCGAGATTTGTTTCAAATTTTGTTTTAAGCAACTGTATTGCAAGTAAACCGTGGCGTTGTGGTACGTCGTTTGTCTCGAGTTTCGTAGATCATTAGTTCGAATCCAAGCGAGCGGAAACGTGAAATTGATGTGTCTTTTCACTTTTCCATATTGTAAAAAAAATACGATTGAAAAAAATACAGTTTCTATTTTAAAAAAAACTAAGTTCAAACATCATTTTAATTTTTAAAAAAATCATTGAGAATTTATAATAATGATTCATAAATCATTTATTTTGTTTGTAAAAAATAGTTTGAAAGAAAAAATACAATTTCTATTTTCATAAATTTAAGTATGTTATTTTAACTTAAAAAACGATTTTTTTTTTTTAATGATTGAGCGCAGAAGTATCGTGCAGCTTCTAGCGATATTATCTGAAGTTTTGGAAAAGAGTGCAGCCCTCTTTTGACAGAAATAAGAACCAAAATGCTTTTACTTCAACGTTGATGACCTATTATCAATTCCTTATATCCCGAAAAAATGATCCAATATCCCCAAAAAATGATTTAATGCATAATTTCAGTCCCTAAAACTTTGTTTAAAAAGAAAAAAATATATGTTTTATAATGTTTACACTAGAACCAAAATATTATGCCGTAATTTAAAAAAATATAAATGAAAAGCACAATTTTTTTTAAAAATAATAATAATTCTGGCATAAACAACAATACCAAAAAATTATACTGTGATTTAAATGTATAAAAAATAAATGAAAAGTACAAAATTATTTTAAATGATATATGTATTTTGATTTTAATAATTATATGGCGTTAAAAATTAAATTTTATAAAATATTTTAACAAGTTCTTATATAATAATTTCTAAATTTTTTATTGAAAACTCTGTTAATTGAAACTATTTAAAATTAAAACTGGTTTTCGTTTTTTAATGGAATTAAAAATCCATCTTCAAAACAATCCTGCAATGCTTGTTTAGATTTTTTTTTTTTCTGTAAACGATCTGTTGCATTTAATGCAGATAATTGGTTCTGAAAAGAGCCTTTTTTTAATTTTTGAACGCGAGATTTGAATTATAATGTGATATGAACAACAAAACAACAACAAAAATCGGAATCAGATACAAACAGATACAAAATTAATCAATTCTGTCAACAGATGGCTCCACTCCACTTCTGCATACCACCCCACCCCAATTAAAAAGTGGACTATCGCCTTTTCGTTCTTCCGTAGGGAACCATCTAGGAATGAGACGCTAGTGTTCCCCCCCCCCCCCCCCCCCCACCTACAAAAGTGCCAAAAGCTGCCAACTCATACCAGCCAAACCCTTCATGTGTTGTCGGTTTGTAATGTCGCTTCCGCGGGAAAAGGGGGTTCAACTTTTTGCTGCGTCCGTGTAACAACATATAGCTTGATCATGATAGTAGACTTACTTTATTACAAACATACGAAGAGCTTAACCTGGAAGGCGCTCACTCTTCGTTCAAACAACCAAAAACAATATCATGTACGGCAAGACATAGTCCTTTTTCATCTTATATAAAACAACTTTATTATTTTTATGATGTGAGTTTTAAAAATAGTTTTGTTTTAAGTTAGTTAAATAAATTTTGATGTGTAAAGAGGTGCAGCAGATTTCCACCCATTCCTTCTGACGATACCAAGTTTTGCTCTAACACTTTTCGTACTGCTTATTGGCTCATTTTTCAATTTCTTTACGCATGTTGACTGTCAACTGCTAAATGATCCGTGGAAAATGAACCAGGTCGTTGTTGTTCGAAAGGACAAAACAAGTTTATCATCGCTTGTTCAGACGGTGATTTGTTTGACGACAAAAGGATAATAATAAGATCTTTGTGTTAGCATCTAGCACAATTTATTACTTGTTATGTAACTTGATTATTTTCTTGCTCTGAACTGTCTTGAATTTTAAGATAACTATTTTCCAAGAACTGTATGTAAATGAAAAATAAGCAATCAAGTGCGAGTATTACTCGCGCTCAGAAGGTTCCGTACAATAAATATATGAATTATAAACTGTATTATTAAAAAAATATTTGTTAAAAAAATAATAAGACTTTGAAAAAAAAAAAAATTATGCAACGTAGGATTGGGTATATACTGCAAAAGTATGAGTGGGTATACCATAAAAGTTCAAAGGGATATGAAACCTGAATAAAATCAAATATTGCTATTCTGCATAACTCTTTTTTAAATCTTATCCTAATCTGTTCATGATGATCTGTTTATGAGGTCGCAAAGTTTCAACGCCAGCTTGGTCCGTTCCACGTTTTTCCTGAAAGATTTTTAATTAACTTTTAAAGACACGGGAGGTGTATTGAGAGATCCACTCAATGAAAACTAGTCGCGAATCTCATAGTATTTACGTGATTCATTCTGATTAAATTAATCTGTTTTTAACAATTTGACGTTATTTCTTTTATACTGATACTGGGCATTGTATTACACAAATGCATCATTAAAAGTTGTTATCTAGGCTTTAAAAGTCGATGGTACATAGAGTGCGCCACCCCTGTTATTATGTATGTCCAAACCATCCGTGTCTTTAATGGTAGTCTAATGACCGACGATTTTTTTCAAAAATCATTATCAACAATGCATTTGTACATCTGCTACGATAGGTTCCTCCAGCGCTTCTGAACACCTTTGCTGAATGCCGGAAAATCGAAATTTCTGTGTAACCAAAAAAATGCGATTTTCTCAAAAACTATGTGATCTAGGGTAAACGCTATACTTTTCTTGCAAAGTTTAAGTTAATGTCTACTACCTCTAATTTTTTCATAATTTCAGTTTCAATAGATTAGGAAATAGAAGGAGGGGGACATATTTCTGCACCACATTTTTGACGATATCTCTGAAAATATAATACGTAAAATTAAAAGAAATGTATTTTTGAGTTCAGCGTTATAAATGCTTTCACACGATACCCCACACGATATACAAAGAAAAGATTTTTTTTTAGAGTTAACTTAATTATCCCCTCTACATTTTCCCTAAATATATTTGAGAATATTTAATAATCTGTAAGTATGTGGGTAAATAGTCTTTATTACTTCCCCCAAATTTGAACTTTCCACGTTCCATAGTTTACGAGTGAAACGGCTGTGACAGACAGACACAGGAGTGATCTTATAATGGTTCCGTTTTTACCTTTTAAGAGGTCTGGTCACTCAGATTCGGAATTCTCCTCCGTAATATTAAGTCTATGGGCATTTGATGCATTCGTATATTTAAAATATCTCCTATGGAAATTAATTTTTTTAACTTCTATTTTTTTGTGTACACTTCCTAAAAGATGTCTCTTTTTTCCTTAGTTCGCAAAATATTTCTAAAGTATGGACTTAATTTTATAGGAAGTGTTAAAATCTTACTCACAGATCGCCCGCTTTTAACACATAAAATATTAAATTCAGCATACATTTTAGAAATATTTTGAAAAGTAAGAAAAAAAGAAACATCCTTTAAGAAGAGTACACAGAAAAAATGATGTCAAAAATATGAATTTCCCGAGAAGATATTTTATATATACGAATGGGTGATCAGCCCCCTTAAGTACGGAACCCTAAAAAAGTAAAAAATTATTATACTTTTTAAAATACTATATCCAAGTAGCACCGTGAGACAAAAAAAAGTAAACACCCCTACTAACTCTGCAACTAATTATAATAGAAGAAAGTTACTGATACCAAATGATTGGAAATAAAGTTTACTTTTAACTAATGTATATAAAATTTGCTTAAGGATCCATCTACATATTAAAACGAACCCAAAGTTGTTTTTTCAATGGCACAGATAGCATAACACCCAATTCTGAGAATATATTTTAAATCTTCGGTTCAAACTAAATCAAAACCAGACCAAACTTTTTTTTTAAATAAAAACACCCAATTTTGACACTTTATTTTAATTCTTCGGTTCAAATTATGCTTAGAAACGAAATTTCAAGATATTTAAATGATAAGTTTTTGAATTATAAGCATTCAAAATTTAGAGTTTCTAATATTATATTACATTTTCATATTTTTATTAATATCTCCTGAAATTATAATCGTAATCTAATAATGTTTTGCGTGGTTAAATTACTAAATTAATATGTTGTGGCCATCACAAAACTTTCTTCTATATAAATCACGTCAATTAAATCATTTAAATAGTACAAGAAATTACATCCCTTTAGTACTAATTCATTTCAAAATATATCTGAATTTGAGGTTTGATGAAAATTTGTGCATTTGTATTGAGATAGAGCTATAACGGAAATTCTGAAAAATGTAGCATAGCAGCGCCACCTGTTGAGCGATTTACACCAAAACATAAACAGTACTAATTGATATCAAGGTATACCTGAATCGGAAGTTTGATGAAAGTTTGTGCATTGGTTATTGAGATAGAGCTATAGTGGAAATTCTGAAAAATGCAGAATAGCAGCGTCACTTGTTGAGCGATTTGCACCAAAACATAAACAGCACTAATTCATATCAAGGTATACCTGAATCTGATGTTTGTTGAAAATCCAAGAATTAGTTCTTGAGATAGAGCTATTGCGGATAGAGCTATTGCGCAAATAAAAGCAGCATAGTGGCGCCACTTATTCAGCAGTTTACACCAAAAACTAATCAGCACCAATTTATATCAGGGACTAACTGAATATACATACAGACAGAGTCACAGACTCACAGACAGACATGTTGTAAAAACATGTTTTTCGGAATCTCTGACCGCTAAAACGTGTAAATCCGTCGAAAACCGGAAGTCGAAAATTTTCACGAATCCAATACTTTCTACTTGTAAAGATAGAAGAAAGTAAAAACCCAAACAAAAATACATTATATTTGTAAATTAAAAAAGTTACTAGATAGTACCCATCAAGATTTAACGATAAATAACTTGAATGCTCCATTAGAAAAATTCTTGAATTTTGAATTAGTTGCTTTTAAATTTATATTTGAAATCGTGACACATTTTTATATTGCATAAGTGATTCCTATTTCTTGAAGGTGAGCTAGAGGGTGCTGTCAATCTAACGTACTGAATGAAGTGAAAGAACTTTAAGTTTATAATTTACAACCAATTATGCTTGCCTTTTATCAGAAATTTACCAAAAAATACTGGACAGAGCATTTATTTTTACTTACTACAGTCTCGTTTTTTTTTTTTTTTTTTTTTTTTTTTTTTTTTTGTTGAAAAAATAACAATAGCAATAACTATTTTTATTTTTATTTTTTTAACTACACGACCTTTAAAAGCTGCCATAAATTTTATTTATATCAGTCTCATTCTCTAAAAGACTAATTTTGAAACTTGATGCAACTAACGATATATAATATGTACTTTTTATTAACTAACCTATTGAATGAAGTGAAAAAACTTTAAATTTATAATTTACAGCCAATTATGCTTGCCTTTTATCAGAAATTTACCAAATCATACTGCGCAGAGCATTTATTTTTACTTAATACGGTTTCTCTCTCTCTCTCTCTTTTTATATTAACAATATCTATTTTTATTTTATTATTATTATTTTTTAACTATACGACCTTTAAAAGCTGCCACGAATTTTATTTATATCAGTCTGATTCTCTAAAAGCCTAATTTTGGAACTAGGTGCAGCTAACGATTTATAATATATATTTTTTTATTTCTTGAATTTTACTTTACTTTTTTCTTCATTTTTTAAATATTAAACAATGGATATCAATATAATTTATTTTATAGTTTTTATATGAATATTTTCCTTTCTTTCTATTTTATTTATTTATTTATTTATTTTTTTTTTTTTACGGAAAAGAATGGCAAACTTTTCTTTCTGACTCAAACACCTGAATCTTCTTGATAATGGTAAAAAAATATATACAAAAGTTGTAGATCAGCTCAATTTATTTAATTGATAATTACATGCAAAATATTTTAAATTAAATATTTTAAATATAAAATTAATATATTTTTTTTCAAAATATTTTTGAGTGTTAAATTTTATTTAATGATAAACCATTCAAATAACAATAAAATCAAAATCATATAACTTCTCCTCTTAATAATTAAAAAAAATCTCATTATCGAAAAGAATTATCACCAAAAATGGTACAGAAATCATTTTGCCGGACGTTGGGCTCGAACCTGCGTCGTCTGCAAAAGTTCAGAGCTTTAAACTGGTGCTTTAGGTCCCTCTGCTAACCAGACCTGCTCTACTTTTCCTCTAAATGGAAGATCTAGTAAATTTAACTTCACGCATGCGTAACTGCGTAAATTTTTGAGTCTGATCTTACAGAATCAGGTTTACGCTTTAATATATAAGATAATATGAATTATGAAATTAATATTCGAAAAGAACATGAATTGCAAACTACATTTTTTTAGATAGATTGGTATTCATTATGTTCTGCTTTATGCGAATTGTCAATTTCAAATTTCTCTTTCAATTAATTTTCGAATTATGCTTAAAAACATCAAGATGATGTTTTAAGGGGATGATGAAAGGGTTCGTACGCTTAAGGTACTTGTAAGGACATTTTAGCAGAGTTTTTGTAACGTAATATTTGCCTTAATTAATAACAAAAATATATATATATATATTCAGATTTAGCGACTAGTACTTTACGAAATTTCTGGAACTAAAACAATTAAAATCCCCTGAATACCTTGATGCGTACGAACCCTCGATGATCTTTGATGGGCAGAAAAGCATGATTTGGAAAATACCGGGTGATCCAGAAGTTCCGGGAGTTTTGAAATGTTAATTATTAGTAAACTATATACAATAGAAAGATGCGGTTTTCACAGGAATACTTAGAAACATGTGGGATTTGTTTGTTTTTTTTTTTTATGAAAAAAAAATTATGTTACATTAGTTATACTTTTGCAAACAGGTGGCGCTGAAATTGATAATATAGTTTCGCGATGCAAAACGATTTTGCGTTTATAGTTTTGCGACGCGTAAAGCGGATTGACTATTGTAATCGTGTTCTGCTCGTTTACGACTGCAACAAATGTTTGGGATATCCCGCTTCTTTGACGATCTTCCAATGAGCCCGTTTCCTCAAACCTTTTTATCATAGCCTTCAGATTTGTAATGGTCCTTTTCCAAATTTAACTCCACGCATTGTATGATAAGAAAGCAAAGTTAAACTTGCCGATTCATCCTTTTTGTAAAACAGCTTAACTAACAAAATTTTGTCCCTCGAAGAAAGCATGCCTAAACATAGCAGTTACACATCAAATTTTGTATCAAAATTTCTTTTAAATGCTTTTTCTTTAACATTCAAAAAAGCGTTTGAACATAAACGACCCTTAAAGCGAAATATGAACAATGGCTTCGGAAAGATGTTGCCCAATGAATCATCTGTTTATATAACACATGGTACAGATACTTTCGATGTTGTACAGCAGCGCCATATGTTGCTAAAAATTGTAACTATTTATTTAATTTTTTTTTTCCTTACAAACAAAAATACCATACATTTCTGAGCATATATGTGAAAACCGGACCTTTCTGTTGTACATAGTTTTCTAATTATTAACATTTCAAAACTTCCTGAATTTCTGAATCATCCTGTATATATTTTTTACTTATTTCATTGAAACATTTGAGCTGGCAATACTCAAGACATAAGCGAGTGAAATTGGAAAGAATTACTACATTAATAGAAGTGACATAATCATTCTGTAGTATTTTAACAATCGAGTACGCTGTTGGTGCTGTTTTGGACGGCCAATTATTTACACGATAGATATGGGCCCGGAGGGAGGGTGCCCTCCGTGGGGGGTCTTTCTAAGGGAACCTAACCCGTATTTACGCAAGGAAATTCAAAGTTCGAAGAAAACCACGGATAACTCCGCACAATTAGGCCAACGAGCGCAATTGGGGTTCGAATCCAGTACCTTCCGTCTAGCAACTTTGAGAGCAGAACCTCTCGGCAACTGGTGGGGCCAATCGAGTACGGAACTTCAATTTGGATACAGTCTTAAAATAGGCTCATTTTAAAATAATTTCTCTGCAACTAACCCCACGAATTTCATGAAAATTTGTATTTAAGCTAATTGAAGGGCGTGGATTTTATTTATAATGTCAAACTTGGGTATTTCTACTGAAAACAAACAAAGTTTAAGTTCATATATTAAACACACATACTACAATACATATTAAAACACACACACACACATAAATAACGCATGCATTCAACAGTTATAGGTTCATATAAATATTATACAGACATACTTACAATAAATACAATAAACCCAACTGGAGTGAAAAATTAGTCAGAGGCAGGAATCGAACCAGAAATACTGTGGTACTGGGTTCGATTCCCGGCTCTGGTTAATTTTTCACTACAGTTGGGTTTATTGTATTTATTGTATGTATGTCTGTATAATATTTATATATACCTTTAAAAGTTTAGGTTCGTTTGATATGTAAACGCCCCCCTCCCCAAGCAAATTTTTCATCAATTATTTAAATTATACTTTATTTCCAATCATTTGGTACTAGTAATTTTCTTCTACAATAATTTGTTGCAAAATTAGTAAGGTTTTTTTTCCCCACGACTGTAGTTACTAATGTTGGCGAATACTTTGAATGTCGTACATTAACACTTTCATCGCGGCAATGGCACGCCTTTGTCCCACCTTTTGCGCTAAGAGCCTGAGCCGCTCCTCGCAGCGCTAAAATTGAAACAAAACACAAATTCATTTAAAAATTGTTTATTTTAGTTTGAAAAATAATAAACTATATCATTTCTCACTCTAATGATTTATTTGTCCTTACAAACATAAAAAAAAAAATAATAAGATGTCGTGTCCGTTTTTGAAAATCAATTCGCACCGGAAAATTCTGCCCCTTGATTATTAGACATTAGATATCGGAATCAATGTCTAATAGTTACATGACAGAATTTTCCGGTACGAATTGATTTTCCATGATTGATAGCTAATATTCCTGGAAGACGAGTTATCTCGTCTCTCGCGATGAAAGTGTTAAATTTACGATATTTGCCGATATTTACTGATATATCTTAAATATTATTAATTAAAAGAAAGCATTAAAAGGAATTGTTAATACAGTAGAACCTCGATCCATCGTTTTTCAAGGAGTGCGTGAAAAAAAAAAAAAAAAAAAAAAAAAAAAAAAAAAAAAAAAAAACTATGAAAGCGGGAAAACGATGAATACGGGTTAACGTCCAAAAACGAATAAAACTGTGTTTATGCAATATTAATGCACACAATGTACACAATATACTAATAAATACTAATTTGTTACTTACCAAAGTGTAAAAGAAATAAATCAAAGCTGTAGAAAATTTATATTTATTTAAAAAATCAGTAATTTTATGTTTGTTTTTAGTTAATATATTTAAATTAAACAACAAATTTTCAAGATGTACAGTATTTTTCTGGTCATTTTCTGTAATTTCATGTGCATAGATAAAAGTTCGTGCAGTTTCAAATGTCGTAATTGCATCAGACAGACTTGGCACTTCGTTCATCTCACGAAACCCTATTCGTCTCGCTCCTTTGTCTGTCTGTCTGTCCGTCACAGAGCCCGTTCTCAGAAACTATACATGTTAGAGACTTGAAATTTTGGGTACATATAGCTGAACACCTCACATCAAACAACAAATCATAAAATTTTGAAAAAGTTGGTAATTAACCGAATTACGGGCTAATTAACTTCTAAAATTAACCAATCCACCTTTTTAACGCAAATTCAAACGGACTTTATCGAAATCATCCCTGTTTCTCCTAAGTGTTGCCAGTAAAATCAGTCGAATGCACGGTTACCACGGAGGAAATTAAGCCGAAAAATGAAGTGGAGATTTTAAAGCGAAATCGTATATCAGAAAATATTGGTCCGAGAAATTTGTAAATGGAATAGACAGACGCAGAAAAAAATCTACTTTCATTTGGTATAAAGTTAACATTTCTGCGATATGTATAAGTTAAAATATCCACTAAAAATCGATCGATAAAAATTTAATTTCTTTAATTGGAAAGACAAGGAAATAAAAAGATTTCAATTCGGCGGGAAAGCAGGTAGACATGACGACGATGCGGTTTTCCATAATAGCATATTTTAATACGAAATTTTAACTTTTTAAATATTAAATTTTTTGGCATCCCGATGTCAAATTTCTCGCTCATTTCATTGATACCCATTTCTAAGTCCTATCTTAATTACAAGCTGAAATATTAATTATTATTTAATTAATCGGTTTATTGCTATCAAATGCGTCGATTAAAATGAAGAGACGCGCTTATTTAACCACGAATTAACTTAAATTAGGAAATCTAATAATTTGCCTGGGCTTTTTGAACAGCGATATGAGATAAGTATAACTCATTCATCATCAGAAAGTTTACTTCATACCACTATTTTCTAATAGTAATTTCAGGAAATATTTTGAATTATTGGTTAAGACCGCCACTCAGTCTGTCTGAAACTTTAAGGTAGTTTATAACGCATAGAAAAAAGTGTAAAAAAGAATGGAGTGTGATATTTCGAGGAGGGGGGGGGGGGGAGCTAGAATTATTTTTAAAATCTTAGCGTTTGTTACCGCAGCAAATATTTTAAATTCTTGTTTAAGACCGCCACCATCCCGACCCATCTATCTACGGAAAGATTGCGTAAAGGAGTTTCGTTCAGATATGCTTTTGTTAAGAATAGAGTGCATTCCCTGGTGGTGGAATGTGGAACTAACATAACGCGATTTTGTTAAAATTAGGAAATCTAACAAGTCGATCTGTTTGAAACCTTAAGATATTTTATAACACGTAAGATAAATCGTAAGAAAGAATGACGCGCGAAATTCCGAGGAGTGGGGGGGGGCTAGATTTCTATTTAAAAAATTAGCGTTTCTGACCGCTTTAGGTGACTTTTTGAGGGAGTCCTGAGATATATGCTACTTATTTAATATAAAATTGTCTAAAGTTTAGTTACCACTATTTCCTAATAGTAATTTCAGCAAATATCTTAATTTCTTATTAAGACCGCCACCACCTCGAGTAACATATCTACTTATAGGTTGTTTAACGGAGTTTCCTTCCGATACAGTTTTGTTAAGAATAGAGTGCGCTCAATGGTGGTGGATTGTGGAACTAACATTTTTGTTAAAATTAGGAAATATAACAAGGCGATCTGTTTGAAATTTTACGATAGTTTATAACACATTAGAAAAAGTTTATAAAAAATGGCGCGTGAAATTTCGGGAAGGTGGGGAGAGGGAGAGGGGCAAAATATTTCTTTTTTGTTTCATACCGTTTCAGGTGCGTTTTTTGTTGGAGTCCTCAGATACATGCTACTTATACTTATTAAATATAAATATGTCAAAAGTTAAATTACCACTATTTCCGAATAGTAATATCGACAATTATCTTAAATTCTTGCTGAAGACCGCCACCCCCTCGAGTAACATATCTACTAATTGGTTGTGTAAAGGAGTTTCGTTCAGATACGCTTTTGTTAAGAATACAGTGCGCTCCCTGGTGGTGGAATGTGGAATTAACAGACCGCGATTTCATTTAAAGTAGGAAATCTAACAATTCAATCTGTTTTAAACTTTAAGATACTTTATAACACACGATAATAAATTATAAAGAAGAAGGGCGCGTCGCATTTCGAGGAGGGAGGGGGGGGTTGAGGGAGGTGCACGAACAAAATTAGGAAATATAACTGGACGATCTGTTTGAAACTTTAATATGGCTTATAAAACATAACATAAATTTTTAAAATCAGGCCGCGTCAAAAATCATGGTGACCATCTGCCCACTCCCCCCAAGGGGGGCACTTTTCTAAATTTGGCATATACCCGTCATGTGATATATCGTAGCATTTGGGGGGGGGGGGGGGCGAACAAAATTAGGAAATATAACAAGGCGAATATGTTTGAAACTTTAACATAGTTTAGGATGTGTTTGCCAAAATTTAGAAGGTATTCCATGGCGATAAATGTACTGGACGTTTTGAAAGAAAGTGTTTTGAAAGGAATATTAAACGAAACCCTTTGTGCGATGTATGATCACACTTGCCCACTTGTTTTCTTTCCCTTCTGTTGAGCATTCGTCATCCATTTTTCGCACAAAACCACATTTCACGAAACAGTTCTGGATGACTGAAGGGGTTACTTCATGCCATGCTGAAAGTACAAAATGGATAGCCTGAAGAAAGTTTATTTTTGGAGTAGGTTCTTTTGCTTGTTTCATGCAACATGCAACATAAAGATATTTTCACTAGTTTTATCCTGTAAAATTGCTTAAAACAATTGATTATCCCGGCATCAACAGGTTGTACGACAGATGTACAATAAGCGGGGTAAAACTGACTGTTAAATTTTTCAAAGACGAAGTATTTGGTGAATGAGCTGAACAATTGTCAATAAATAGAACGATTTTCTTTTTTTGAGCGCCGATTGGTCTATCAAAGTCATGAAGAAATTTTGTAAAAATATCATTTTTCATCCATGGTTTGGCATTCGAATGATAGACTCCTTGTTGTTTCTTTACATTTTTGAAGCATCGAGGTCTAGCAGATTTACCAATAACGAGGGGTACTCAGAACCGTCCTTATTTGTGCATAGTAGCACTGTAAGTCTTTCCTTTGAAAGTTTTTTCGTACCAAGCGCAGAGAAGTCTTTCCAACTCGCTGTAAGTAGACATCTTGCTAGTTTTTCTCTTTTTTGCAGAAGTTTCATACTTATCAGCCTGCTCTCTAACTGCTTTCTTTCTCAAAATTATCGAATTCAGGGTTGATGTCAGTATACCTAAACGTTTAGCGATATTAATTTTTTTTTTTCTCAAATGGATTCTTTTCAACCTCATCTATGATATGAAGCCTTTCGTCGAAGGTTGGTATTTCTTTTGCCATTCGTAAAATTCATAGAATACATGAAATTTAGTGCAGAACGCATCACATTGAAAGCTCACACTGTTGTGTTCTTTAGCCAGGAATGTGAAAGAATGTGGCAGCTGGCCGAAGTGGGTGCATCCATCCTCTCTTTTTACACAGAATAGAATAACCCATTCTCCAAACAAGAACATCTGTTTCGTAGTCAGTTATTTACATGCACATACATGCTACAATATCAGCGCTAATCCCTGTTTTCCCACCCTAAAACAACACAAATGAGTTATTTTAGGATAAAAAAAGTAATTCTAGTTTGTATGTTATATGAATCAGCTTGACCTTCAAATTCATTTCGGTGAGGCGAAAAATTTTACAACGATGAATTCGGAAAAACTTCTTTTTGAAGAACGATGCATGCGGGTTCCGTTAACATTATTTAAATATAATTTGTGCAGGGACCATAGAAATAAAACGACCAATGCGGGAAAACGATGGATACGGGAACGATGGATACGGGAACGATGGATCGGGGTTTCACTGTACTAACATTGTAAAAGTAAATTTTAATATGTTGCCGTTTTTAATAAGTTTAAATGTTTAATGCTTTATTGCTAATATTTGATTTAGATTGGCCAATGTCGTAGAAATGATAGTAGTATTACGACATTCAGGGATATCTATCGGTATTCCTAAAAATATTATAATTTTTCGGACATTTAAAATAGTTGAACACATTGAGCATATCTGACGATGTTTCTAATCCTGACTAAGTAAACGAGCTATTCTGAAGGACCGCCCTTTGTATAGTTTGCATCGATGAATATTTGGCGACACCTGCCAAATTTCCGCAAAGCAAAGAAAGCGACTGTATAAAATTTTTCTGTAGAAATCTATAACTTTTTGTATTCAAAAACGAGAATTTTCTGTAGTACATTTTTTATAAGAAATGTATAACAACTGTATTAGAAAAATTTCTTTCAGAACATTTTTTATTAAAATTTAAAATATTGTCTAACAGAAATTTCCTTCTAATATCTACAAAAATGCGTCTAGATTTTTTTGTATTATTACGAATTAATGTAATCTTGAATTATAGCAAAAATTAAGAAGTGTTTTATACATAGTTTTCCAATAATTTTTCATGAAAGAAAGGTTATTCATTTTACGTAATTTTAAAAATAATGTTTGTTTAACTTTTTAAAATTCTTTCAAAATTTCGACTTTTTAAAAAAAAATATTTTTAATTATTAAAAAAATAGATGTTTTGTTTCAAGAAAGAGTAAGTTTAATTAGACATTATTAATTTAAGTAATATTAGTAATAATGTATAATAATAAGCTTATATGGCTAATATGTGCTTATGTTAACCTGTAAGTAATGCACCTATTTTCGGAGAAATATGCATCTGTTTATGACATAAAATTAATTAACTATTTATGAGGACCCCAGAAGCCAAGGGTTTAAGTGACAAAATTTAAAAAAAAAAAAAAAAAAAAAAAAAAAAAAAAAAAGAGCTAAGTGCACATACGTTCTAGAAATAGGGCTATTTGTTTGTAGGTAAAGAGATATAATTGGTTATATGCTGCGTTCTAGAGGTCAACTACTTGACCCTTTTGAGGGGCAAGAAATTGTGGTTCTGTAATGTCGAATTCGCACCGGAATCTTCAAAAAGATTTATTGTTTGCAATAAAGGGAAAAGCAAATTTACGATTTTTTTCCATCTGAGTTAGAAAAGTAAAATTTAATAAAGATTTTCTGGTGTGAATCTTCATTAATCGAAGCTGGGATAAAATATATCCCATCGCCCCTCAAGGGGTTAACCCCTTTCCCGAAATCATGAAACATTTGGAGCACAAGGGTATAAGACCGGCACTCTTTTGGGAATTTTTGAATGACTTTCTTGTGCCCGCCCACATAGCTGGAATCTGGAATGACAAAGGCGTGATATAGGCCGTGTTGAATTCAGCGGGTGGCCCGGAGAGGACATTTTGACGGTAGGTTTGAGATTTTATGCTTTTTAATGGGCAAAAGTGCAACACCTCCACCACCTTCCCCCCCCTTCCGGAACTCTAGAATGTCCCCTCCGGAGCCACAGAAATCCCTCCCGGAGAAAAATGTCTGAATTCAACACTGAATATAGGCGTGACAAGGGTTGTACAGTGTGAGTCACTGAATAGTTATTTCTTGTTGCTTTAAATTGCCTGAACGTTTGATACAGTTTTTAGCCTTCAAGCAGTTTAAGCTTCATTGTTACAGGGCTCCCAAATGGTCCGCCAACTGAATACTAATATTTTTATTAGAAAAAATTTCTTTTTAGATTTTTCTTACAAACCGCCCCGGAACCACCTTTGAAAGTTAATTCTAGGGCAAACCTACTGTTAAAATTTATTGGTATTCAGTTGGCGGACCATTTGGGAGCCCTGTTGTTACCAGATTTTAGTTGTTACTTAAGGACTATGGCAGATGAAAATAAAAAAAAACTTTGGAAACTGATGGTAAGGAGATTTTTTTACTGAATATTAAATTGTACGATTTATAATAATAGTTCGCAAATATTGCACTTTAAATGTATTATTTATTTACTTGCAAAAAAATTCAATCGTTTCCTCTTTTTTAAATTTCAATATGAATTCATAGATTAAAATATATATTCATAGATAGAATTTTTTTAATATACACCTACTTACATAATATCAATGATAAGCTTTCACTCAAAAATTACCTATTAATTGTTTCATTTACTTCATCCGTAATGATAAGTGGGGTAACAGAGTTTTACTATTATTAGTTTTATTAACTTACAGGCTATTGCACCCTCAGGCGCAGGTTCTGTATGTTCGTAACGCGATATATCTTTATAGAATTATTTCATTAGATTCAAATAATATGCATTATATGTATTTATTATATATATATTTAAGTACACCCATTTATAAGAAAAGTGTGATTTCTTAATTAATTTTGGGGCCTCGTAGGTCAAATATAAAGGGGGAGGAATGAAAGGTATCCGAACCTATGCAGTAGTTGCATTTTGAGAAAAGTTCCTTCGAATTTATTATACAAAGAAACTGTGGGGATGAATTAGAACCTTTCTGCGAGCTAAAGGTGAGGTCCAGCCGTGCTTGGGGATCCCTATAGTTCTTCTACCTGAGCTTCATATAGTACAAGAAAAACCAAAACTCAAGTACCCTAAGTTTAAAAATCTCATTAAACTATTATAGTATGTACCTGCAGTGTGGAATATTTCACACCGAGATCTTCCTCACCAAGTGCGCAAGGGACAGACTTAAGCTACATAAGCTTCTGAAGATCAGGCTGGTGATCCCAACCGTTGTGCTTATGAAACTGATGAGGATGAGATAATGTAAATGTGCTATTCGC
Organism: Maratus speciosus; assembly: GCA_963932465.1. Classification (NCBI taxonomy): domain Eukaryota; kingdom Metazoa; phylum Arthropoda; class Arachnida; order Araneae; family Salticidae; genus Maratus; species Maratus speciosus. The sequence continues at coordinate 124,384,810 of OZ010797.1, forward strand.
ATGCTATCATTAGAAAAATACGGTTTTATGCTTTCAAACTGCATTGTATCTTTTTTTCCCTTTTAGAATTTAATTTCTTATACGTTAAATGAATGTATTTTAATGCTTTAAAAAATGGACAATTTCTATGTTTGAAAGCTTAAAATAAATTTTAAAACTTAGATTAGAACAAAATTTTGTCCTTTTATTCATTTGTATAAAAATTGTTCTTAAATATTTCATATATTCATTTTCTTATTTCAGAAATTTTTATTTTCTGTTTACCCCTTGGAAGCCAAAGGGTATAAGTGCAGAATGATTATCAATACTGATTAATTATAAATAAAAGAATAGTACTTCACTTTTTTTTTCACAGTTATTCAGAGACAACTATGAAATAAGCAACACTCATATTTCAATTCAGTCAATTGCTATTGATGTTCAACTTTGATCTCAATTTACTCTAAACCTAAATTTTTGTTATTTGTATCCCTTGGCTTCTGAGGGTCGTCATATATAGTGTTGAAATCAGGAGATGGCTCAGGTGAGAATGTCCCGCCCGGAGCAATAAGATGCCACCCCCCCGGAAGATTTGAGATTTTGAGTTTTCAATGGTCAAAAAGTGCAACTTACCCCACCCACCCGAAGCCACAGAAATTCCTCCCGGAGAAAAGTGTCTTGATTCAACACTGTATATATATATATATATATATATATATAAGCCAAATTCAAAAGAGTACGATTTCTTACCACTTTTTAAAAAAAGCAGTTTCGTGCAAGCGGGTGACAAAATTTTTTAAATAGCAAATTTTAAAATTTTTGAAAACCTTTACATTTCTTACTTATGTTAAATTTTTTGAAAAATTTCTCGCAAGTTTTAAAAATAATCTGAATTTAACTGCGTGTTAATCTATAAGTAAACCTGCGTTTAAACACTTGTTTTGCCATCCTTCAGAACTTTTTCGAGGAAAAGTATTCTTCTCCACCTATCTGTGGTTTATTCATAAAAGGACGGGGAGGTTCAACAATGAATAAGGATGTGGGGGTGGGGGTGGGGGGGGGGGGCGTAAGAAGAAGTAGGACATCACACATTTTGTTAAAATAAAAGCGTTAAAAATCAGCAGATTAAATTTTGAAGTAATTTTGAAATTAAAGTATTTGTGTTCATAAAATAAAGATGAGATTTAAAGCCAAATACATTAAATTCCATTTCAAATTCCAAAAGCAAATTTTCAATTGCTCTTTCATATTAATATTTTATTGTACATTAATTATGTATTTTGTTTTCTAAACCTTAATCTATACAAAATAGGTACACAAATCCTTTTTATTGTTATGCTCATAAGTGTCATTAAACATACATTGTTAAAGTTTTAAATTAAAATTTGAAAAACGATCTATAATGTAATGCTTTGTTTCTAAACTGCAAGTATATGTTTATGTAGCATAGCATGACGTGTGACCAGGGGGGGGGGGGGTATGGTGAAGTGTGACACAAGGGGACACTGGGTAAAAAGGGAGTAAAATTAAAACTGTTTTAATTTTACTCTTGATTTTTAATCACTGATGTATGCTTTTTTTACATATTTATATTTGTGTCTTTATAAGTTGTTTCTCTTTCTTAAAAATAATAATTGCAAACAATAAAAAAATTGCTAAAACAATAGCGATAAAGCGATGGAACTTCTGTAAAAAATACTTGTATTTTAACAAAAAAACTGTCAAACTAGCAGATACGAAGAACGCGGGAAACAGTGGGACGTTTTGTTTGTTTGGAACAACGAAGGAGGAAAGGAAGGGTGACAGTTGACAGAATGAGTTATGGACATTATCGGGGGCCCCAGTAGTTCGCGCTGCTCTCAGCCTGTAATGTTTGTTTTCCCACCAAGCATATTGAGGACCCAACGTTTTAACTGTTGGCTGAAGTCGGATTTCTTTTTCTCCATATTCTTTGCTTAAACCACATAGGTGTTCCCTCGGTTTTCAATTTATCTGGAGATTGCAAGATAACAAATGTGATTAGCTTTGTTTATTCTTTATATATAATCATTTTTAAATTTTACTGACCTGAGTGTAATATATCTGTACCAAAAATCTTTGATATTCCCTTACGCAAAGGTTTTATTATAATTCCCTACGATTCAGTTTGATAATTTGATAACACATTTATTTATTTACCTACCGCTCAGATATTAAAAGAACAGGATGAAAGTTCTTTTGAAAGGGATCACTTTTTTTTTTTTTTCAGTGACTTCACACTCTACACTCTGACGTTGATTTATCTTTTCAGTGATATCTTTTAAACATATCTAATTATGATATAATTCGGCATTTCTATTTTCAAACAAATTGATTTTTCCCATTTTAACCTCTCTACTAATAATAATATTTATCTAAAATAGATGACACACTAATTATATTTTTCCATTATAAATTAAAATATATCTAATCGATATGTACCTATATTTTCCTACAAAATTAACCGCAGGAATAGGAACATGTGGGCACAGAGAGGGGTCGAGTTCTCAAATGAAGACAATTTTTTATGCTCAAATAAACTGTTATTATTATTATTATTAGTATTATTAGTATTACAACATCAGACATGTTTTTTATATCCGACTCTCTGAAATAACGCTCAGGCTGCTTATGATACAATCAGTTTTCCAGAATTAGAAACAGATAATTATTAGATTTATATGAAAAAATAAATAAATAAATAAAGACCTAATTTTCCATTTAACGAATGAAACAATTTTAGTTAGCGAAAAAATAATTTTTACTATTTTTTAATATGCTTTTTAAATTTAAGTATCCGAAGGTAACATTTGAATGCGCGTAAGTAGGAAGAGCATGTGCGAGTAGGTGGAGTTGAAAAATTCCAAGTTAGTTGTTAGTGTATAGCCTATTTTTCCCGGGTGTGTAAAATATGTAATTTTTTTCTATGTTATGAAAAAGAGTTATTAACAGACAGTTATTTAAGTCATGTTTGACTATCGTCCTGTATATAAGACAGCATACATTTCTGGCTCATACTCATAAAATAATTGTACAATTGCTTTTGTTTCTGGTTCGGCCAGGCGGCGAGGCTTACCAAAATGCCTTAACCCTTTGAGGGGCGGCGGTATATATTATATACCACCTACGATTAATGAAGTTTTACACCAGAAAAATTTTATTAAATTTTACTTTTCTAACTTTGGCGGGAAAAAGCCGTAAAATTGCTTATAGTTGCTTGCCCCTTAAGGAGTTAAGCTGGAGAAGCCCCGCCCGATTGCTAAGGCTTCAGTATTATTACATTACTGTGAAAGAATCACTCATTACAATAACTGAATATGCAATGTTTAATTAAAAACAATTATTTATAACTAGCTGACCCACCCGGGGTCCTGATAATTCCCATAAATGAAACTCTGATTTTTATAATTTTATATCTTTCGCTCAATTTTGTCGGAATTTATATTTTTAAATGAAAAAAGTCCCATAAAGATATTGATTTCTAAGCATACGCTATGGTTTTAGGAAGTTTATTCAGTTTATGAATTGCTGGAGTAATTTCTTTCTTTAAATTTATATATTAATAGCTAAGTGATTAGCATACAGTGGCCTGACATTTAGTATATACGACTTACGGTGTTTAATTTTTCCTATCTCATCTCTGCTTCTGAAAAAAGATTTTTGCCAAGTTTTATCTCAGAAACTATAAGGAGGAAAATGCTTTACAGAAAAAAGAGGCAATGAAAAATAATTGCTATACATCACGTATAAGTAAAAGGTTACTGCATACTTTTTTTTTTCCTGCATAAAAGATAAAATTGATATTAGAGATACTAGTTGCTTGACAACCCGTTGTGTTGCTTTTGAATTGCATGAGATCATTCGATTCTTTCGGGGGAAATGTAATCAGTGATGCTAGATTGCGGACTTTTTTAATTCAGATTTTTTGAACCACTTTTAAAATAGAACAATTCGCCTTACTTTTCAGGATTGTTAATCTATTTTAAAATGGGCTGAATATTTCTATTTAAAAAAAGCGGGGAAAATCAACAATCTGGGGACAAAAAAGCTCCCAATCTGGCGACACTGAATGTAATCTTTCTTTGTTGTAAATTTGGAAAGCGGTTATTAGTATACGCGGTTTTGTCACATTCCGTGATAATAAAAAAAAATGGATTTTGTCCACCTAGATCATAAAAACGTCCCACAGTGCAGCGTTTAGAATCTGTAAGTTGGTTTCGGAAGGAACTCAACCTGTGTAATTTTTTTCGCCGAATCAGATCTGCAAGCTACTAGGTCAGAAAGGCTGTTTTCATGCAGAATCCTTTCTGGATCGACAAACTTTCAGAGATTGCTTATGTATTTCAATGGCGTGTTGCTGCTTTGGCGATTAATTTTAAGTATGATTAGTTTTTTCCGTTATGATTATTTGTTTTTATTTTTTTCGTAATTTTTGTAAATAGTTATTTCTGTTAAAGCTAAAACATGAATAAAGGGAGTTTGTTGGTCATCGGATGAAATTAAAATATTAATAAACTCACATAGACATGAAACCAATCGGAATCAAACGGACAACACAATCCAATTACCTTTCGAATTCCATAATAATCGGACTCTTTTGTGTTATTTTATCATTATAATTAACATTATTATTAATCAACATTATTAAAACGTCCGTCAGAAAAAAAAAATTCGAAATTACTGTGATTAGTTGAAATATGAAGCAGGATCAAAATGAAAAGGTGGCGATCAATTAGTAAGGTAATTTTTTTTAGCTTTGAAGAACATTTGAGTTAATATTTTCATAGTAAAACCCAGAATATAAAGTATGAATCTGTATTTCTTACACATTTCACTTTTTTTTTTTTTTTTTTTTTTTTTTTTTTTTTTAACCATGTTATCAGAATCTGCAGAAGTGTTTTTTAGGGTTTCGTTCATCTGACGAAACCCTATTCGTCTCACTCATCTCTCTGTCCGTCAGTCCGTCACAGAGCTCGTTCTCAGAAACTGTATATGTTGGAGACTTGAAATTTTGCATGCTTATAGCTGAACACCTCACATCAAACGACAAATAATAAAATTTTGAAAAAGTCGTAATTAACGGACGTTATTAATTAAAAAAACCCAATTACAAGATCGGAAAGGCATTCTTAATTCAACAAAAGCATGGATTTTTTTTATCAAATTGCAAAAAACTATCTCTTCCACTGATTAAAAATAGGTGTCATCATTTATAATAAAACACACATACTACAATATACAGCCCATATTCAAAATATTAGAATAATTACTTTTTTTCTACAAATTGAAAATATCGTTTGGTAATTTAATGTCTTTTAATGCAAATATGCAAACGATATTTTTATTAAGAACTTATTGTTGATTAAACTTATTTTTTATCTTAAAATTAATATCATTTTTGAAAAGATTAATTGAAAAAAATTATTTTGAAAAGTCAAAATATTAGAATATTTATTCAAGTGGTTCAAAATATTAGAATATTTCACATTAATTCTCCTTTAATTATCATCAATTCATAACAGGTGACATCATTGATTAAATTCAGATGATTTTATTTAAAATCAGTATTCGTTTTGTAGTTTGTTTGCTTTTTTGTTTTAAAATGAGTTGTGTGAGTGATATTCCTGAATGTATTAAACTTCGCATGGTTGATTTGTATCGGCACGGTAAAAATCAATGTTATATAATTAATTATTTACATTGTTCGCAATCAAGCGTTAGTAAAATACTAACACAATATTCAAAAAATGGAAAATTTCAATATAATCGAAGAAATGGCGGCTGAAAACCAAAAACATCTGCTACAGATGACAGGAAACTGAAGCGTATAGTTAAGAAAAACCGTTTTAAAAGTGTGCGATTCTTGCACCGAAAATAAAAAGAAGAAGGAGATGAACTCACATCGACACAAGTCTACATCGAAAACATTAAAACGTCCTCATAAATTTAAGTTTGAATCTCGTGTACCGAAAATAAAACCTCTCATGACTGCAAAACAAAAGCGTGTAAGATTGAATTGGTGTAAATCAAGGCGTTTAAGGAGCGAAGAAGATTGGGAATATATACTATTTAGTGATGAAAGTATATTTTATGTTTCATATGGTAATCAAGGTATTTGAGTTTTGAGAATGAAGCAAGAAGCATTTGATAAAGAATGCCTTAGACGTTCCGTAATATTTGCTGCTTGTGTCCTGGTGTGGGGTGGCATGCGTACAGAAGGACCTAGAATGTTATTCATCGTCTACGAAAGGGTTAACTCTCAGATATATCAAGATATTTTGGAATATTACATGATTCTGTCATCAAAAGATTTATTTGAAAACGATTTCATCTTTCAACAAAATTTAGCGTCACTGCATACCTCGGTGTCAACTAAGAATTGGTTCCGCTAACGCAACATTAAGGTACTTCCTTGGCCGCCAAACTCACCAGACCTTAACCTCATCGAAAACTTATGGTGAATAATAAAAAAAAAAAAAACGCCAGGGAAATCCTCCTTCAAGTAAAACTGAGTTAGTGGCACGTATAAAGTCTCTTTGGTCCAATATTGATATAAATGTTTGTAAACACCTTGTATATAGTATGCAAGTTTGATAGTACGCTATTATGAAAGCTAAAGGGGTTGCTACAAAATATTAACTACCATTTACTTCATATTCAAAAGATAATATTGTTGCTTAAAATAAAATATTCTAATATTTTGAACCAATCAAAATTTTGTTCTAATATTTTGATGTGTTTCAGAAAGCTGTATACCTAATTTATTGTACTGTATTTTATATTTTGTAAATGTTAAAATCTTATCTAAACATTCCAGATTTAATTTATAAAAAATTTAATTGCATTTACTTAGTATAAAAAATAAATAAATGAAAAATAAATTTTTCTTATTACTTTTTCTCAATTATTCTAATATTTTAAATATGAGTTGTATATTAAAACACACATACACACAAAAATAACGCCTGCATTCAATAGTTAAAGGTACATATAAACATTATACAGACATACATACAATAAATACAATAAACTCAATTGGAGTAAAAAATTAGCCAGAGGAACCAGCTCTTTTAAACATGAAAATTTGAAAGTAATTCCAACGATCTCGGGTCTTGGGGTCTTGTACTATCATGGCTGTTTTCATTGTAACCCTTTGGGGCCGGCTTAGCACTTTAAAACTTAAATTTATTATTCTCTTCTGCAAAGAAATTCAATCTTTTTTTCACATTTCCTTTAATACCTCGATTCCTATTGGTCGTAGAGCTTAGATCTCGCGCCAAAATTAGCTCCCAAGCACCCAACCAAACATTTCCAAACGATTATTTTGTCGTCTTCCGATTTCTTCTCACTCTATTAGGGGCCCGGGCAGGGGCCCCTTTTAAATATTTTTCGATAAGTATGAAATACTGGTTTGCCTCCCCCTCCCCCAACATACACCTTATTTTAAAAGTAAATAAACTTACCTTACATACTTTACATAGTTAACATACTTCAAAAAATTAATGTACGAGACACCCCCACCCTGCAGGAGCCCCTCAACGTTTGGGGCTGTTTTTTCTTTGGGCCATAACTTTGCCCCTAATTGAGGCACAGCGGGGAAAAATATAACTGAGAAGGCTCCAGCGAATATAACTTTTCCCGGCCGATCGAATGGCAATCTCCATTTTTCGATAAATGTCCATCCCCCATTTTGCCCCCCCCCCCCCCCAAGGGGCCACTTTTTTGTATTTTGCAGTTACCCGTCATGTGATACATCGTAGGAAAGGTTTGTGACCGCTTAATCGTGTTATGCATCTCCGGTTTTCATCCCCCCTTTGCTCTCCCAATAGGGGGCACTTTTCTAAATTTTGGCGATACCCGTCAAGTGATATGTCGTTTGAAAGGTCTGTGACCGCTTAATGATATTATGCATCTGAGGTATCCATCGCCCCACTTAGCCCCGCGCGATGAGAAAAATATTAATTATTCAAGATAAAAAAATCATAAGTGTTGATACCACTATTTTAGAATAGTAATTTAGCAAATATATTAAATTGGTGTCCCACTTAAATTGGTGTTGGGACTGCCAACCCCTTGACTAATGTATCTACGGATAAGTTTTAGAAAGGAGTTTCGTTCAGATACACTTTTGTTAAGAATAGAGAGCGTTCCCTGGGGTGAAATGTGAAACAAACAGACCACGATTTTATTTAAATTATGAAATCTAACAACGCGATCCGTTTGAAACTTTAATATAGTTTATAACACATAATAAAAAGTTTAAAAATAATGGCGCGAGAAATTTCGGGAAAGGGGGGGGGGGAGAGGGGCGTTAATTTTTTTTTTTTTAAACCTTAACATTTTATACCCCTTTTTTTGACAAAGTCCTGAGATAAATGCTACCTGTTCAATGTAAAAAAGTTCATAAGTATCGATACCACTATTTTAGAATAGTAATTTCAGCAAATATCTTAAATTGGTGTTTAAGACCGCCCCCCCCCCCCCACCCCCGACTAATGTATCTACGGATAAGTTGTAGAAAAGAGTTTCGTCCAGATACAGTTTTGTTAAGAATAGCGTGCGCTCGCTGGTGGTGGAATGTGGAATTAAAAGAACGCGATTTTATTTAAATTAGGAAATCTAACACGGCGATCTGTTTGAAACTTTAAGATAGTTTACAACACATAATAAAAAGTTTTCAAAAGAATGGCAGGAGAAATTTCGTGGGGTGGGGGCGCAAAAATTTTTTTAAACCTTACAGTTTTTTACCTTTTTATGTGCGGTTTTCAAGGATTTAATAATTATAAATTATATCAATTTGGCTTTATTAATTAAAGAATAAAGTGTTTTGAAAGGAATATTAAACGAAACCCTCTGTGCGATCTGTGATCACACTTACCCACTTGTTTTTTAGTGATTTCTGAAAGAAAATATTGTATAATTGAATTATTAAAGCTCTTGATTGAATTATTAAAGCTCTTGATTTTTTTTTTTTTTTTTTTTAGCTTTAGCTTTAATTTTTTTTTTCTTTTTGGAATCTAATTGATCAAGAAAACTAAAAACAAAAGTATGAACTTTATATGAGAAATCAACATTACTGAAAAACTTAACATTTCTCAAATATAAATAAAAGCGGTGCAATCTACACAAAGGTAAAGTCCAGTCTGTTCTACTGCCTGGCATTTTTCAAGAATTAATAACCAATTATGTATCATATTCATCGAGAAAAAGGCGTTGCCATTGTTTGTAATCCAAGTTAGACTGTCTCAATCTTTTTCGTATAAAGAAAGGAACAGGGTTTTGTAATTGTGCAAAACTATGCATGATTGTCAAAAAGTAGAGATAACTTGTATCACCTGCATAAAATAGGTGACAAAAATTATAAATCAAAGTAATTTGGTTTTTATGTAATTTTCTTCTGCAATATGGTGAAAATAAGCGAATTTCTCATATAATAACGAACAATTCGCTTGTGGAAGGAAGAATCACTTGCTTAATCGAAAATGTTAAATGCTTGTAGTCTTTGTATAGTATACTGCTGCCATAAATTTTCACGAAATATTTTCTATATTGTAGAGTTAGGAATATTTATCACTGAACTAAGTTCTTCGGGCAATCGCATTCAGATTCATAGTCAAATAGGCTAAAATATCAATTATTTCATTGTCAATGTACTGACGATTGAGTCCTGGTCCTGGGCGAGTCTGTAACGATCCCGCAATTTCAAATGTGCAATTAACCTACGTATAAACAACCGATTTGGGCTTCGGTGAATTGTTAAATCAACTCCTGAACTCTATTGCCATTTGATGATTATATCTGTTAGTCTCCGAGAAAATATCATAACAATTTAAAAAACGTTCTTAATTGATGAAAGTAGTCATTATTTCAACGAAAACTGATAACAACTTAAAAATTTTACGAAACAGAAATGCAACATTTCACATTATTTGGTAACATTCCGGTAAAGACGTATTCAATCATCAAAATGTTTATGGCATCAATCTTCTGGAAAATTTTAAAAATTGTTTAATCACCTCATCACATGATTTTTAAACTTGAAGCTTGTAATTTATTTCACACTGCTTTTCTTGTTGCTGTTACAGCAGATTTTGGTAGCGAGATATTTTTTTAAAACATTATTAAAAGTTTAGTTAGAAATCCACCATTGTTTCCGTACAGGAACATTAGTCTTATTAATTTGTCAGCAAGTAAGTGGAAGGTTATTTTTTAAGAAGCGGCACAAAGATATATATTTTATATTTATTATTCACCTCACAATATAACGACAACACAGTGTTGCCAGATAGTCGAAAGTCAAGTTTAACTCAAAAAATATTTAACTAATTTAAGCTCAAAATTTCTCCACAAATCAAGCTTTTTTTTTTTTTTTTTTTTTTTTTTTTTTTTTTTTTTAAGGAATTTCAAACTTACAAAAAATAAACATTTAAACCTTTCGAGGGCGGTGTCCTTAAAAATAGACACCTAATTTTCATTCAAAAACTGACAAACGGCACCAAGAATATTTAATTAAAAATTTTCTTTCATAATGTACGTGAAAATAAGCAATTTCACATTGTCTAATAGCTTCGTTTATAAATTCTGGTGTTAGTCCATTATTTCATCCGTTTATAAACAGAATTACTCCGCGCCGGAAAAGGTTAAACTCGGCAGAATTTTAAGTGCATATGATAAGTGTATGACCATAAATTTTCCATCTGCCGTAATCATTTTAATAAATGAATTTAAACGCTGTTTTCATTTTTTTTTTTTTTTTTTTTTTTTTTTAAGCATTTCTACAGAAGCATCTAATCATAATACAATGCATTTTCGGTCTGATTTTGTCTAGCACAAGAGGAAAAATATCTGCTTTCACCTCTTTAATTAATTATCTTAAAAAGCACGTCGAAAGAGTGTTTCGGATAAGTCGTGCAGATTTGTCAAGTGAAGGCCTAACCCCTTAACGGTCGCATTAAATTACGGTTTAAAAATTCAAATTGCTTATTGGAACCACTTTTTTGAAAAAGAAATGCTCATCTTGTTTAACCCCTTAATTCTCGCTTCCGTCAATATCTCGGGCTGAGGTGTCGTTCGTTATTTCTCGTGCCCGTCCTATTCTCGGGCTGGAGATTTAATTGCTGGAAAAAACTTCTGAAACCAGAAAAATTGAACTGGAATCTCCATTTGAAGTCTTTGAATATTAGCACTCTGGTTTGATTTGTACGATCTATAATTTGCCATAGAGTTGCCATAGATTTGTAATATTTTTGTCACTTTGATATGGATTCTGATGAATCAAGCCTTTCTGATGATAACTGGAATATTAGCCCCTTCACGGTCGCTTAATATTTGAAAAAACCATCAAAAGTGTACCTATTTTTTTTATTACAGAAATTGAATAATTATAACGTTTCTAAATAAAATATGCAATTAGTTTATTTTTAAGGCGAAAAAACAATATTTTATAGCCATATTCATATTTGTATAAAAGCCATCATGCGAGGATTATGTGTCTTAACCTCTTAAGCTCCGCCCCCGATAAATGTAGGCTACTATCTTTTAATTCAGATTGTTTGACTCCCACCAGTTTTTTTTTTAAATAGTGTAAGTGGCTTTATTTTCGTATCATTTTATCTGCCGTAAACTACGGTGGTGGGAATCAAACAATCTGAATAATAAAAGAAAGTAACGTACTTTTATCCGAGGCGGAGCTTAAGAGGTTAAGACACATAATTCTCGCATGATGGCTTTTATACAAATATGAATATGGCTATAAAATATTGTTTTTTCGTCTTAAAAATAAACTAATTGCATATTTTATTTAGAAACCTTATAATTATTCAATTTCTGTAATAAAAAAAATAGGTACGTTTTTGATGGTTTTTTCAAATATTAAGCGACCGTGAAGGCGTTAATGACAGTTAAAATGATACCTTTATAAAGCCAATTACACTATTCATAAAACTGGTGGGAATCAAACAAATCTGAATAATCTGAAAAAAAGACACAGCCCGACAATATGACGGGAGCGAGAATTAAGGGGTTTAAGGTGCTTAAGACTTCAGATTTTCGGTCAAGTTTTTCATAAGGAAAACAAAGTTATCCGCTATATTCATTAAGCAATGTTCAGTTATAAAGCCAGCAATTTTTAATTCGACAATCTTTCCTCAGACAAATATGAGAATTCATTTACGACTTTCATAGAAAATTTTATTACCACGGATCTTTTTAATGTGTCATTATGTTTATTGCTGATTGAATGCTTTCGGATATCTTTCTTTTCTGATTGTAGTATGCATCTGCATGTCTTGCAAAAAGCTCTACTGTCATTCTCAGAAGCACAAATTAATCAGTCTTGGACACACACACACAAAAAAAGCTCTAAAATTGTTTCTGTTTTTGTTGTATCAATCTATAACAATAAAACAAAGGTGTACGTCTGTCCGCGATGACTAAGAAAATCCGCCTCACGAAGAGGTAGTGGAAAAAGAATATTTTAGAAGTACGAGAATAAATCTGTGTATACATTTTTTTCTTTCTATGAATGTTTCACAAATTACTTTACCTAATAAAAATGATAAAAAACACACATATATATGTAATGTATCACGCGAGTATTCCGGACTTGTATAGAGGTAGTCGCGAGCCGCTCACTTTCCGGCATGTGTCCGTACAGCCGGTGACATCATGGGTTTACAGTACTTGTGTATACATAACTTAGACTCGGGAACCACTTGATGGACCGAACTCATTTATTTTGCCGCTCATCTTACAGTCCGATTCGCGAGTTCGACCGGGGTCCCCTCGAGCCACTTATGTGATGATTTTAGGAGCTACATTGACATGGGTTTTGCAGGCTTCTCAAAATTGCAAGTCCTCTCGTTTTTGGCGCGGGTTTTAGCTAATATCTTGGGGCTTGTCTAATAAAAATGATAAAAGACACACATATATATAATTTCACAAACTGTTTAGCGATAAACAGTTATAAACTTACTACAATTCTGTTAGAAGTGAAAAAGTGTCTGGTGCGTTTTTATTGTTGTATTTACAGTCGAACCTTGTTATACCGACACTCCAATGGCCAGAAAAATTTGTCGTCATAAGCGGAGTGTCGGGGTAATTGGAGTTGGAGAAAAATATGTTTATAGAAAGCTGTATTTTTAATTAATTTAAGACAATTTTAATTTCATAACTGTTCTTGCAGTTTAAGCAATAAAACATTATTATTAAACAAAATAATCACAAAAAAGACTAAAAGTCAGGTTTATGATGACTTGTTCTTTTTATTGTTACATGAAATATTTATGAATTAAAGTTTGCTTATCCCTAGATGTGCTTCCTACAATTCTTTTTTTTTTTTAATGTTGTACAATGAATTGTAATCAATATTCGTTGTTTCAGACATAGATGTTAGATATTTTCTGATCGTTTCAATGCAATGCTTCTGTTTTAGTCGGATAATAAACGCCATGTAACCACAAAAAAGCTCCGCCTGACCGGAACACAAACACCGCGAGTAGACTGATCCGTCTATCTGGAGCTTAAGTGCGTCATTTATATTTATAGTGTATGGGTTTATTTATTCGGATAAAAGAATGAAGTGAAATTTCTCCTTTATTTCAATGGGTATTTTAGACACTTTTGTGAAGGGTTAAGACATTTTTTAACGCTTATTAGATTGATTATGAAAAACGGACAATTTTCCTAAACCGTTGTAATATCCGAAGTTGAAAATTGTTCAACGATGTAAAATCCGGAGTTTATTTATATTAAAATCATATACAAAAAATCGGGACTTTAAAAAACTGACGTGATAAACGGAGTGACGTGAAAACCGGGTGTCGGGATAACGAGGTCCGACTTTAATAGTAACTATAAACTGAAATTAATTCTTTATCTGTTTTTTTCTTTTACATTTTTAATTACTAAAATTTAAAATTATCAGTATAATTAATAACTAAACTAAAAATTATTAGATTATTAAGAATATTAATTTTAAGTTTTTATTTAAATATAAAATTAGAAATTAAAATTTTATTATTAATTTTATATTTTTTATATTATTTTTTACTGAATTTATCAACTTATTTTAAAGTAACAGTAATACTAATATTAATGATTTGTTAATTTAATACATTACTTTTAAAATAAATTGTTATATGATAAATTTTCTTTTAAATAAAATGTTAATATAGTAATTTATTTAACTTTTTACTTGATAATTGTATAATAATTAATTTAATAATTAATTTAATAATTATTGTTTTTAATAATTTGACAATTATATGTTATTAAATGATGTTTATTTTTAATCAAAAATTAATTAACTGTAATTAACTGTATGTATCATATACTGCCACATATGGGTATTTATTGCTTTAAGTATTTTTTCTGTGATTGCACTGAACACATTGAACGGCGGTATTAAAAACTAATTGGAGACAATGTTCCCTCTATTTTATATTGCTGTTTATTATTATTATTGTTATTATTATTTGCATGGCCATTTTAATGAAATGTCTACCACACTGGCAGTGGAGGAAGTTTAGGAATGTAAAACATCGGGAGGTGGAGTAGAGAAATAACAATATTATATTAATCCGTTTTCAGTGGATAACTTAAAAAACAAGCAAAAAATGTAAAAAACTAAAAAGGGATAGTTAGAGAGAAAAAGAATTCGGTCTGTAAGCTATAATCATAAAAATATAAAGGAGTGGTTAGAACTCCGGCAGCCGGAGCTATATTATGGCTTCTTCAGTGAACCTTTGAATCAACTCGAATCATAACAACGAATTCTCCTTGAAATCATTTCTACGATTCTCCATTGACCACCGTCGTCTCGTCATCTTGTTGCTGATAAACCAGTATCTTAAATTAAGAAAAGTTAGGAAAGAATAATTTTATTAATCTCCCTTCGGTATGAAATGATTTTTTTTTTATTTTACTATAGAGTTTTATGATTTTTTTAATTTAAAATTTGTATATATATATATATATATTAATTATCGTCATGTTGGTTGCACATATTTAGGCCTAACGCGAATTACTATAGCGTTTCTTGTTTTTGTAATTAATTTTACTGCCTGTCTCAGTGCTATTGGCAGTTTATATGTTTTCCCGTAATAAATATTTTGCAGGGTAATGCCATAAATTGAATTTTCCAATTTCTTGCAAATAATTTGCTGATTTTATTATTTGTTTCTCAGAGACTGCATGTGTGGACTAGACTACTCATGTCATTTTATACTTTCATTTTAAAGCTTGATGTGAATGAATTATTATTCAAATTGTTTGTTTTCAGAATATTTTACATTATAAAATGCATGATCTTTATGAATCATACTTTAAAGCAGGCCCCTTGGGCGAATATCCAGTTAGGGGCCCCTGTAATTTGATTCCAACCACTGTTCGTACTCTGTTTAACCCCTTCGGGGCGAACGTCTTTTACAGAATTTTTAATCTTTTATCAGCGTTTTTTTTTAAACAGGAATTTTTGCCTCATTGAATCAGGAAAATGCTCGGATTAAATAAGGCAAATTTTGCAGTAAATGCAAGTACTGGTCAGAATAATCACTGATTCTGAGCACCTTACGCGGCACGAATACCAGTCGCTCATCCCCAAGGAGTTAGGAAAATACCTAATTTTTTGCTTTCGGGGCCCTGGGCAGCTGTTCTGTTTACATGTCTGAAAATCAGGTCCTGTTTTAAATAACTAACACTGATATTTTGTTGTATATAATTTGTTAATAAATTTCTGTTGACATTTAAGTATTTAAAATATCATCTTTTCAGATTCTTGAAAATTTCCCGAGTAAAAATATTTACTTTATTAAATGTTTCATAAATAAATATATATATATATTTCATGCTACAGTTCAAAACGGAATTCCCACTTCTCAATATTCAAATAAGTATAAAATTTGAAATCTTTTGTATCATCATTATTATATTTCATTTAGTACTCCAGTTAAACCTGCATTTATTCTTCTTTCACGTTCCTATAGAAATTTCTCTAATTTATTAACATGTTTATTTAAGCATTTAAGAAACATTTTAGTAATTCAAAGTACTTTCGCGACAACTTTTTCCTCTGGAATATTTTTTTATTTAAATATTTGGTGGGTAGGTAAATTACTTAATCTATTGTCAACTTATTAAACTGAAACATACAGAATTTCCTTGAAACGTTTTTTCTAAAAGCATCAAAAGTCATAACTGTAGTTATATTCCACTCACGCCAAGAAAATTAAACAATAAATTTTTCCTGAAATACAAGCAAAACACGTTTAGTAGCCATCGGATGATTTTTTTTGAATTAAAATAGCGAGGGAGCACCTGTATGGTAATAAGTTTCCCTCGTTGTGTTTTTTTATAAAGGTGTGCATTTCCACACATTTTAGGGAGTCGAAGTACGACTCCACTGATGCGTCGGCTTACCGAAGAAATTGAAACGTGCCTTTACTTCCTTTGGATCAAAGCTGGATATTAATAAAGCGAGGACACTCCCAAGTTAAAAGATGCTGCAAAGTAGCACCTCTAGCCGTGATGAGAACTAAATTGTTCTGTAGTGGGCGGGGCCTCCTTCGATTAGCTTTTGGTTCTGCTTTCATCGCCTGAAATTTTCGTTCATTTTGCGGCAGTATAACGGTAACGAGAATAAGAAGTTTTCAATCCTGTCATTAAACAAATTCATAGAGTGATGAAATATTTAAATTTTTGAGAAAAGCAATCTTATTATGTATTTTGTTATTTTTAATATTTATTTTCTTATTACTTCTTATATTTTGTAATGGTGTGAAGGTGGTGTGTCTACTAACATTCTAAAAGAGATTAATTTCTGAAACAGTGGATGCATATACATATATTTAAATGTAGAATTTAATGTGTTCAACAATTTGTTTTAATGGAATATTTAATATATGGGATTAATATTTACAACAAATATTTTCTTGTAAAAACATTCATATTTTTCACGCCCTTATAAATTATAAAACGTAAACAGGAAATAAATAAGATTAAACATTAAAATAAATACATAACCCGATTACTTTAGTCAATAATTAAAATATTTCATCACTCTAAGAGTTTGTTTAATGACAGAAATGAAAACTTCTTAATGTCGTTTCGCTACTGTTATGCTGTCGCGAAATAAACGAGAGGTTCAACGGTTAGTTTTCATCAAAAATTAAATTCCTTACTGCAAGTGTATGAAGTGTTTGTTTTATAAGGGTACGCAACACGTTTTATTATAAGCAGGACGCATTTAGGGAAAAAAAAATCAAATATATACTATATTTTAAGTAAATGTTAACTTAGGAGGTGTGTTTTTTTCTTAAAAAAATACTTTTTTTGATTTTTTTGCACACAACTATTATCAGGATTAAAAAAGAAAAAGGAATTTTGCTCTGAAGAAAATTGACCTTTCTTCAGTATTACATATAACTTAAAATTTTTTTTTTTAAATTGAATGAATGAAATATTTTTCGTTACTTAATATTAATTATTAATAAATTAAAAAGTTAAAACTGTTATTTTATACCAAAAATAAATATACAGTTTAAATTAGTTAAAATGTATTCTGTACCCTGTTTATAAACCCATGAAATATTGTTTGTGATGTTTTATTCTTTCTTATCTTTTTTTAAAATGTCCTTTAATATGCTGATAAGTCTGTAAGTTATGCTCGGTTAATTTAGCTTTATTTATCCCATTGAAATCTTAATTTAAATAATGTTGCATAATTTAATTTCGTAAAGATTATTCACTGTTTAAGAACTACATAAAAACAAATAAAGAGTTTATATAATTTCTTGGCAAAATAAGAAAATTACATTTTTGTAACTTTATTTTGAAATATTTTCATTTATACAGAAAAACTATTTTTAAGAATCATTTGTGTCTTACATTATATCCAACTTGACCTTAATGCTCCATAATTTAATTTTTATTTAAATCAAGTAACATTATTCCATTTTTCTCTTAAATTTTGCTTTCTCAAATACACATTTTAAAACTCTCTCATTTCTATTATTATATACATTGAAAATGTCAAATATTTAAATGGATTTAATCAAAATTAATTTATTTTAAATTTCACAGAAATGGAAAGCGTTAAATACGTTTAGTAACATTTTCCAATTCAAACAACTTGTTTAACAAAAATTTCATAAATTAAGATTGCCTATTTAAAACCATCTGTTGTTGAAAAGTATTATAATAGGATAAATGAAAAAAAAAAAAACTCGCTTAAAATAATTAAAAAAATAAATGATTTAACAACTTTGAATAAATTGCATTTCAAATACTATATACAGAACAAATTTATCAATTCAATCCAAATTATTGACGATTTTTTAAAACCATAAACATGGGTATATTTTAAAATTGTGGAGTATCAAATAAATAATGTAAACAAATGATAAACAGATTTCTTTCTGTATTTGATTAACAAAAATACGTTTAAAGAAGTAACACTAATTAATAAGAAATAAAAATACGCTACATATTATGCAAGCGTACATAATAAAAAAATAAATTAAAACTACTGAAAAGTATTTTTCTAATTTCACTCAACTTTAAATCTCTATGATAAAAATATCTACTGAAATTTCATTTTTAAAAGAGAATAAATCTTTACTAAATAAAAATATATACAAAAACTAGTATGTTGTGGCCATCACAAAACTTTCTTCTATATAAGTCACGTCAATTAAATCGTTTAAATAGTACCAATTCATATCACAATATATCTGAATTTGAAGTTTGGTGAAAATTCGTGCATTAGTTCTTGTATAGAGCTATAGCGGAAATTCTGAAAAATGTAGTATAGCAGCGCCACCTGTTGAGCGATTTACACCAAAACATAAACAGCACTAATTGATATCAAGGTATACCTGAATCTGAAGTTTGATGAAAATTCATGCATTAGTTATTGAGATACAGCTGTGGCGGAAATTCTGAAAAATGCAGCATAGCAGCGCCACCTGTTGCGCGATTTACACCAAAACATAAACAGCACTAATTCATATCCCGGTATACCTGAATCTGAAGTTTGTTGAAAATCCAAGCATTAGTTCTTGAGATAGAGCTATTGCGGAAATTGCAAAAAATGCCCAATAGCAGCGCCACCTGTTGAGCGATTTACACCAAAATATATAAAATGTCTATTCATGTCAAGGACTAACTGAATCTGAAGTTTCATGAAAATCCGTGCATTAGTTCTTGAGATAGAGCCATTGCGGAAATCGTAAAAAAATCCAGCATAGCAGCGCCACCTGTTGAACGATTTACACCAACACGTAATCAGCATCAAGTTATATCAAGGACTAACTGACTCTGAAGTTTCATGAAAATCCGTGCATTAGTTCTTGAGATAGAGCCATTTCGGAAATCGTAAAAAAGGCAGCATAGCAGCGCCACCTGTTGAGCGATTTGCACCAAAATATATAAAATGTCTATTGATGTCAAGGACTAACTGAATCTGAAGTTTCATGAAAATCCGTGCATTAGTTCTTGAGATAGAGCCATTTCGGAAGTCGTAAAAAAGGCAGCATAGCAGCACCACCTGTTGAGCGATTTGCACCAAAATATATAAAATGTCTATTCATGTCAAGGACTAACCGAATCTGAAGTTTCATGAAAATCCGTGCATTAGTTCTTGAGATAAAGCCATTGCGGAAATCGTAAAACATCCAGCATAGCAGCACCACCTGTTGAGCGATTTACACCAACACGTAATCAGCATCAAGTCATATCAAGGACTAACTGACTCTGAAGTTTCATGAAAATCCGTGCATTAGTTCTTGAGATAGAGCCATTTCGGAAATCGTAAAAAAGGCAGCATAGCAGCGCCACCTGTTGAGCGATTTGCACCAAAATCTCTAAATTGTCTATTCATGTCAAGGACTAACTGAATCTGAAGTTTCATGTAAATCCGTGCATTAGTTCTTGAGATAGAGCCATTGCGGAAATCGTAAAAAAGGCAGCATAGCAGCGCCACCTGTCGAGCGATTTGCACCAAAAACTAATCAGCATCAATTTGTATCAGGCACTAACTGAATATGAATTTTTGTTAAATTCTGTGCATTAGTTCTTGAGATAGAGCGCCCACAAAATTTGTGTCACATACACACAGACAGACAGACAGACAGACAGACAGACAGACTCACAGTCACAGACAGACATTTTGTAAAAACATGTTTTTTGGAATCTCTGACCCCTAAAACGTGTAAATCCGTCGAAAACCGGAATTCGAAAATTTTCATGAATCCAATACTTTCTTCTTGTAAAGATAGAAGAAAGTAATAACGAACTTAAGTACGATTAATTAGGATTTAATATAAAAATTTAACAGGTATAGTATACAAGACTTACCACACACGTGCAGCGAGTGTCCAGGGGCGCAATTTCAGAACTCTCTTGGGGGGGGGGAAACAGTTTTTCAGGGATGCTATATAGCTAAGGGTAGGACCCCACCCCCCACTCGTATGAGAAACGTTTACTGACTTATGCTTACAATAACAGTAAAAACTTCGAATACGGAAACTCAGAACCAATGAAATATTTCGTTTCAGAAAGGTTTCCGTCTTAGAAGGTAAAATTTTAATATATTGGACATGATTTTTTTTTCTTTTTTAGACAGGATTCTACTGTAGACAGGTTTCATTTTTACAGGTATCCTCACTGATTGTTAAATTATCCGCTCTTTAGTCTAGCTCTGAAAAGAGATGCATTAGAGTAAAACTTGTGAAAACGAAACCTGTCTATAACAGATTTCTTTCTAGAAGGGGAAAAAATCAAATTTCGTTGAAAAAACATCATACAATTATACTTGCTATGACGGAAACCTGTTTAAATGGAGCTTTTTTTCCAGTCCCTTTCGAAGTTTTACTTACAGGGGCGCCATTTCATGAGTTTCCTGACGAAGGACAAGGAAAATTTGTCTTTGAGGAACAGGAAACGTGGAAAATTGCTCAACTTGCAGAACTGCACAAATCACACAGAAAAAAATCCCGCACAATAAAACATGCCCCAAGTGATTTTGTCTCCATAACTTCTTTCACAAGCATGTGGTTATTCGACAATTTTTTTTTAGTTTTCATGAAAGTCCGCGATTTTTCTTTCTTTCAAAATCCGCAAAATCAATTCGTCAATGGGTCGCAGAAAAAAATCGCGAATCTTGGAAATTTTGAAAAAAAAGTCTCAAAATGGTCGCTTAAAAAATCGCTATTTCTTCAAACGACCGTGGAAAATATCGCTAATTATATCAGAGATCGCGAAAAGAAATACTGATTTCGTCAAATGATCGCACAAACAGAAATCTTGAATTTCGTAAAAGGATTGCGAAAAAAATCGCAAATTTCGTAAAACAATTGCGAAAAAATCGCGAATTTCGAATCGCGAATCACTATTTTGAAAATAATATCTTCATCGCACTTTTGTTCAGTGTTGCCAGATAGTCGAAAGTCAATTTCCCCAAATCAGTGCTTTTTTCCAAAAAAGTGCCCAACGCAATTTCTACTCAAAAAAGTAAATTTTCAACTTTCAATTTTCCACTATAAAATTTTTTTAACTGATTTAAACTCAAAAATTTTCCCCAAATCAAGCATTTTTTTTCAAAAAATTCCCCATTTACAAAAAATAAACATTTAAAGTCTGGAGAAATTTGCATGCATATTCGCAACTTTACTACGTGAATGAAGATACATTTTACAACGACAAGTTCGTTTACACTTGCTTTTTAAATTGTTGCCAATCGATGATGCTGGCTTACCATTGCGTTAGCTCCATCTACACTTATACCAATAACTTTTTCAAGGTTTAAATCATCTCTTATCAGTTGGGGTTTGAATGAATCTGAGATGTTCGTGGTATCATCTACTTCTATCATACTTAAGCTATAAAACGTTGTTTTCAATGATTTTCATATACCTACTGAAGCACCTAATCATAATGCAAAGCCTCTTCGTTGTATCAATCACCGTACTTTTGTCAATAATAATAATAAAAAAAAAGCTGCTTTGCACATCTTTAATTAAATCTTTTAAAAAGCACTGCAAATGAACTTTACGCATACGTCCTGAAGATTTAGTAATCTGAAGGTTTATGCCGTTTAAGATCGCAGAGTTTTCATTCAAGTTTTTTATAAGGAGAAATGGGGCGGGGGCTGCTGCATTTATTGAGCAATGTTCAATTATAAACGTAGCAATGTGATTGTAGTATGCAACTGCATGTCTTGCAAAAATCTCTACTGTCATTCCATGAAGCACAAATTAATCAGCCTTAAACAAAGAAAGTTATAAATTGCTTTTATTTCTGTTGTACAAGTCAATGCTAATAAAATAAATGTGGATATGTGTTTGTGTGTCTGTTCACGATGACTAGGAAAATCTGCCGCAATTAGTGATCTGAAAATTCAGGCGGGGATAGTCCAAGGCAGGTCGTGATGCACCTGTGATACGTCTAAATTGTAAACGATTAGCACGACCCTGACAATAATGATTGATATCTCGGATTTCTGTATTTTATTTTCGTTTTCCAAATAAAAATTGAATTTGAGAGAGATCCAGTGTTGTGAGATGACTTAAAGTAAAATTTACGTGAAATAGTGAAAAACAATTCCCCAATTTTTTCCCCAAAAACGCTGATAGTCCCCAAACATTTCCCCAAGAACTACTTGTCCCCAAAAAATTCCCCTGGAGGTTCAAAATTCCCCAAAATTGGGACAAAATCCCCAATCTGGCAACACTGCTTTTGTTTATAATATGTTAAATAAAATGATCAAGAAAGTAACTCATTAAGGGTTCTGGTAGAAACAATAAAATTTTCCCTATATAATGCGACCCCTGTAACCCTCGCGAATGTTAAGGGAATACTGTAATATCCCTTTAAGACCCAACCCGCACGATCGTGCGGGTAAGGCATTCATTTAAATTTTTGCTTCTGAGTCGTATGTAATAAAAACTCGAATCGAACGATACTTCTGGTTTGCTTATAGAGTAAAGTATCATATTTTTCAACAGGTTGCTTTTGCAGCCCATGTTTTACTTTCTACAGGCATGACTAGCTTTGTTTACAAATACATCGGGTCTTAAAGGGATACATACGCAAACAAAAAAGGTTGGTTGGTTGGTTGTGTTTATGACGGCCAATTATCAACACGAGGGATATAGGCCCTAAGAGGGGGAGTGCCCTCCGTGGGGGTCTTTCTAAGAGAACCTAACCCGTATTAACGCTTGGAAATCCAAGGTTCGAAGATAACCACGGAAACTCCGAACGATTAAGCCGACGGGCACGATTGGGTTCGAACCCAGCACCTCCCGTCTACCACCTTCGATAGCAGAACCTCTCGGCCACTGGTGGGGCCAAACAAAAAAAGGATATTCACTTTTATCTAAAATACAGCTATTGTAAAATAAATTCAGTAACTCAGTATATTTTAAACAACGTAGTACTAAAGTAGAATTTTAATTATCTTTCTAAGTAATTTTTCATATTGCATGAGATGAAAGTAATTGGAAATATCTCCCTAACTAGTCCTACTTCTGTTTTTCCAATAAATACAAAGGTAACATGTGTTTTATTTAATCGTCTTTCGCCGAGTCGAGATTTAAAGTCGATTCTTCCTCTCTTCGGCCAATATTATTTGGCACCGAAAAGGCGACACTTGTAGTTCACAGCACATTAATTGCGATCACCCCAGCCAGGGAAGCTGCGCGCACCACGCATACTTTTTAACAGTCAGTTTTGAAAGGAGGAAATGCAAGGCTCGTGAAAGATTTGGTTGCGGTTGTGTTTATGACGGCCAATTATCAGCACGAGGGATATAGGCCCTAAGGGGGGGGGGTCTTTCTAAGGGAACCTAACCCGTATTTACGCTTGGAAAACCAAGCGTGAAAGATTTGGAGAATTTTAGGTAAAATAAAAAACAAATTTCTAAAAAATTTTACTCGATTTATACAAAAATTAAACTATAGAGCATCAAGTTAGATATAATGCAAGATACAAATGATTCTGAAAAACAATTATCCTTCTATACAAATGAAAGTACATTTATAGAACTGAGTAAAAACTAAAAAATGCAACTTATAAATCACATAAAAATATTTTAAAATAGAATTTCAAAAATGTTTTTTTTTCTGATTTTGCTCAGGAATTATATAAATTCTAAATTTTAATTTTGCATAGTTCTTAAGTACTAGAGACTAATATTTATAAAATTAAATGATGCCGAGATATTTGACTTGAGATTTTGATGGGTTTGATAAAACTTAAACAACTGAGTATAACACCAAACTAAATTAATACTTGCCAAAAGTGATAAAATACTTTAAAAAAAAAACTTTATTTATTCACACTAGACATCTTTCATTGCTCTGACGGCAACATTCTCAATAATAAATATGATACAAATACTTTCGCAAAAATTATTTTAATTTAAAACAGGTAAACAAAAATTACGCGAACTGAAGCATAATGAAATTAACTGCAATATTAAAAATGGATATTTGTGAACATGAATTATTTAAAATATTTGTTTCATTTCTGAATATTATTGTTTCATTCAACTGACAAGATTCTATTGGGTCGATTTTCTTTCATACTACGTTTTTTTAATTTTCGAGTTTAACCGAGTCAGTTATCAGAGATATATGAAATATCTTTTACCAAAGAAGATGGAACACTGCAATTTTATTATGGAATGACAAACAGAAAGCTTAAAACTAAAATCAAGGAACACATATTATAGCAGATATCAAATACAGTAAGAAGACTACAGCTTTAGCTAGGCTGTATAATAAAGAGCCTTTAAAGGTTGATTTTAAAAATAGTAGAATAATTTATCCATCAAGATTTTACTTACCATCCATTATCCGAGAATCAATAGAGATCTTCTTACGTAGTGAGAATATATTCAATGATTCAGCATCCATCGAGCTCCCTAAAATTTTGAACGAGATGCTCTACAGGAAAATGAAACAATAATATTAAATAATTCATGTTCGCAAATAGCCATTCTTAAAATCGTAGTTAATTTCATTATGCTTGAGTTCGCGTGATTTTTGTTTACCAGTTCTCAATTTATAATTTATTTTTGCGAAAGTATTTGTATCATATTTATTATTGAGAATGTGGCCGCCGGAGTAATGAACATGTCTAATGTGAATAAATAAAAGTATTTTTTTGCCTTTTTAAAAGTATTTTATCACTGTAAGCAAGAATTAATTTAGTTTGGTGTATTCAAGTGATTTTTCATATACAGTGCTCAAAACAATTAAAGGATATTGCAGTTTTAGGTGGATTTTGTATCTGGTAAACTGTTTAGCTGATTGATACATGGTCGACAGACATAGTAGGTTATATGAGAATAAATTACACATGTTTGGCAGAAAAAAATGCATTTTATTGCGCATTTGTGTACTAAAGGAAAAAAACACAATTTCTGCATATGAGAAAAAAAGAATAAGAAAAGGTGTTTTCTTCAAAGAAAATCATTTTCAGTAGGGGGTATGGTTTCCACGGGCGGCCAGCAACGTTGAACACCTTTGAGGCATGGACTCAATGAGGCTATTAATGACGAGTTGGGGTATTCTGCTCCACTCTTCCAGAAGAGCTCTTTCCAGTTCCTGGAGAGTTTGTGGGGGTTGTTGGCGGCCAGAAACTCGTCTTCCTAGAGCGTCCCAAACGTGCTCGATTGGATTCATGTCTGGAGAATACGCTGGCCATTCCATTCGAACGATTCCTTCCTCGAAAAGGAAATCCTCCACCAGGTTTACACGATGTGGCCTGCAGTTATCGTCCATTAAAATGAAGTTATCTCTGATTGCTGCAGCGTAAGGGACTACAATAGGTCTGAGGATCTCATCCCTATATCGGCGACCAGTCAGAGCTCCATCTCGAATGATGTAGAGGTCAGTGCGCCCGTCAATGGAGATGCACCATACACCAACACTCCTCCACCGCCAAATCTGACACTTTCGTGCACGAACGCAGGATTATTCCTACTGCCACGGTCCCTCCAGATGAAAATACGCCTATTATCTGGATGCACAGAAAAACGGGACTCGTCAGAAAACAGAATATTGCTCCATTCATTTCTCCTCCAGTTGACATGCTCGGTTGCCCACTCCCTGCGGTCGCGACGATGCCTTGATGTTAATCTAACACATACCATCGGTCGGCGAGCATGTAGACGTACAGCATGGACCGGTTTCGGACAGTCTGAGTTGAAATCGTGGTGCCTGTAGCCGGGCGAAGGTGTTGTTGGAGAAGAGTAGCGTTCATGGTTCGGTGTCTCCGAGCTGTTAACGCTAAATACCGATCTTCATTGGGCGTTGTTGCCCGTCTACGACCTTGCCCTTGTCTTCGGCCTGCACATCCACTCTCCAAAAAATGGTTCCAGATCCTGGAAATGACACTTTGTGACACTCCAATGGCTGGCGCTACTTCGGCTTGAGTTTGGCCCCCTTCTAACCTACCAACAATTCTCAAAGCTTCTGAATCTGTCAAATGACTTCGCTGAGCATCGTACTCATCGAAACAAAGCAATCACTGAATGCCGATCATCCTTGTCTTCATTCTCTTTTATCCAGTTGAAAGTCAAATTCCATTCGCTGCCGCTGAAGCGATGTTTTTGACGTCGAACTCAAAATTTGCATACTCCACAGTTTGAAAACCAGAAAAATTTGCATTTGTGATTCTCTTCTTCTATTTTCGGCAAAAAAAATTTCGTTTATATCTTTATTTTATATAAAACTTCAAATATCCTTTAATTGTTTTGAGCAGTGTAGTTTTATAACTGAGCATAGTTTATGGTAGAGTAATCATCATTTTAACCCCTTGAAGGGCAGTGCGATATATCCCACTTAATCTTAATTCGCAAATGCCACATTCACAGCAGAATTTTGAAATGAAATTTTGCTTTAGTAACGTACGTGAAGGTAAGCTTTCACTTATTTGATAATAAATTTGTTTGTATTTCCTGGTGTCAATCAATCATTTCAGCATTTTAGCAACATAAGTACTTTGCCCCTCAAAGTGTTAAGAGGCAGGAAAATAAAAGAATTTACAAAAATCAACAAATATTTCATTCTTTCATAAAGCAGGGTAGAGTTAAATAAGTAACATTGTTAACTATGTAATTTTAAGTGTATTTCTGTTTTTTGTATGAAATAAAACTTGGAACTTTTTAATATATTAATAATTAAACATTAAATAGGAAACAAATTTAATTTTTTCGATAAATAAATAATTGTAAAAAGAAATTACATATGTTATTTTATACTTTCTTAGAAAATATTTCACTTTTAGAAAAAAAAAATTACCGTGAGAGAACAAAAAATTGAGGAAAAGTCTATTTTCTTCCGAACTTCGAAAAAAAATTTGAAAATATGTTCCTAAATGTTACTTATTGTTTAGGAAAATATGTTTTAATTAGCTTTATAAGACAAAAGTCAGATATATTTACAGTACTTATCACATTTTGTAAGAATTTAATTTTTAAAGGAAAAACTGTTAAACTTACAAACTTGTATTGAAACGAAAATTTTCCCATATTCAAACAAAATTCCGAAAATTATAATTATCCAAATAACAGTTGATGATAAAATGCGTGTTTTATCAGGATTGATGAATATCAGGCTTGATGAAATGATATTTTTTCAAAAATTATTCTTAAAACTGGTATGTTGTGGTCACCACAAAACTTTCTTCTATCTCATACATGTCAATACTTCAAAATTCACTATCACAGTGCCAAATTAGATGCCAGTCTCTGCTCATCATGAGAATACTAAAAAGATGAAATTACGTGCATTAGTTCTCAAGGTATGACTGTCGCTGAAATCGTGTAAATCCAGCAAAAGGCAGCATAGCAGCGCCACCCATTGCGTTATTTACACCAGAACCTAATTATCATCAACTTATGTCAACATCTAACTAAATATGAGGTTTGAGGAAAATTCGTGCGTTAGTTCTTGAGATAAAGCTATTGTGCAAAGCAAATTATGAGAAATGCAACATAGCAGTGCCACCTGTTGAGCGATTTACATCAACGCATAATCGGTAGCAATATTAATCAAGTTATACTTAAATCTGAAGTTTGATGAAAATTCGTGCATTAGTTCTTGAGATAGAGCTATTGCGGAAATAGTGCAAAATATAGCATAGCAGCGTCACCTATTGGGAGATTTACACCAACACGTAATCAGCATCATTTCATATGAAAGAGTAACTTAATCTGAAGTTTGATGAAAATGTGTCCATTAGTTCTTGAGTCTCCTTCAGAAATCGTGTAAATCCTGCAAAATGCAGCATAGCAGCGCCACCTGTCGGGCGATTTACACCAAAACGTAAACAGCACCCATTCATGTCAAGGACTAACGTAATCTGAAGTTTTATACAAATTCGTGCATTAGTTTTTGAGATACAGCTATTGCGGAAATCGGGAAAAATGCAGCATAGCAGTGCCACCTGTAGAGCGATTTACACCAAAAACTAATAAGCACCAATTTATATCAGGGACTACCTGAATATAAATTTTTATTAAATTCCGTTCATTAGTTCTTGAGATAGAGCGCCCACAAAATTTGTGTCACACACAGACTGACATTTTGTAAAAACATTTTCTTTTTCGGGTTCTCTGACCCCTAAAACTTGTAAATCCGTCGAAAACCTGAATTTGAAAATTTTCATGAATCCAATACTTTCTTCTTGTAAAGGTAGAAGAATGTAAAAATGAAGATATTTTAGCGAAATTTGCATCACATTAATTTGCCTGTATAGAATGTGATGATATCCTTGGAAGAGACTGGATTTTGGCCAGTGGTACAGTATAAGTATTGTTAGTTGCTTTCTTAATAAAATAATGTCTACCTCCGTGCTGTTTAGATATGAATGGTTGCTATTTCCAGCACGTCTCGTCATGTTATTATATTTCACAGAAATTAAAGTAACTCTGTTGACAATATAGTTACAATACCTTCATTATTGTTAAAGTAACAAAAGAAAATTAAAGTTTGACTTGGGGATACACTGTATTTTTGACTGAATAAATGAATTGCGATCCTGATTTACTGGACAAAAAAATGCCTGTTTTGATGCTTTTTACTTCCCCTGAAATTTTCATCCATTTTGTTTAGAAACACCCTGCTTGCGAAAAAGCAAGAGACGAACTATTTACCAGACTCAGTACCAGTACTCAGTAACTTGCATTTCCACATTTATTAATTCCCATGAACAAATGACATGTCATTAATGGTTAATTTTTTAAATGACATTTTTAAAACAACAAATAAATAATATAAAATCATTTTCTTTTATTTAAAGATTCTAATTATTCTGAATAGCTTTATTAATTGACATTTAAAAGTAGAAGTTGTGTAACGTTTTAAAAAACATTTTAAAGAGGTTCTTTAAGTATTCGGCAAACCGAATAGTTTGAAATTCGGCCTAACCGAATATTTGGTAGTATGGCCGAAAACCGAATAGATACCGAATATTCGGTGCATCCCTTCAAATGTCAGATTCAAACAAACATTAGAAAATTGCTCAAAATCTAAAATAACTTATCAGATTTGATTGCAATAAAAACATATGCATTAAATAAATGCTTATGCATAAAAATTAATAATTATCAAAAAAATTTCCTAAAGCCTTACTATTCAAACTCCCTCAGGGTGAGACATATATCTTTAATGAGTAATTTGGTTAATTTTAAAAATACACGTGAGAATTTTTTTTATCAGTTGCTTCTCAGATGTGTGCAAATTGATCATGGGAAAATTCGTCAAAATCATTGACACAATAATCACAATGATTTTCTTCTAGCCAATTCTCGAATAAGCGCAAAGAAAATAACATTTAAATCCCACTGATGACGGTCTTGTGAAGACTGAAAACGTTCTGGGTTTTTCTAATGTATTTTGAATAATTTTAAATTATATGTATGCACATGAAAGTAATTCTTGAGCATTTATTTGTGCTTTTTATATGAATATTAATTATAAATTTTACCTTTTCTGTAGAAAAATGAAGATATATACATAGTATCCATTAATGTTCAAATATGTAGTTTTTTTATCTGAAAAATATTCAGAATTTCTTTGAAAAATCGGATTAACATGAAGCCATCTCATAATAGTGAAAACACAACCCGAAACAATTAACGCTTTACCTTTACTTGCAGAAAATCACTAACGAAAATTTTCTTATACTTATAGATCACCAAATTTGCAAATTCCGTGACCTATTCATGACGTTCGTTGGTTGATTATCTCATGACTGATTGAATTTCATGATTTTTTTTTCGCGATCTTCTGACGAAATTTGCGAATTTTTGCGCGATCGATTCCCGCACGATTTTTTTCTACAAGAGTTATACGAAATGGATTTTTTTCGCGCGGGCACTTGCCGAAATTCACAATATTTTTTCACGACCAACTGATGAAATTCGATATTTGTTTTCGCGATCACAATTGTTTATGGAAATTCGTGATTTTGTTTCTGCCACCGACTAATAATATTCGGGATTTTTTTGCGCGAGAGTTAGACAAAATTTTATATCTTATTACGCGATCGTTTGACGAATTTCTCCTCGATTTTATTGCGCGATTGTTCGACTAAATTTTCGAGATTTTTTTGCGCAATCTATTGACGAATTTCGCGATTTTTTTCGCAATCCTTTCTCGAAATTCGCGATTTTTTTCGCAATCTTTTTACGAAATTCAAGATTTCTGTTTGTGCAATCATTTGACGAAATCTGTATTTGTTTTCGCGATGTCTGATGAAATTAACGATATTTTCCACGGTTGTTTGAAGAAATTAGCGATTTTTTAAGCGACCATTTGGAGACCTTTTTATTCAAAATTTCCAAGATTCTCGATTTTTTTCTGCTACCCATTGGTAAATTGATTTTGCGGATTTTGAACGAAAGAAAAATTGCGGACTTTCACGAAAATTAAATAAATTGTGTAATAATCACATGCTTGTGGAAGAAGTTATGGAGACAAAATCACGTAGAGCATTTTTTATTGTGTGGGATTTTCTTTCTGTGTGATTTGTGCAGTTCTGCAAGTTGTGCAATTTTCCACAAAGAAAAATTTTCCTTCTCTTTCGTTAGGAAACTCATGAAATTGCGCCCCTGTAAATAAAACTCCGAAAGGGACTAGAAATAAGCTTCATTTAAATAGGTTTCCGTCTTAGCAAATATAATTGTATGACGTTTTTTCAACGAAATTTGATTTTTTCCTTCTCTAGAAAGAAATCTGTTATAGACAGGTTTCGTTTTCACAAGTTTTTCCCTAATACATCTCTCTTCAGAGCTATACTATAGAGAGGATGGTTTAACAGTCAGTGAAGATGCCTGTAAAAATGAAACCTGTCTATATAGAATCCTGTCTGAAACGAAAAAAAGATCATGTCCAATATATTAAAATTTTACCTTCTAAGACGAAAACCTGTTTAAAACGAAATATTTCATTGGTTCTGAGTTTCCGTATTCGAAGTTTTTACGGTTATTGTAAGCAGAAGTCTGTAAACGTTTCTGATACGGGGGGGGGGGGGCTGTTAGACCCTCTGGATCCTACCCTTAGCTATATATCATTCCTCAAAAAAGTTTGTCCCCCCCCCCGCCCAAGAAAGTTCTGAAATGGCGCCCATGTTCTGAAGGTGTTTCAGGTTTCAAATTATCCCACTATATAATTAGAACGAGGTGCTGCCAAAGGCGCTCACTCGCTATTCTTAAATTTCAGGAGTGTGACAGCACAGATACAGTATGAACAGGCACTTGTATTACATAAAAATGTTACTATTAAATTTTGTTGGTGTGATTGAAAGATTGTTTAATCTTGATTTTTTAGTGTTAATGGAACCTTTTGTATTCTAAGCTCCATCCAATGAAGCTTGCTTTAATATATTAGCAGTTGATTATTAAAACTACATCATGATAAACTGAGAAGTTCCTACAATTTACTTCCATATGTCTCAAACTTAGGTGTGTAATGAAAAATGTGTGAAAGTTTTTATCGTTATGTTAGCAACACCCCCCCCCCCCCCAAAAAAAAAAAAAAATAAAATAAAGGTAGATTTCGAAGTTAAGTATACTAATTTCACGAACAAAAACTAAATAATTATTAGATATAAATCCACTTTAACAGTTTTTTGACAAGTTTTTATTTCATTTTTATAATATAGCTGTTTTTATCAGAATCATGTTAAGGCGGTATTAAAAAAATATTTTTCCATGCTCAACAACTCCAAATTTCCGGGCACATTTTCAGATTCATTTTTAATAATAATAATAAAAAAAAATATGAAACATACTGACGTGATTTTTGAAAAGATTTATAAGCGACCTGTGTTTTTATT
Source organism: Maratus speciosus (assembly GCA_963932465.1). Classification (NCBI taxonomy): domain Eukaryota; kingdom Metazoa; phylum Arthropoda; class Arachnida; order Araneae; family Salticidae; genus Maratus; species Maratus speciosus. The sequence goes on from OZ010797.1 coordinate 124,417,150, forward strand.
TTTCTTTCAATTAATTAAAACTTGATTAATAAACAATTATTTTCTCAGTAGGACAATATTTTTCGTTTCTAATACAATCGCTTCGGGAAATTCTGTTTAAAATGACCACTTTGACATCATTTTTTGAAATATATTCTGCCTCTATCAAAAAATCGATCATTACTTTACATTGCATAGTTTCTGAATAAGAGAATCTAGCAATTGGATGCGTTTGAGATCAAAAATGAATTTAAAAATGAGTAAGAAAATAAGCATTTTGGATTTGAGTGCATCCTTAATGCAATGATTTTTCCAACACAATCCGCTTCGGGAAATTCGGTTCAAAATGCCCACTTTAACAGCATTTTTAAAAATAAATTCTGCCTCTATCAAAAAATCGATCATTTCGGTTCATTATATAGTTTCTGAGTAAGAAAACGAACCAATTGGAAGCCTTTGAGAGCAAAAATGAATTGTAAAATGTGTCAGAAAATAAATACCAGTAAATTTATAAAATATTATTTAATAAATTACAGGTTTAAAGTCGTAGGATCTGTTGATAGGATTTTAACTTTAAATAGCGAGTGAGTGCCTAAGCGGACTCCTCGTTGTGTTGTAAACAGATTTTTTCCTTGCCTCATCAAAAATATCAAATCCTCCATTTACATCTTCGGGGTACACCCGTGGCTTTGTTGAAAGCTAGAACAGCATATGAACGGCGTACGATGGAGTATTTTCCCAGTATTTTCCCAATTTAGCGGGCCAAAAGTCAATTTTTTGAAACTCAGTTGAGGAGAGAAAAATGTAGCTAATTATGAAGATAACTAGATGGGGATTCACCGTACATTTATAATTTTTTCTGTTGTGCGAAAAAATTGGTACATGGCCGACTTAGATAAAATGTAAAACTGTCTGCGAACTCAAATAATTTCTTTAAAATTGTCTGCAAATAAACGCCGCCCCCTCCCTCCCTCCCCCTCCCCAGTCCTATATCACCGCTAACAGCAAAAATGAAAAGTTATATGCGAGTGGAGTGCCACTAAGCAACAACACTAAAAGAAAAATATTAATTTACAAGCATTATTAAAACTCAGTCAAGAAATGTAGTATTGAATGGCTCTAATTCTCTTCAATTTAGCTTTTTTAAATTACCACAAAGCAATTTTTTTTCGCTTGATCCCAGCAGCAGAATTTTTTTCTGCAGTCTGCAACACAAATAGAAATTTTATAAACAATCTGCAGAACTTAAGGACAAACGCCCTCTTTCCAATCCCTGCATTACATTACATGCACTCAACCCCACCCCACTCCTTTTCCAGTTTTCTGAATTAGACTTTATTGAAAAGAGAATAATATTTACTAAGATATTAAAACCATATTTCCCTTCCGAATGTAAAAATATTGCTGCAAATCGTGAAAAAACGCTAAACATTCGCTAAAATTTCCAACCAAATAAACTTTATTTAAAAGAGATCAACATTCAACATTTATTTTTTAACACAAAATTTCTTTTTAATCTGAAGATAAATTAATCTGCAAAGTCTAAAATAATCCGTAGCACCCACTTTGGTGCTGCACTGTTTCTGCTACCGGCTCTGGCAGGAGGGAAAAAAAATCGTACCTTCCATTCGGCATAAGCGCCGCACTTACAATATTTTTCAGTTTTAAACTCGTATGCGCCGAAGCACTTCTTTTAAAAAATACTATACCATGGTACATGGCAAATAATTTCTAGATAACATTTTTTTTATCCAGCTGAAAAATAGTCTGCAGAACTTCTCAAGAGTCTGCGACGTGCGTCGCACTGATTCTCCGTCCAGTGTCTTCATAATTTTTTTTTTTTGTTGTTTGTTTTATAAAGAAATTTGTAAAAAGAAACATCAAAACTGTCTGCAAACTTTGAAAATTTTCTGAGAACGGCGTTCGCGTGTTCGTCTGTATTATCTGACTCTGGTACCAGGGAAGGCCAAACTTGTTTGTTGCAGTAAGTTTTTTATTTGCACTTTAAAGTTCCATTTTGTGCCTGTTTATTTCACTGTGATTTTTTTCCTATAAACTTTTGCTTATACCGTATAGTTCTGGATTCTGAAAGCCCATGTATATATGTTTACGTTCCACATGAATATATTTATATTTGTTAATTTAACAGATATGATAAAATGACATAAAATGTGCCATATATTTTTCAAATTTGTGTTATTATTTTCAATATTTTATAAAACATTACATCAGGGTGGATCCGGATGATCTTTTTTACTCTAAATGAAAACTTTTGAAAACTGTAGCTGCGAAAAACTGCGATTTTAGAAGAATTCCTTTCAAACACACAACTGTATGTTCCTGTAAATGACAATTTTTGAATTTCCCTTTCGATTTGAAAAGTATTCTACAATAGATTAATTGAAATTATTGTCAGAATGTATCGTCTGCGATATAAAAAAGTTCCAATTTACATATCTGACCCATAATTATTTTAACATTGTCTGCGCCTGTTTCTGAAGTTCTGTGTTACTTTTTAATGTTGTAAATTTAAAAATGATCTATGTCTTCTTAGAAACTGTTGTGCTGTTTTAGTTTACATCTTATTAATGCTGCTTCATAAATACATCTAATACTTAATTATGGATTGTGAAAGTCCAGGTAAATATATTTATATATTTCACATGAATATGTTTATATTTATTTATTTAGAATATTTTATAAACAGGCAAAAAACCTATCGAACATGTTTGAAATTCGTGTTTTTGATTTCAATATTCTATAAAAACTTCGTTACACTTCCCGATGAGTCCGAATGATTTTTTATACTTTAAATAAGATCTAGATATTTAATTAATAACGTTGAAAACAATATCTACGAATAATCGGTAATTTGGAATACTTTATTTTAAAGACTTAACCCTAGATCTACCGGGAATTTTATTCAAGTTTTAATAAAACGTTCTACACCAGAATTTTTATTTAAAACTATTTAACTTATTTATTTACCTTATTTTTGTCTGGTTTACATCAGTCATATCAGCTCTGTTGAGAGGGGTCATGTGAGGAGGTTGCTCCCGCTCCACCGCAAGTTATATTTATCGCAGTGTGAATGGCAGGTGGGACGGTTCGATAGAATAGTTTCATCTCTATTTGAACTGTATCATGGCATCTATTAAGGATACGAGTTATATGGCGGATGTTATTGAAAACATCGCAAATGGAACGGTAGTCAGCAACTTTAAGGAACAATTTGATAATATTTCGTCCAACTTCGAGAACCATTCTAAGAAAATACTGGCTGATTTTTACACCTTCGTAGACAGATATATTTTAGACTTGAAAACTAAAGATGGTTACGCTACTTCGCCTTCTGATCACGAGGAGGTAAGAAGAACATGTTTTGAAGTTTTTTCTTTGCTAAGGGAGCCAACTGTAAATAATTTGTTAGACTCTGCTATTTTTGGCTTTTTCTGTTCTATTCAGTATAAGAAAGCGCCTAACATAATCATTAATGAAACTAACCTTAAAAATGAATTATTCAACGCAGTCAAAAAGGGGATTAAGCGTCCCTTGACAGAGGAAAGTTCTACTATCCCTCTTGCTAATAAATTCAAAAATATTGCAAATGAAGTTAATCTAAACGATAATGCTGACATGGAGCAATCCATTTCTGATGGTAGCTCCGTCCAGGAACCTGGTAACTCTAAAAAACCTACTAATCCCTTCTATATCGAAATCGACCAAAATTGGACGACGCTAGCTCAACAAATTACCGAGATAAATTCTGAAAAACCAAAAATAGCTCTTAAAGGGGAACGCTTAGTAGTTCAATGTGCTTCGGACAATGACTTTAAATTAACACAGCGATGGCTAAATCAAAATAAGATAAAATATACTACTCTTGACCCCAGAGAGTTAAGACCGAAGAAAATATGCATTAGGGGCCTCCCCTGTTATACAGATGTTAAACTTATAGAAGAAAGCCTTCGCGAGCATGGATTTGCAGTCACTAGGGCTGCCATGCTTAAAAATAGAAAAACCGGGCATCCTATGCCAATCTATATGGTAAATGTTATACCACGTAAAAACTTTGAGGAAATCTACAAAATTAACGTGATCCACTATATTTCTGTTAAAATTGAAGCCTTTACTTCAAAATTTAAAGTTAAACAATGCTATCGGTGTCAAGGGTATGAACATGCCTCAGAGGTGTGCGGCTTTGACGCCAAATGTGTCAAATGTGGGGAATTACACTTAAGCACTGATTGTGTGCACAAAGGTAGAATTAAACCCACATGCGCTAATTGTGGCCTTGGACATCCTGCGAATTTCCGCGGGTGCCCTAAAAACCCGTATAGACTTGAAAATAAACATAACAGAAAAACTACACGTAATAGCGTCAGCAATCTCTCCTCGGAAACAAATATTCTTGCCGAAATCTTTAAAGATTATAACTACACCAAAAAAACTTCGACTAATGATCCCTCAACTAGTAATAACATGATAAATTCCGAAACTAATGTTAATGATACCTCAAATACCCTTGCCTCTCCTACTACTGAAAATACTAATAATACCCAAAATCTGAAAATTCCAGTAAATTACTCTAATGATATTAAAGATATACTTAACACCTTCAATGAAATAAAGGAAGTTTTTCAATTTACAAAATTCTTAAGCTGCATCAAAAACATTTCAACTCAAACCAAAAAAATTGATAACCCTATGCAAAAAGTAATGGTGATAATCAATGAATTCGATAAACTTGCTACCCTTCTCAACTTAAATGAAGAATAACTTCATTCCCTGCTAAACTATTTCCTTTTTTCCCTGTCCTTCTGTCTTTTATGTGCTAAAAAAAAAAAAAAAAAAAAAAAAAAAAAAAAAAAAAAATATTAATTAGCTGTTTTTCTTATGCTTTTCAAGTTCTTTATCAGCTTACCTTATGTGCTTTACTTACACTATCTTGGTCTCCTCATATAACCTTTTTTCATCGAGTTACCAGACTGGACGGGCGCCGTCCTTCTTTCCCCTTGTTCCCCTATATTTTTTGTGCTTTTTTAAGTCCTGTTAGTCTGAACTCTCCTCAATGTTGTTTTTTACTATAGTTTTTTCCTATCCTTTGTGCACTTTCATATAAACTTTAATCTCTCTTTTTTCTGTAAATATGTAAATACTTCATTTAGTTATTAACTTTTGTATCTTTTCTGTTTTTTATTGTGTTAAACTTATGTATGGTCTCTGAATTGAGTCTTTTTTTTACGGGGCTTCCTTTGGTAGCTTTTTCGCCTGTCCTGGACATTTTTGGATCATATGGAACTTTTTTTTTTTTTTTTTTTTTTTTTTTTTTTTTTTTTTTTTCCTACTAGTTATACTAACAATTTTTTCTTTAAAAATTGTCTATCCTTTTAGTCTTCTCTCTATTTCTTCGTGGCTACTAGCCGCGTTTAAACACTCTTTTTTTTCTATGGCTCCCATTGCATTGTAAAACGTACTATTCTTAGCCTGGATGTAAAGTTGCCACGCAACTAGGGAATCCATACACCAGCTCTATTGTTCCATTGTTCCATTGTCTGGTTTATATACTTAGTTTATTTTAAAGAAATTTCTGGTTTGAATGAATATTTTGTATGTACCTGTCGGGTCCAATGGACCCGTCTGGTAGACGGAGGGTTAATAGTTACAGGTATAAAAAAAAATTCTAAATTTAGTTTAGAAGTTTGATGAACAATGCGCTCTCAGGAATTATTTTTCTAATAAAACCTTTTTGAAGAGACCAGGAAAAAACGAAATTTGTTTAATTTTCTTCTAAAAAATGGGTCGCGCATGGAAGGAGTTCAACTGGTGTGGTCTCTGAATGGAGGTAAAATTAGTATTGAGCCTATGGGAATAAATTTTGTTCCATGAGAAAATGGTCGTTCAGGGAGGTGGTCGCATAATAGAAGTGGTCGCACAGGGAGATTTCACTGTATATGAATAAAATGCATTTGTATTGACGGTGTGATATTAGTGAATATATTGTATTCCATCCGAAGCAGCATTAATGAGATGTAAACTAAAACAGCGCAACATTTTCTAAGAAGACATATATCATTTTTAAATTTACAACATAAAAAAGTAACACAGAACTTCAGAAACAGGCACAGGCAATGTTTAAAAAAAATTATGGGTCAGATATGTAAATTGGAGCTTTTTTATGTCCGCAGACGATACATTCTAACAATAATTTCAATTGATCGATTGTAGAATACTTTTGAAATCGAAAGGGAAATTCAAAAATTGTCATTTACAGGAACATACAGTTGTGTGTTTGAAAGGAATTCTTCTGAAATCGCAGTTATTCGCAGCTACAGTTTTCAAAATTATTAACTACATATCTTGAACTGTCATTTAGAGTAAAAAAGATCATCCGGATCCACACTGATGTATAACAAATGTTTTATAGAATAGTGAAATTAACAACAGAAATTTCAAAAATACAGGGTGACAAGAAATAACTTGGACAAAGTTTCAAACCAAAAATCTGTAACTACCACTAAAGTTATAAAGTTATCGTCATAGGGAATTGATTCTAGAAAGCTACTTAACAGGTGTAAGTAAGTTAGTTGTGATAACCATTATGGTTAACAAATGATCTGCCATTCTTGAATTACATAAACAAGGAATGAAACAATGTGAAAATTTTCAACGATTGAAAGTGCCTAAGCAGACGTTTTCATACACAATCAAAAGATTTAAAGAACTCGATCATGATGGCGACAGGCCAGGAAGAGGAAGAAAGCGCACAGTTCACACATCAAGAAACCGGGTAGTTAACAAAAGCGAGTTCAACGAAATCCTAGGATTTCAAAGAGAAAGGTTGCTAGAGAGATGAAGATCAACAGAGAAACCGCATCTTTAATGACAAGAGTACAGCTTGGTCTTCGCCCTTACAAAATAAAAGAGGCCCAAAAGCTAACAGCAGCGAACAAATGCACAAGACTTCAAAGGCGTAAAGAACTGTTAAAGCGGGCTGCATGTGATCGATGGCAAAAATTTGTCTTCACAGATGAGAAACTGTTTTCGATTGAACAAGCTCACAATAGCCATAACGATAGAGTTTGGTCAGCAGAAGCACCTGGACCTTCTTGCATTGTTGAACGGCGTCAACAACCCCTATCTGTAATGGTTTGGGAGGTTTCCGCACCTGCACACAGAGCTAAAGCCACTCAAGATTGGTGCAAGACACATTTTCCTGACTTCATTGGAGCTCAAGAATGGCCACCGTATTTCCCAGATTTGAACTCAATGGATTATTCTGTTTGGTCCTCTTGGATACAAGAGTGTGTGCTAAACCTCATAAAACTTTGTCATCCCTAAAGCTATCCTTATGCAAGGAATGGGATAAAATATCAGTAAGTGAGTTGCGGCCCATAGCCGAAAATCTTGTGATGCATTTAAAGCTCTGTATTAAGGCTAAAGGTAGCCACGTTGAAAATTCGTAAGTATATTAGACGAAATAATGTATTCATATTTATTTTGAAGTTTGGTCGTAATATTTTCATTAGCATTAAAGTTATAATGTATCATGTGTGTCCAAGTCATTTCTTGTCACCCTGTATATGGCACATTTTATGTCGTTTTATCATATCTGTTAAATTAATTAATATAAATACATTCATGTGGAACGTAAACATATATACACGGGCTTTCAGAAACCAGAACTATACGGTATAAGCAAAAGTTTATAGGAACAAAAACACAGTGAAATAAACAGGCACAAAATGGAACTTTAAAGTGTAAATAAAAAACTTACTGCAACAAACAAGTTCGACCTTCCCTGGTACCAATTTTTTCGCACAACAGAAAAAAATTATAAATGTACGGTGAATCCCCATCTATTTATCATCATAATTAGCTACATTTTTCTCTTCTCAACTGAGTTTCGAAAAATTGACTTTTGGCCGGCTAAATTGGAAAAATACTCCATCGTGCGCCGTTCATATGCTGTTCTAGCAATCAACAAAGCCCCGGGTGTACCCCGAAAATGTAAATGGAGGATTTGATATTCTTAATGAGGAAGGGGCAAACTATGTTTACAATACAACGAGGAGTCCGCATAGGCACTCACTCGCTATTTAAGGGTGTATTCCGATCCAAACTGCTTATTTTCTGATTCATTTTTAAATTCATTTTTGCTCTCAAACGCATCAAACTAAGAAATTCTCTTATTTAGAAACTACATAATGTGCCGTGCTTCTCGATTTTTTGATAAATGCAGAAAATATTGTAAAACATGCTGTCAAAATCGGCGTTTCGAACCGAAATTTTCGGAAGCGGGAGATCTGGGGATGAAAAAGATGGTCATACTGAGAAAATAATTGCTTTTAAATCAAATTCTAATTAATTGAGCGAAAAATGAAATCACACGGCACCTTATACAACTCTTCAAAAATCACCCCAGCAAGTTTCATGTTTTTACTTTTAAAAATGAGTCTGAAAATGTCTCAGAAAATTTCGAGCTGTTGAGGGTGGAAAAATATTTTTTCGAATACACCCTTAAAGCTATAATTCTATTATCACGAATTAATTGGAACAGTTGAGTCTCTTTGATGGGCTTCCTTGATTCGGCCATCTTAACGCCCAGTCTGAAGAAGTGAGTTGTCTTGCAATTACATGAGCCATTGGGGGAAAGATTAATAAAAAGTAAAAGAAGGTGTAAAAAATGTAACATCTGTATTGGTAATACAGCGTTACTGGGTAGAGTGGACTGATGCTCCCCCCCCCCAGCAGCGCAGAATACTGGCCCTGAAAAGGGCCCTTTGCATACTGTCAGGTTCGCATCTATGGAAGTACACACTCAGTCAAGGTATGTACTCCAGGGATAAATGGGGGGGAAGGATAAAAAATGAGAGAGTATAATTAAAATTAAAAGAGGAAAACAAAAATTAAAATGAGAGAATATTAAAATTAAAGAGAATGCATAAATACGCGCTAAGAGGAGGTTAAAGTTAATTATAAGTAAAAAGTTAAAATGATATGATATAACTGGAGTTAAAAAACTACTAATTTTAAAAGTTTAACAGTATTTCAAGGGAGAAAGGCATGATGTTCTAACTAGATCCTAAGCTATCAGCTCGTGGAAAGGGCAGGAAACCAAAAAAAAAAAAAAAATGCTACTTTTCAGGTACATACAATATATATATATATATATATTTTTCAAAGAAACAATTAGTGATAAGATAGCAAATTTAGCAAGGAGCGAACACAAGTTCACTAGGAGTCCATAAGACTGGAATACTTTGGCCGTTTCCGGTGTTGCGGCTCGGAGGCGTCGTAGTCCGGAAGCTCTGCGACAATTTCATTTGGAAGATTATAAATATTTTTGAAAAAATTTTGGATAGATTAACAATGCGCTTATGTAAAGTGATGGTTTTAAGAACTTTGTGAATTGTTGAGTTTCGAAGATAGCGGGAACCATTGCGAACAGTTCTGAGATTTTTATTATGTAAGCGGCTAAGGTTATTCATGGATGTTTTGCAGGTAAAGCACCATATTGGGCAGGCATGTGTGATAATTGGTAAAATGCATGTGTTATAAAGTAAAAGTTTGTTGTGAATAGATAGTGTTTTACTAGTGAGTAGAGGTTTTAGTGCGTTGTATGCCCCAGCAACTTTGCCCCTGATGGAGGTGATATGTTTGTTCCATGTAAGCCATATGTTAAGAGTGACCCCTAGGTATTTAGCTTCGTTAGATTATTCAATAGCAGAGTTGTTAAGAATAATTCTGTTAGGATTGGAAATTTTTCTGGAGAAATAAACAGCTTTAGATTTATTTTCATTGATTTTGACTCGCCACAAGGAACGCCAGTCCATGAAGGCATTTACGTGTGTCTGTAGGTACCGATATAGTGTGTATGAGTGACGAGCAGAGGCATAATTAGTGGTATCGTCCGCATATAATGCAAGATATGTATGTAAAGAACGTGGAATGGCATTAAAAAACAAGTTAAAAAGGAATGGGTCGAGGACACTTCCTTGAAGGATCCCGGCCAGAATGATGAAAATGGCTGAAAGAATGTTATTAATGCGGACGCGGAAAAGACGATTGCAAAGGTAAGAGTATATCAAGTGTATAAGTCTGGCAGGAAATTTAAGCTGAATTAGTTTGTAAATAATGCCTTCGTGCCAGACTTTGTCGAATGCCTTTGCAATGTCAAGAAAAATGGCAGCAGCTGGGATTTTTTTGTTGAATTTTTCCCTAAGAAATTCAACGACCCGAAAGAGCTGGTGTTGTGTGGAGTGTTTGGGGCGAAAGCCGAATTGTTCAGGAATAAGTGTGTTGTTGTGGTCAATGAAGTCTTGGAACTGGATCCTTATGACTCGTTCAATAACTTTACTTAAAGATGGTAGTAGTGAAATGGGTCTGTAGTTAGTTGGGTCCAGAAGGTTAGTACCAGGTTTAGAGATAGGGGAGATAATAGAGGTTTTCCAGGGTTTAGGAAAGTAATTAAATTTAAAAATGGAGTTAGTTAGGTGAGTAATAAAGATGATACAGTTATGAGGAAGGTTTTTAAGAGCAGTGTTAGAGATATTATCATACCCAGGGGCCTTGCGTTTTTTAAGTTCTTGGATGATGTTGTGAATTATGAGGGGTTGAATTTCAGTGGGGGGGGGGGTCATCAGGTGGAGTGGCTAAGAAACTGCGAACAGTTTCGTTAACGTGATTAATATGATCCTGATTAGTATGAGTGTCGTTGAGTGAGAATTCTTTAGCATAAGAACTGGCAAGTGTATTAGCTTTGTCTTGGTCAGTGTATGCTGTGATGTTGTTAGCAGTGAGTGGTGGCATGGTAGTGATATTTTTGTTAAGTTTGCGTTTAATTAGCCAAAGAGAGTTAGTTGTCTTCTGCAGAGAGGGTAGTTAGAAAGTTACTCCAATTTTTTTGTTTTTCTTTAAAGAAGCAATTTCTAATCTTGTTATTGAGTCTGTTAATGATAGGTTTGAGAGTTGGATCTCTGTAGTTTTGGAAGGTGCGCCTGAGGTTGTTGCGTTGTTTAATAAGGTCATAAATATAGAGTGGTGGGGTGAAAGTGTTGTTGTTTTTGAACTGTGGAATTGTTGCGAAGTTTGGGAGTTAAAAGTTTCAACAGCAGAGTCAATGTCATCAGTTGTGTTGATATCCGGAAAATTTAAGTCCAAGTTAGAAAAATACTGAGTAAATTTCTTCGAATTACACAAATTAGGAATTTAAGCCTGTAACTTATTAAATAATATTTTATAAATTTACTGGTATGAGTATAATATTGCTACTGTATTTCTATTTAGTATTGACACAATTAATTTTGTAATAGCGCTTTCACAGTATGTTATCGTATCTTACAATGGTTTCCATATACCCTGCATATATATATATATATATATATATATATATATATATATGAAACGATAAAAGCTAGGCCCCCTTTTAAAATTTAAAATCCCCTTTTTGCCCCTTTTAAAGTTTGAAATCGCCGTTTTAAAAAATAGAAAATTACATGTAGAAATTAAAATTAAAACTTTTTAAATGCTTTAGTAATTGTGTCTCAAAAGATTGAATGCAGTTTCCCCTGTTAAATTAGTTTTTCAGCATCGCATCTTATAACTTTCAAGGATCGTTTTGTCACATTTCATAAGAATACTTTTGCTGAGTAAGTGCGATTTTAAGTTCATGCTGCATCCAGTCAGCCGATCTTGAGCCAACGCCTTTGGCCCGGGCAATCAATCATTCAGCTAACAACCAATTAAATTTTAAAGACGCCTCCTTTGACTTCGGCGACGCCTAGCAGGAATAATACAAAATACTCCATACTTATACCGCTGCACGGGTCGCAAGACAGAGCTTTTACCATCTAAAGAATGACTTAACTTCACTCCACTCTGCTCTCCAGGGTTAGCTTTGCAATCCACCTAAGTCCCAATGTCCATAAAGAAGTAAACTAGCAGCTCTCACGTCAAAGGGACCTGATTTCTCAAAAGGGTGTACCAAAGATCAATAAATCAGGTCCCCGAAAAACTGTGTCTTGCTTTAATCAGACACTCACTTTATCTGACTTTTATTAATTCCCGGAGACCACTCACACTGCGACTACAAAGGTATGCTAGAAGCTCAGAAGGAGCGATCCAACGATCGACACCCAGACAGAGGATCCACAACGAGAGTAGCACGATATCCTTACACACACACACACACACACACCGTCCTACCCGCCCTCGTCAGTAACTAAACTTTTTACCGACGTTTGGAATACCCACCGAAATTTTATTACTATCATTTAAATATTGTTATAGAATGTTAAGATATGCAAAATATACATATGAACACCAAAAAATTTCCATTCGAAGAAAATTTGTATTTTTTAGAACGAAAAGTTTGTGGGAGCAAAGTACCATTATTTAGAGTAACTCGGGTGTTACTCGTTTTGAAATTTTACACACTCAACCCGAGTAACTTAATCTCGAACTAAGATGTCTTGGGTGGTTACTCTATTATTCAATGAATTGCCTGGCAAAGTGTATAAAGTTATTGAAGCGTTTGAAGGACAATGAGTATTTTTCGAAAGGATGTTTCAAGCAATAGGGAAGAAATCGTTATGATTTCGATATGGTCATGCTTAATCATTTGCTATTGTTAATTAAAATAGTACTTAATTCACGTTATTATTAGTTATGGATAGTAATTGATGATTATTATTGACAAGTAGTAAATAATTGACAAATTGATTGCGGTTAGTTAATGATTGATTAATACTATTTAATTAATGTCGTCTTTAAAAGAAAATTTACTCTTTTTTTAATAAATTTTGTTTAAAATATTAAATTTTGTTTAAAATATTAAGACATATGTCATTGGCTGTAACAACTTCTTTAGGTAAGTCTTCTGAACAGGGTTGTTTTTTTTAATTCGGTGCAATAATTGCAGAATGATGTACTTATGCGACATGAAATGATGCTTGATACAGGGTGGGGGGTGGGGGGGGGGGGATTTGCTGGTTGATGAACATTTTTCGAAAATATAATATTTGCAATGGAGACGAAAGTGTTATGATATAAAGATATTCATGATTAATGATTTTCTTACATTTGATTAAAATGGTACTTAATTGACGCTATTGGTACGTGGATAACTGTAAGTAATTGGTGAATATTTTTAATTGAGAAATAGTAAATAATTGACAAATGTTAATCTGTAGTAGTTAACCACTGATTAATATTATTTAAATTATGTCGCCTATTAAAAAATAAATAAATAATTAAAGTAACTTTTGTAAAAAAAAATATTCTTTTGTTTTGAAATTAGTAAAATATATGTCATTATCTCTAACAGAATGATTTTTTAGCCAGATCTTTTGTTCACAGTTGCTTGTTTAATTTGCTTAATTCGGTGAGTTAATTATAGAAGGGTGTGCTACTTATGTGGCGTAAAAAAATTTCATAACCTTCGGTGGGTGTAAGGAGGGCGCGTGCGCTGACCTGCTAGCTGATATCTTGCAGTATCAAAACTTTTCGCTTTAAAAGAATATATTGATTCAAAAAAGATGAGACAAACTTAGTACCGCACAACAAGCAATTGTCTTATAGGATACTAGTGTCGTATAAACAAAAATCACTTTAACCCAAATAAATTTTTGTTCATAACTTTTAAAGTAATGAGTTTAGAGATTTCTTAAGATTTATCTTCCTTTAGGAAATACGTCATGGCGATACCAAAACATTCTGGAAGTGAAAAGTCATTCTGTCAGTGACATTATGTGTATTTCGAATTACATTTTCCAACACAAAGCTACTACTTCAATGTTTTTGGGAGTTATATATTGGCACGACGTCCACTAACAGAACTTTCACTACTTCAATGTTTATATATACATTTCACACAATGCAAGCCAGCCCTGGTTAAATTTAACCATAATATGGATTATTTATACTTAAAGTTATGCGTAAAATCTAGGTTTTGTCTGGAGGGACGCAATGCTGCTGCAAGTATGGCGGCTAGGCCAGTGTCCCCGCACCAGGAGCCGTCATATAGGGTAGTCTTCACCGGCGCTGTTAATTATATTCCTGCATTTTACTTTTATTTATTTTTTAATCACTGCGTCGTGCTAACTTCTAAAGGTGTTTATGTCATTATTCATTAACATGAGAAAATTACGGTCGAAACTTCCTATATTAGAAGCAAATTTTAAATTATTTATCTTTCAGAATTTCTTTATGTATATATATATATAAACGATTTATGTGTTGCAAAATGGGATTAAGAGCTTACGTAAGTCACTAAAAGAAGGTCCCAAACTAATGTTAATCCTATCGGAGCGTTCATTACAGATTTCTCAATCGCATTTCAATATTTTTTATTTTATTTTATTATTATTTCTTTCTTTATTTATTTATTTTTTTCTAAGGAAACCCGAGGTTGATATGATATCCCATTGTTGTGCATTTGTACTTTTCTAATTTGAGACACAGTTTTTTTTTTTATATGCGGATACATTCACATTTGGAAGTGGTTAGAACCGGTTGTGAAAATTAAACTGTCCTCATAAAAAAAAAAAAATCGAAAAAGTACAGAAGCACAGAAATAGATATCGACCTCAGATATCCCAAAAGAAAAAGAAAGTTAAATATATGTATAACGATTTCTGTAAAGATTTCTGCTTAAGTTTCTCCCATAGGTTTAACATTTTCGTTCGAGTTTCTCTGTGTGACTTGTATAAGCTCTTAAGACAAATTATTATTAAACTTTTTATTATTTAATTGTTTTTTTTTCTGGTGTAGAAATGTAAATATCGTTGGTTTATTGATGATACCAACATAATATACGAGGTCGTTTCTCAGATATGAAATCATATTAAAAAGATTTTTTTTTATAATTAAAAATGTATTTTAAATGTTTCTTAGATTTTTTTATAATAATAATAATAGCTTATTAAATTTTTTTTTATTTAATATCTAATATCAGCAATACTACATATGTATTGATTATTTAAAGATAATGTTGAAACTCACTAAACATTCTTAATATTTTCTAAACTGTTGTTATTATTTTTTTAATTGTTGAGTTATGAAAAAAAAAACATTTTTTTTTCAAGTATTTTTTAAGCTTGGCTGTTAACAGAAATGTGCAGTAACTTTTGGCAAAATTTATTACTCATGATATGGAGTATATACAGGTTGTTTTCAAATTGTCGAAATAATTTCTGTTTCTGAAATGGTTCAAATAGTTTTTTTTTTTTTTCAATGAACAATGACTGAAGAAAATGTATGTATAGCATATTGTTATATTGATAGAAAAAATAGATTTAAAAAAAATTGCGCTGTTCCTTTGAGATTACGAAACACATAAATATTTACATTCAATGTATACATTTACAGACGAAACAATAAAAATAGTCCAGCATTTCTTTCAGACTAGTATTCGATAACGAAAATGAAACTTTTAAATAAGTAAAATAATAAATTAGTAAAATATTATAAATAATATAAAAAAAACCCACAAATTTTATAGACTTAAAATACTACTACGCGCATAAGCCAATCAATCTGTTAGAATAAAAAGGCTGCTGTAAGAAGCGAAATCATTGTCGATTGCTTATAGGCTGTTAACTTCTGGTGTGCAAATAATACAAAAGTATCTCTTTTAATAAATTTCAAATTTTATTTAAATATGTTTTTTATAGTTTTCATATAAAATGCTTTTAGGAGTTTCTAGTGGGTAATCTAAAGATATATAAAGATAAATTTTAAGAAATATATTAGAATTTTTACCAATATTCTGTAACTGCGATGTCCGGATTAGATCTTCTAGCAATTAAATATATACATATTCTTTCTTTCTTTTGTTAAGGTTGTTCTTAACTGCTCTTCTCAACAAGCAAAAAACGTTTTGACTTATTTACAAATTCATTTTTTAACGGAAAGATATAAAATTGGAAAGCCTGGCCATGGAAGCGATTTGGAATTGAACTATTTTTTCTATTTTTTGATCAATAAATTACCTATTGAGATATAATAAAATTCGATCACGTGAAAAACCCGTTTTTCGCCCGCTCTTGAGTACTCTTTCTCCCTTCGCGCGGTAATTCGGTTCAAAACTCCTACTTTCACATTATTTTCCGAAAGATCTATTGCGTTTGCAAAAAAATGGAAAAAACAGCTCGATTACATAGTTTCTGAACAATAACACCATCTAGTTTCATGCATCTTCCAACAAAAATAAATTAAAACTTATGTCAGAAACTTGCCCTTTTCGATTTGAGAACACCCTTAAGTGATTTTTTGCATGAAATGGAAATGTACAGTAGATATATTGATAAAGTATTTTACAAAACTGAATTTATCTGCAAATTCTAACAGCATTGATTATAACTGTCAGACATTTTTCCAGATTTTTTAATTTTTTTTTCAGGTTGTTTAATGTGATTATTAAGTATTCAAAATCAGCAGAAAATGTACTGTATTCATCCAATCAACAGAATTCTTATCTGGGATGCAATGTGGCTATTAAACAAATGTAAAACTTCTATAAAAAGTGTCTTTCATTCAAATCGCTCGTTCACTCTGCCTAAAATAGGGGATAGCCAGTCTTCATCTTATCCGTAAAATCTAGATTCATAGAATTTGAATTGGAAACTAAAAATAGAGTTAATATGTCTTTCGTGAAAATTTATTATCAATTAACAATAAAATAATCCACAGCCAGCTTTTTATGTCGGATTCTATTATAATTTAAAAATGAACAGCATATTTTAATAAAATGAGGCTGCCGTCTCGAGCGAATGTTAAACCTCTGGAAGATTCTCTTCAAATACCTCATTTACATTTCCATATTTTAAAATAACGTTTCTTGCATTTAATAGCTGTGGTTGATGCTTACATTCCCCCATTTTTATTTTTTCGATTTTGGCTACTGCAGTTTTTTTTTTTTTTTTTTTTTTTTTTTTTTTTCTTTAAGGATGACACGTTTTTTTTCGGAACCCATTCTGAAAGTAAAAGTTAACTTTATATATTTTTAAAAATTTGCACACAAAATCAAAAAAAAGGGTAATAAAGCGATCGACCTCAATTATCCAATGAATAAATAAATAAATAAATAAGTCAATATGCACACGAAATATTTGAAAAGGAACTTCCAAAGCTATAATATTAGCTCGCGAGTGACTATTCCTGAATGAACGGGAAAACTGAATAATAAAGATTTTTAGAATTTTTTGTCTGGTTTATATTTCATATGTGAAATATAATGGAGCTAAAAAAAGTTCTGGAAGTGAGCTGTAATTCGGTCAGTGACAGCGTATGAAATGTGAACTACATTTCCAATTACGGAGCATGTAGTTCAATACTGTCTGGCGGTAGATAAGGACAACATCTTCCACAAATTGGTGTTTTATATTTACATTTCACACAATAGCAAGGCGAGTCTGATGAAATTTTACTGTAATATGGTTTATTCAGTGTTAAACCTTTGAGAAAATTTGTGTTTAGTCTGGAATGAGACACACTGTATTTTTCTCAGAAGAAAATGTTTTTCGACCTTTGTTTCCAATACAAAAATTGTATTTTGTAGTGGATTTTCGAATCTAACTAGAACAGCAATTCAAAACAAGAATTCATATTTTCAAGAAACAATTTATTAAAATAATGCAGGATTTTATTGTATATTCAGATAAATTTCAATTAAAAAAATAAATATTATAAAATCGACAGTTTTTTCTTGTTCTTGTCGAGATGCATTGATTATCAAACGAATGTTTAAATATGTGTAACAGATAAAGCGAAACATTATGATAAAGGAATACGACATTTTAAATTATTATTATTTTTATTAATACAATTAAAGGGTTTATTTATTTTCTTCGAAAAAAAAAAAAATGTAAGAATATTTTCAGCTTTATCATATTCTCATTAAAATGTTTAGAAATAAAAGGATTATCAGAAATGGAACTGATGCATTAAGAGGCTACTTCCGTCAAGCGAAAGACCCGCTCGCTAATGCTAATCATATGAGCGAAATTTATAAAGATATCTCGTTTGCATATTTTTAAATGATTTTTTTTTTTTTTTTTTGCATTGGATAGCTGAGATGTACAAAAATGGACAGCTGTACAAAGACAGTTTTTTACTTTTTCGATTTTGTTTACAGGTATTTTTAATGAGGACACTTTCATTTTCGGAACCGGTTTTGAAAATGAAAGCATCCTCATAAAAAAATAAAATAAAAAATAAAAAACGGCCTTTGTAAAGCAAAAAAAATCATTTAAAAATATTGAAATGCAAACAAGATATCTTTATAAATTTCTTCCATTGGATTAGCAGTAGCGAGCGGGTCTTCCGTGTGAATGAAGTAGCCATCCCACTTGTTTATGTGAGTATGAATGAGATCGGTTTCATTAAGCATTAATTATCAAAGTTTATTTAAAATGTTTATTTAGATTTCTATAAAGAATATTACCTTTAAGATTTTTGAAATGCTCAATGCAATACCATCATAGTTAAGTCATAAGGTTGTTCTCAAATCCAAAAGGGTAACTTTATGACATAAGTTTTAATTTATTTTTGTTCGGAAATGCATGAAACTAGCAAGTTTTGTTGATCCGAAACTATGTAATCGAACTGTTTTTCCCGGCTTTTTTTGCAAACGCAATAGATCTTTCAGAAAATAGAGTCAAAGTAGACGTTTTGAACCGAAGTTCCTAAAGAAAGCATAAAAACCAGTCAGCGAAGGGTAAAAAAAGTGTTTGTTACGTGATCAAAATCGCTTATAACTCAATAGGTAATTTATTTATTAAAAAAATGGAAAACACGGTTCGATTCTAAATCGCTTCCATAGTCAGGCCTTCCAATTTTATATCTTTCCGTTAAAAAATGAATTTGTAAATGTGTCAAAACTGTTTGCACTTGTTGAGCAGAGCAGTTGAGAGCCTTAATGAAATATCGACCCCCCTCCCCCCCCCCCAAAAAAATGAAAAAATGTAGAACCAACAAGATAAAATTTTCAACCCCATACCTGACCGATGTTCGATCCGAAATATTTACTTTTTTTCTATTTTTTTCATTTTTTTTTTTGTCAGTTATTATCTTTATGCGCCAATGGTATAACAAGCTCTTCCGCCCCGGGTGCCAGCTGCTGTGGTGCTGGGAGAGAGGCACCCTGTATTTTTGACAAAAGAAAATGTTATTTGACCTTGGCTTCCTATATAAAAAATAGTTTGTTGTGGTGTGGTCTACCATTTCTTAAAGTTTGCCAGATCTTATTATTATTATTTTTTTTTTTATCAATCTATATTGTTACATTTTAAAGGCGTTTGTGTCATTATTCATTAATATTATAAAATTACGATCAAATTCTTCTATCCTAAAATCAAATTTTGAGTTATTTGTACTTCGTAATTTCATGTTTTAATATCACCCATATATGTGTTATTAAAACAAAATGCTAATTAAACTTTTTATTGCTTAATTTTATTTTTCTGGTATAGGCTAAATAAACATCGTTGGTTAAATACTGATGCCTTCAAAAGTTTAACATTGGATTTTTTACCAACAAAATACAAACTCATGTGGCATTTTTGAGATAAGAAATTATATTAAAAATATTTTTAAATTTACAATTAAAAATATATTTAAAAGGTTTCGTATTTTTTTCACTAGAAAAATCGCGTTTTTTAAAGTTAAATATTTTACAATATATATATATCAGAAGTTTATTATGAAAGTTTAAGTTTAATTTTAATTATTTGCTTAAGGGGTCTTGTACCTTTTAAACGCGACGGAATTTAACGAAAAACTTCAAAGTTTGAATTAGTCTATCTTCAAAACCTTTTTATGTATAAACATGAAATTTTGGATATTGATTAAACAGATTATGCTTTGTAATATACTACCAACATAAATTTATTAACCCTTTACAGAATTTGTGTATTGTTGAATTCAAAATAGCTCTTTTTTTTTTACCCCATAAGTCATTGCGCGCATGATATCTTGAGAAAGTATGTATGGATTGTCATGTAATTTGGTAAATATACTAAACAAATGTGTGTGTTTAAAATGATCTACTTTTAAGTGTTTAAAATGGTAATATTTTTAGTTATGACTATTTTTATTCATTAAAAATACAAATTTTTTATTTTTTTTTTACGAAAATATTTTTTTTTATATAGTTAATGAAATAATTTTAGCCTAAGAGTAGATCATTTTAAACACACATTTATGTTTAGTATATTTACCAAATTTCATGTCAATCCATACATACTTTCTCAAGATATCATGCGCGCAATGATTTATGGCGTAAAAAAGAGCTGTTTTCATTTCAACAATACTCAAATTCTGTAAAGGGTTAATAAATTTCTAATGGTAGCATATTACAAAGCACAAGCTCTTTAATAAATATCCAAAATTTCATGTTTATACATAAAAAGGCTTTGAAGATAGACTAATACAAACTTTAAGGTTTTTTTGTTAATTTTCGACGCGTTTAAAAGGTACAAGACCCCTTAAATTTTAATACAGAATGTTACAAAATCAACATTTACAATTGTTATCGGTGCATATTTTGAAAAAAGGAAGCGTATTCTGAAATCAATTATACGTACTGCAATAGAATGTGTGCATTCTTTGAGAGAGAAAAATACGTTAATACATAACAAAAATATTAATGCATTAACTCATAATACAATACATTGAATGTTATTACAACTCCCCTATCTGAAACACAGAGTAAGGATACAACAGTTATCAAGGCTATTTACGTTTCCTGCCCAATTTCTACGAAATTTTAAGTCTGGCATTTTTTATCACTTATTTACTACCCAGGTGTGAGCGACCACGGCCAGATGTTGGCAATCGCTCTAGGCAATAGCGGTTAGTTTTAGCCAGAAGAAAAGGGTGAATAGGGTTTTGGTCAGGAGAAAATAATATTTTTCCTTTTTGTATCTTTACAGAAGATATTCTTCGAAATTCTTTTAAAGAAAGAAAAATAAAATAGGAATCATAACCCTTTATTTTTTATAAAATGCATATAAATTTTACTATAATTAGTCAGATTTTAAAACAATATTAATAATTTTACATAACTTTTCTTTATAATTAATTGACAACATCAGCAATTTTGCATATATATGCATTTATAATTTTATTTTTCATTTAAAATCTCGAAATATTTTCACCACAATCATAAAAGTTTCATGCATTTTAATTCAGATTCCATAAAACTGTTGATTTATTATTAATAATATCTATAACAATAATTATCTATAATAAAAAACGCGTTAAATGTCACTTAAATCAGCTGTCCACACATATATAATCAGATATATATCTAATATATAAACATGGAGAAAAAATCGATATTAATTAAAATACATTAATGTTTTACTATATACCTATTAATACTTCAGTTTTCAAGAACGTGGACCAAAAAGCTTTTTCAGATGAAAGAAAATGAAAACAAAATTAAGATTTTCCTGAAACACACAATTTTTAGCAAGTGTTTTTTTTTTTTTTAATTCTGTGGAAAATTAGCGTGGTAAAAACTTTTTTACACGTACAGTATAAAGTAAAATTTGCAAAATTATTACATTTGATCAAGGAATTTCGAATAGAATTCAAGCGAAATATAAATTCATTACTATATTCAAGTCACTTCAATATAAAAGCAAAATAGTATTAATTTCTTATGTCGCACTTTTAGCCCTATCAACATAAGGTAGAACAATTAAACTGTAATTTAAGCGTACACAGGGTCAGTATTATGAATGGGAAAACGGGACATTGGTCCAAGATCTTATAAGCTTGAGGGGGAGGGGGGAGTCAGTTGGCAGAATTGAAAGAAATTAGCTGTTGAGTTTCATTGTTTACATACTTTTATGTCGTACAATAACAAGATAGTTAACTCTTAATCACCGCTACTGTGTTCCAGAAACTCCCATGCTTATAAATCTCATAATGCCCAAGAAAAGTATAACGCGACTTATGGGTTAATGCTACATTATGAAAATCACAGCTAAAAAATGTCCAATCATACATGCAATTAAAAGTTATATAAGCGTGTTCCATTGTTTTTTTTTTTTTTTTTTTTTTTTTTTTTTTTTTTTTTTTTTTTTTTTTGTGTGCACTGCAATTGGCAACTTGCGCCTTTTTGTACCTTCACTAAGAAATTTTTACATCTAAACGTGTGTAATTTTTAAATAGTACTATTTTGGGTGCCATGGAACTTATCAGTTCTTAACATGGTTCTTATCATGGAACTTATCAGTTATTTTCTATAACTTATACATATACATCCTTAATTAAAATTAATTCCTAAGCAAAAACATATTTTTATTCACTGCTCTGTATCGAAAATCTTTAAAAAAATTAGGAATCTTTTTAATAGAAAAATTTGAAATAAAATTCCATTTTTTGATATTTAAGTAAAATATATTTGCAAATTTTGTGCATTTATGAATAAAATTAACTTTGTGAATAGGCCGGTACAAAGTTTAAAGTGTACCATTCGAGTAGAACCATAAAAGTTTCATATACTACACAACATAAGAATGGAGCCCCAAACAGTGTTTGTACTTGCACCCAGGGTTCACGCGTTATTGCGATAAAGAATTAAAAAATTAGCAGAAAAGAAAGTCGGAAATTGTACGTCAAATGTGGCAAATGACGTACTATAGCTAGTTTTATAAACATTCAGATTTTGATGCAATAGCTGTTGCATTCTTATGCAAAAATCCATGAATATAAAATTTATTACGATTCTATGTATTAAATTCAGTAATACGGAAAAGATATGATGTCATCTTAAATCTGACGTACTCACCATGACAAAATTGAATCATGACCTATCGGGGGATATCATGGAATTAATTACGTATGATAGGATTTAATACAATGAAGAAAACTTTTATTAATACCTTTTTAATTTTTGATTCGGTTTTCATAAAATTTGAAACGACTCGACACAATTCTGCAACGATTATGCATATTAAATTTTTAACCAGTCGATTGTGTAGTCTCTACGCTGTTATATGCGAGCAGACGGACGAACCAGATGACGACTATAGGTGCTACATATTTATATAATTACGATCGTATCTAATAAAAGAAGGATATAAAAATTGCCGCCGCTCAAAATCCTGTGGTTTCTCTTGACATTAGATATTGAGATAAATACGATTGGAAAATGTTCATATATGCATACGGTATGTACATATATGCATATGTTTGTGCCTGTGTGTGGAAATTTCTATGAAATTCATGAAATACGAGAAATGTTAAAAGAAGGGATTGAAGATTTAGTGGATATCCACAATTCACATCTGTATAAATTGGGCACTCTTGTGCGTAGTTTTTTGATTTATTTGTTTATTGTGAGAACCTCCAAGAAGTAATTCTCTGATTATATTTATATATTATATAAGTATATATCAATCAATAGAAACAAGTCATAGAGGAGCTCACTGAAGTTTTTGTTCTTGGAACCCTAAATTACTAAATTAGATACTGAATATAACGTTCTATGCATGGGAATTTCTTATTCTTTTCCGCCATTTCTCAGGAAATATTTGCAAGCTTTTTTAAATGCACATGGTCATACAATGATATTATGCGTTCGTAGATTATGCATTCTTACCCTATATACGGCGACGTAGGTCAAGAGAACAGTAGGTCTTGTTATAAAATATTTCACATGTATTAATCATATTTTCAGATAGAGGGAGAGTTGATTAGGTGTGAAAGGACTCTTACACAAGTCAAAGAAGAATCTTTCGTCAATTCAATCCTAAACAACTAATGAAATATATATATATATATATATAATTTAAACAGAAATATGCATTTTAAAAGAATTATAAAAGATGCGAAAACAATGTTTCAATATTAGAAAAATTTTAATGTCATCGTGAAAAAAAAAATACTTTCTTCTAAATGCCAAATGATAATAAATATATTTCTGGTTAAAAATAGTTTGTAATATTTCAGTATCATTTCTATGATATTTTTAAAAAGGACTTTTTTATTTCAGCTGTTTGTAAATAAATATTTCTTATTGATAAACAGAATTTGTACCATAATAAACTAAAATTATATTGAAAGTAACAAAATAAACTTACACGTTTGAAAGCTTTCCTTTTTTAGGGGGGGGGGGGGGGGAGGCAATTTTATGAACCCTAATAATTACTTCATATAATTTGCATTCCTTTTATGTAATTAGACTTATAAACGTATTTTAATCATGTATGTATACTTTTTTTTCAGTGTACAAAACAGACAAATAAATAGGTGCAATAATTTATTAGTATGAAATTAAAAAAAGAAAATAGAAATAAAAGTTTTAATAAAATTAAGAATAGATGCAGGATTTGTTTATCTTAGAAAATAAAAATATGACAGAGCTATCAAAAATAGAATAGCGCATTCGAAAAAGAGAACGCACATAGCTTTGCCATTTTCTCGGTAAAAAGTTCGGAAGTTAAAAGAATATCAGAATGGAACATATGCATTAAAGCCACCCCCACTTGTTTATCTGAGTATGAACTAGATCGGTTTCATTAAGTATTAGTTATCAAAGTTTCCTTTAAAAGTTTCTTTAGCTTTCTATAAAAAATATTTCCTTTAAGATTTCCGAAAATCTCAATCTAATACCGGCATAGTTGAGCTTTAATAAAATATCTAAAATCACCAGCCCATATAAAATAATGTCGAACCAACAAGAAAAATTTTTAAACCCTATGTAAACATTCCGGACCGACATTCAATCCAAAATTTCTGAATGGATTATATATATATATATATTTATTTATTTATTTTTATATTTATTTTATTTTATTTTATTTTATTTATTTATTTTTATTTTATTTTATTTATTTTTTTTGGCGGGGGGGGGGGGTGGGGGGGGTTGACAGCTGCGAGTAAAAGAGGCCATGAGAAAACGATTGCTCATAACTTAAGGTGTAACTCATTTATCGAAAAATATAAAAGCTGCTCAAATTCAAGTCACTTCAAAAAATATACCTTCCAGGGTGATGCTTTTACGCTTAAAACTAAATCATAATAGTCATTAGGTATCATTCAAGATATTTAAAAATTTATGGGAATATAAAAACATTATATCCAATTTTTAACTCTCTGAACTTCTAAGCGTGAAATACTTACGTGTAAAAATTGCTTTGTGAATGCGTTAGAAAGATTCTTGTTACTTGAGTGGAGTATTTTTAGGTGCGTTCGTAATTATATAAATGCGTAGCACCTATAGTTGTCGTTCAGTCCGTCTGTCTGTCCGTCCGTCTGTCCGCATATAACAGAGCAAAAACTACCCAACCGAATCGTTTAAAATTTAAACTATATAATTGTTGCATAATTTTGTCGAGTCATTTCAATTTTTATGAAAATCGGAGGGACAATCAAAAGTTTTCCGTTACATTACGGCTAATGGGAAGAAATTATTGCAAGTGCATTTTAATGATGTTACATCCTTCCGAATGGTCTGAAATTATAAATATATAATTGTTGCAAGATTTTGTCGAGTCATTTCATATTTTATGAAAATCGGATGTATAGTTTAATAACAGGGACAGTCATAAGTTTTCCGTTACATTACGGCCAATGGGGAAAAAATATTTCAAGTGCAAATTAATGATGTTATAGCCTTTCGAAGTACACTAAAATATACATTGTGTACAATATATTAAATAAAAATGAAAAAAAATATTTATAAAACTAGTTATAGTACGAACGCACCTCATTTGCCACGTTTGACGAGCAGTTTCCAACTTGTTTCTTTCTTTAAAGATAACACTCTTAAATCGTACATTATTAACCATTTCCATATTGAGCAAGTAATATCCCTGTTTATTTCGGTTGCTAATTACTGAACATATTTTGAATAATTTACACTTTAAGCAAGAAAAATTACAATTTACTTCTCTTGTTAGAAAGTAATTGCATATTAAGCAAGTAAAATCCCTGTTTACTTCGGTCGCTAATTACTAAACATATTTTCAATATCTGCAGGCTTTCTATAATTTCATAATGAAAAAATCTTAAAGTGTTTTAAAAGAGAACACTGCTATCTGCCAAAATAACATATCCAAATTTCGTGTTAATCAAAGGGATTTAAGAAAATTTTTATAGAAAAGTAGAACAGACCAGAAGCGAAACAATTTTTCTTTTAATGTCATTAAAATTTAAAATCGGAATAATGAATGCAAACGGAAAAGGATATAAAATATCAATGTTACCATTAAAAATTATGAGTAGACATAAAATATATGCGCTTAGTGAAACGACTTTGTGCAGCATATTTTTTAATACTTTTCAATATAAGCGAAAAATATTTTTTATTTTATCTATATATTTGTCTATCTAGTGTCTGTAATCTCTTGAAATATATTTCATTTGTAGCTTAAAATTTCCTTTAGTGATGGTTAACTTTTTCCCATTGAAATATGTTTTTATATACGTTTTTTAATGTTATGTAATTTTATATAATATATAACTTTTTATACAGAAAAAAATAGATAAATAAATAAATAAAATAAAAATCAGATAGTTTTGAAAAGCATGAAACTTAAATTAGAATTTTATAAAACAGTATTTTATTTCGTTATGTAAAGTGTATGTTTTTTTTTTTTTTTTTTTTTTTTTTTATCGCCCCCAAGTTTTAAAGTTACCAGCCAGAATTTTCTACCGTTTTAATGCCGTTATCCCTAGACTCCGATGTTAACATCCGTTAACAAAGAAATCATTGACAAAAAAGAATTTGAATTAAAATTTGTTTATTTAACGCAGCAATTCAGTCTCAAATAAAATTGATTTAAGTGTATTAAATTCATAATTTTCTTCTTTAAACAAGAAATTTATTTTTACAAATTTGTTTGTAGTATTACAATTTAAAAAGAAAAGAGCTGCCAGAGAAAGTAGGTGTTCCTCCCCCTACCGATTCATTAAACATAAACCACTCAATCTTCAAATTTGACGTTGGTCTATTTTCTTCGATGGCTATAATGTCTATTGAAGGTATCCTCAAATGACCTTGATAGATTGTACTACATTCCTTTAATTATGCCCCCACAGATGTTAAAATTTGGGTAATCTTTAAAATTACTTTGAAAAAATTAACTAGTTATATTTTAACAAATAGTAAACTGACTGTCCTAAAAATCACTTCATACTTTTAAAAGGAGAATTTCTGAATGCATTTTTATGCACATTTCGCTGAATAAAACAATAATGAATTTAATCAATCTCAAGGGCACTTTTCAAAACAAAACAACAACAAAAGAAGAAAAAAAAATCATGCGTTAAGCATAGATTATGAAACACTTTCGAACACTTCCTGAATGCTTTAATAAAACTTTGTTATTTAGGGAAATAAGGTAAATAAGATAACTAAGTAAACATTTTATAAAACGAATAAACATTTGAAAAACTGATTTCAGCAGTTACCGTCCATAGCCAAATATGCATTCCAATTCTTTTGAACAGACCTCTATTTTATCTGTAGGTTCATATATATTCTAGTTTGGCAAGATTTTAGCAATTTAGTTTAGCAAGAAAACGCATAACTGGTTGAAATTTCTCTTTCAACAATTTATGCTAATAGATGGAAACATACTTGAATACTTTTGTACAGCCCTGTAGTTTGCAAAGTACCTTTATTACACGCCACTATTTAGCTAAAATTTAATTCAAATTAAACACTCTTAAAACTACCTGAAATCACATTTCAGAAATTTTCATCCATAGACAGCTATATTATGCAATTCGTTGCGCGGACCCAGTATATCATTTTCTCTATATTCTACAAACATTTCTTAGCAAACTAAATCCATTTCAGCTTAAAAAATGCACAACTCATTTAAAACCCACCTTTAAGCAATTTACGCTCATACTCAGTAACCCTTACGAATTCTTTTGTGTAGCTCTGCATATGAATTATAGCATTTATACACACCATATACTATGCATAAATATCGTGAAACATAAAAGCGCATAACATAATTAAAAAGTCCTTCCGGCCAGTGCCGGGAGGAAGAGGTAGCTTTCATAATCCTTATTTTAAAAAATCCAACTTATATCATGCAAACACACGAAGGTCAATTTAGTGGAAACCGAATATAGGAGATTCAATACTAATTTTTATCAATATAATGAATGAGAATTTCGCGAAATTAGTCAGCTTTATCCAAGCTGCTTTTCTTTAAAGTAACTTATATTTGGCTGCCAAATTTGGCAATTTCTTAAAGTGCCTGTCATTTTAAGACAACATGGTGGATGAGGCTAAGCAGTGAACTTGGTCGAGACCTTAGTAATTGCTGTGCACATGCTCAATCACATCGGAATCGGTTAATATATAGGAGTGCTGTCGCATGCAAAATATCAGATTTTTCAAAATGTCACCCACAATAGAAATTGAAACTGCTATATCTGAGCCATTTTTTAAGGTAAAGACAAACAAAAAATGCTCCTGAATCCTTATATCAAGATCAAATACTTAAGAAAGAAACCTTTTTCAATTTCTAATTTTTTTGCACCTCACTTTAAATATATATATATATATTTTTTAATTTAATGCCCGACATTTTGAAACAAGATGGCTGATGAATCTGGCCAGCGAACTTGGTCGAGGTGTTGATGTATACTATCCACATGCCTTCTTTCATCGAAATAGGCGAATACGTGTGTTATCGCGTGACAAATACAAGATCGTTTCAAAATGTTAGCCATGCTAGAAATTCAAAGTGCTATAAATCAACCATTTTTTAAGATATCAACAAAAGAACAAATTTTCAGAAACAAAAACTGCTCCGGAATCTTTGTATCAAGGCCAAACACATAAAAAAAATATTTTTCATTTTCCAATTTTTTAATACCTCATTTTGAATTTTAAATTTAATTTTTTTTTAATGGAAACCCTTTTGAAACAAGATGGCGAATGAAGCTGGCCAACGAACTCGGTCGAGACATTGGTATGTACTATGTACAGACCAAGTTACATCCAAATAGGTTCATAAATACGCCTGTTATCGCGTGACAAAAATCAGGTCATTTTAAAATGTCAGCCACAAGAGAAATTCAAAATGCTATAACTCAGCCATTTCTTAAGATATAGACGAAACAAAAACTGCTCCGGAATCTTTTTATCAAGGTCAAACACATAAGAAGAAAATATTTTTTCAATTTTCAATTTTTGGTACCACATCTCAAATTTAAATTTTTCTTAAAAATTTAAATGGCCGCCATTTTTAAACAAGATGGCGGGTGAAGCTGGCCAACGAACCCGGTCGAGACATTGGTATGTACTATGTATAAACGAAGTTACATCCAAATCGGTTCATAAATACGCCTTTTATCGCGTGACAAAATTCAGGACATTTCAAAATGTCAGCCACGCTAGAAATTCAAAACGCTATAACTCAGCCATTTTTTAAGATATAGACGAAACAAAAACTGCTCCGAAATCTTTGTATAAAGGTCAAATACATAAAAAAAAAAATATTTTTCCATTTTCAATTTTTTGATACCACATTTCAAATTTTAAATTTAAAAAAAAATTTTAAATGGCCGCCATTTTGAAACAAAATGGCGGATGAAGCTGGCCAACGAACTCGGTCGAGAGATTGGTATGTACTATGTACACACCGAATTACACCCAAATCGGTTCATAAATACGCCTTTTATCGCGTGACAAAATTCAGGACGTTTCAAAATGTCAGCCACGCTAGAAATTCAAAATGCTATAACTCAGCCATTTTTTAAGATATAGACGAAACAAAAACTGCTTCGGAATCTTTGTATAAAGGTCAAATACATAAGAAAAAAATATTTTTCCATTTTTAATTTTTTGGTACCACATTTCAAGTTTTAAATTTTTTTAAAAATTTTAAATGGCCGCCATTTTGAAACAAAACGGCGGATGAAGCTGGCCAACGAACTCGGTCGAGACATTGGTATGTACTATGTACACACCGAATTACATCGAAATCGGTTCATAATTACGGGAGTTACAGTGTGACATAGGTCAGATATATATATATATATATATATATATATATATATATATATATATCAATTTTGAACGGAGGGTGGTTTCGGGGTCTGGGGGTCATGATCGATGAAAATATACCAAAATTTTTTGAAATCGCTTTCCTCCGAACGGCTGCAATAGGTAGCTTTTTTTAAAGAAAACTACCTAAAATGCATGTCCAGCAATCATCGCTACTGTACAGTACTTCGGATACAATATAGTATCTGAAATCATTTGTGTGTCCCTGTAAATGCTATGCACTTCGTATTATACATGAAATACTTTATATTAAAACTCAGCGACGTATATCAATTTCATTATACAGTATAACTGCAAAAAAGTCCTTCCGGCCAGTGCCGGGAGGAAGAGGTAGCTTTCATATTCCTTATTTTAAAAAAGCCAACTTATATTATTCAAACACACGAAGCTCAATTAAGTGGAAACCGAATGTAGGAGATTCAATACTAATTTTTATCAATACTAAATCATTTTGAATGAGAATTTCGCAAAATTAGTCAGCTTTATCCAAGCTGCTTTTATTTAAAGTAACTTATATTTCGCTGCCAAATTCGGCGATTTCTTAAAGTGCCAACCATTTTAAGACAACATGGTGGATGAGGCTAACCAGTGAACTTGGTCGAGACCTTAGTAATTGCTGTGCACATGCTCACTCACATCGGAATCGGTTGATACATACGAGTGCTGTCGCAGGCAAAATATCAGATTTTTCAAAATGTCACCCACGTTAGAAATTGAAACTGCTATATCTGAGCCATTTCTTAAGATAAAGACAAACAAAAAATGCTCCTGAATCCTTATATCAAGGTCAAATACTTAAGAAAGAAACCTTTTTCAATTTCTAATTTTTTTGCACCTCACTTTAAATATATATATATTTTTAATTTAATGGCCGACATTTTGAAACAAGATGGCTGATAAAGCTGGCCAGCGAACTTGGTCCAGATATTGATGTATACTATCCACATGCCTTCTTCCATCGAAATAGGCGAATACGTGTGGTATCGCGAGACAAATATAAGATCGTTTCAAAGTATTAGCCATGATAGAAATTCAAAGTGCTATAATTCACCCATTTTTTAAGATATAAACAAAAGAACAAATTTTCAGAAACAAAAACTGCTCTAAAATCTTTGTATCAAGGCAAAACACATAAAAAAAATCTTTTTCATTTTCCAATTTTTTAATACCTCATTTTAAATTTTAAATTACATTTTTTAAAAAAATGGCAACCCTTTTGAAACAAGATGGCGAATGAAGCTGGCCAACAAACTAGGTCGAAACATTAGTATGTACTATGTACAGACGAAGTTACATTCGAATCGGTTCATAAATACGCCTGTTATCGCGTGACAAAAATCAGGGCGTTTCAAAATGTCAGCCACACTAGAAATTCAAAATGCTATAACTCAGCCATTTTTTAAGATATAGACGAAACAAAAACTGCTCCCGAATCTTTTTATCGAGGTCAAACACATAAGAAAAAAATATTTTTTCAATTTTCAATTTTTTGGTACCACATTTCAAATTTAAAATTTTCTTAAAATTTTAAATGGCCGCCATTTTGAAACAAAATGGCGGATGAAGCTGGCCAACGAACTCGCTCGAGACATTGGTCTGTACAATGTATAAACGAAGTTACATCCAAATCGGTTCATAAATCCGCCTTTTATCGCGTGACAAAATTCAGGACGTTTCAAAATGTCAGCTTCGCTAGAAATTCAAATTGCTATAACTCAGCCATTTTTTAAGATATGGACGAAACAAAAACTGCTACGGAGTCTTTGTATAAAGGTCAAATACATAAGAAAAAAATATTTTTCCATTTTCAATTTTTTGGTACCACATTTTAAATTTTAAATTTTTTTAAAATTTTTAAATGGCCGCCATTTTGAAACAAAATGGCGGATGAAGCTGGCCAACGAACTCGGTCGAGACATTGGTATGTACTATGTACACACCGAATTACATCCAAATCGGTTTATAAATACGAGAGTTACAGTGTGACATAGGTCAGATATATATATATATATATATATATATATATATATATATATATATATATATATATTGATATATATATATATATATATATCAATTTTGAACGGAGGGTGGTTTCGGGGTCTGGGGGTCATGATCGATGAAAATATACCAAAATTTTTTGAAATCGCTTTCCTCCGAACGGCTGCAATAGGTAGCTTTTTGTAAAGAAAGCTACCTAAAACTGGCACCAACAGGACTGAGACTATGTCGGATTTTTGAAGGAATATCCAAAGTAGTAACTATGAATATCAAAAGTAGTCCTATATTCTTAATGGTGCCTTTAGCCATATTTTAATTCATTATTAAGTGATAATTATGTAAAAGAAAGAGAAAATTAAATAATAAAAAAAACTTACTTTAATTGATATTTTCTATGTTACAGAAAAAAAATCTAATAAAGAATGACATTATTTCTTCTCTTGTAATTTCAGAAACATGGATGTCAACTTTGTTTGCTTCAACTTTTTTTGCCTTAATAAGTTTTTATTTTTTTATTTTATACAAATGAAGAGTATCTATTTCGGAAACACAGTCTTGATGTTCTAAAGCATAGATTAATTCTCCAATCAAATGTATGCATTTTTCTAGTGACACCTTTTCTTCTGCCGGTTGTTCATGCTCGTCTTCTAAGCTGCTACTAGCATTATCGGCGGTTCTATTTAGCCCAGCGTCAGTTATCTCACTGTCCGTTAAATTGTTTGTTGTTGATGCATTTTCTTCAATGCTTAGCCAATCATCTATATACCTATTTTCGACACTTAATGCATTTTCAGATTTTGCGTGTTCAATTCTCTCATAAATTGCGGCCTTTTCACGGCAAATTCCTCATCATTGATGTCGCCGTTGCCGAAAATTCGTTCCGGCCATATATTGTGCCATTCATTCGCCAAAGTTGCCCCCCAAATTTGTTCCCGTTGCTAAGCAACTGTGCAGCTCCCAGAAAATTTGTTCAGAAAATAATTGCCTCAGACAAATGAAAAAAATATGCAAAATATTCTTTTTTTGCATTTTTACTTTCGATGATGAAGTTTCTAATTCATAAAGAATTGCTATTTTATTTCTTCCATAGCTTGAAAGTGTGAAAGAAAAGGAAGGGAAAAGATGATTTTGATGCCGGATTTTTGAAGTTAACGGATTTCTGAATGCCGGATTTTTGAAGTCATACTGTATATGAAATAGTTTAACATAATTCGACTACACCGCAAACAATCCCACCCCCTCCCCATACCATTATGTAACGGAATTCTATGTGTGGCCCTGTAAATGAATAAAAACTCTTCTTTGCACCGCATATTCTACAGAATGCATATTTTAGTGGACCTCATAAATGCATATCAATTTTACTATGTTTGAAAGCGTGTAACACAATTAAAAATCATTTGAAACGATTTTTTCCCATTGGCGAAAAACTTACCGCATGTAACGAAAAACTTTTGATTGTCCCTGATTTTTTTTTTCTTTCCCAGATATTTCTTTTTAAGAAAGATTTTGATTAAATGCGATATATGTTAAATTTTTTTTGTTTCTTCTCTAATTATTTTATTTTATTTTATTTATTGTAATGACCTTATTTTTAAGCATTGAAAACCATATAAAACTATGAATTTCTTGAAAATACTTGCTACTATGCACTATGCAGTCGGAAAGTTGGCTTCCAAATAAAGATGGAATTTATTCATTCTTTAACTAGACATTTAATTATTGTTATTTAGATATTGGAGCTTGAAATTATTTTTTTCCCTAAAGCTTTAAGAATTTTTTTATAAATCGTTTTACTAATTCCAGTGTTCGCATCGTAATCCCAAGGCTGCGGTTTAGTCTGTGCCAAAGGCCAAGTGCAAAGGCCAAGTTGCAACAGGTTCCAAAGGCCTGTGCAATAATCAGGCCTTTGGAGTACTATTCATTTATAAAGTAGTACAATCTAACAGAGTTCTGCTTTTTTCGATACTGTATTAATACAAATTGTTTAAGACTAATATATTCTATATGTGTTGATTGCATTTACATTTAAGTGAAAGTAATAGTACGAATATGTTATTTGAAGTTTCTGAATAATAATTGTAATTAAATTTCGAAAAATTATGTTGTTGTCTAATACTTCCTTTATTTTGTTGAAAAAAAATTAAAAAATGGTTTGATAAGAAAAGAATATAGATAAACTTTAAAATGTGAGGAATTCCTCTCCTACAAAATTTTCTTAGTACACAAATTTAGTCCTTTTACCCTGGGGGAAGTTTTAGATAAAGTGGTCTATTATTTTTATCAAGTCTCTCTCTTATGTTATAAGCCGTCTATTCATCTGCCAAATGGGAGTAATTAAACACTAAATGCTTAATCAACCTTCAATAATAAACATGTGCTACTATAGTATTTCATATAGTAAATATCACAAAATTTAAATAAAACTAACTAGACTATTTTTCAAAACTACAAATAAACGTCTAGAATAATTTCCTTTCTGAATAGAGCATGCAAATTTGTTTTGGATTTTATAATATTAACTTAAATATATTTTAAATCTGGTATTTTGTTTCTACTTTATGAAAATGTGGAAAACAACAATATTACTTCATTAAACCTTAAAAATACAAATTAGAGTCAAAGATAAAACTATAAAAAAATAATAATAAGGAAAGAAAGAAAGAAATTTCGATGTTCACAAAACGCAATGGCAATATCTAAAAAGTATTTTTTACCCTTTAAACACTGTTATCTGTACATTATTCACCAGAATTCCCGATAAACCCGAGATCTCCCTCACCTTTCCCCTCAAAGTAAGTGGTAATAGGTAATATGTCCCCCTTTTATAATATTACTTAAAAGAAGGTCTTTGTATATATAATGATGCGTACAAATAAATAATACATAGGTTAAAAAATGTTAATTAAAACATTTAAAACCAACCTTGATTGCTGTTTCATACTCGTATAAATGATTTTAACAATACATTCCTCTGATTTAAATATCTTATTTTATATTGAGCAAAATCGTGATTGGTGTAAATTGGATTTAAATAAGGAATCTCTGGAGATTTTCATGCCTAGAATTTATCTCTAAAAATAAAACGGAAGTAAGCTTTATAATTTCAGTTGTTGCTGCAATGGAAAGCATACAGACGTAAAAGACAGATCCTTTTTTAATTCTGTACAGTTTTCAAATATTTCATTCAAAACAGAAATGCATCATTTGAGCAGAAAAAAGGACTTTTCAATGCGATTAGATCCTTATTTGCTTTAAATAATTATAATCATAAATAAAAAAGTTATAAAATCAGTATTAAATAAAGAAATCATATAAAATCAGTATTAAATAAAGAAATCATTATTATTAAAGAGAAGCGTTAAATTAATGTAACTGCATTTCCGCCTGTTTTAAAGACTTTCACAATAGTACACTGAAAACAATTTACTGCCTATAGCTGATATTAATGAATAATTAGTCTATAAATCTTTCCGTGAGAAATTACACATTTCACATTTTTGTTATATAATCAAAGAACGCTTCTTTTAAAAATTGCAATTGAAATTAGATTTATTACACAGATAATTGAAATGAAAAAGCAAGTTATTCGCAAATTTTAAAAAGTAGCTCATTGAATATTATAAACAGTTAGCATTAATTAAAATACAAAAAGCTTGCGTTAAGTCTTCTCAAAGCAACATTTTATATTGCTATACATTTTATTATTTTCATTTTACTTCCATAGCAATATTTTTATTATTCCCTTCACCATCATAAATGTGTGCAACACAAAGAAAATCATAAAATTTGTTTCATTAAATGCACATTTCTCTTACTCATGAGCTACAAAAATATTGCTTAGAAATTTGTTGTTTATTTTAAGCACTTTTGAAAAAAAGTAATAATTCAATTGAAAATGAATGGTATTATAATTATTAATAATGATATAAAACTGTATTATGTAAGTATATAAAAATTAAGCAGTTTTTGCCTTTGCTTATAACATAAATGCCCTTTTCAAAATGTGCAAATTTCGTCACAATCTGATATTTTTCTTTTTATCCCCATAAATGTTAAATGAAGAGAAAGCATTATTGAGAAGCTAACACATAATATCCAATTATATTTGTGAAATAGTAACACAATTACATAGCGATTTTAAATTTGAAAAAAGTATAGCATTAAAATGCATAAATTAAAATAGCAATTAATAATGGTAAAGTTCTTTCTCCCTTTTTTTTTTTTTTTTTTTTTTGCTTTGTAATTGCAAATATATATATATTAATTATAAATTCCAAATTTACTTCAAAATTGAAAATCTGCTAAAAAGGAAAATGTACCTAATATGCACCCTAATGTATGTGCTGTGGATTAAAAAAAAAAAAAAAAGAGAGATTGTTCGCTAAATAAAGGTTCTATTATGAAGGTTTTAATATGTATTCTATGAAGGGAGGGTATTCAGTTGTCAGCATTTATTATTTGCCACCCGTATTTTTTTTTCAATGAAATATGGTCATCGCAAATATAAAACAAAAGAAAAAAGATATATATATATATATATATATATATATATATATATGTGAATATGAGAAGAGGTGAGTGAAAATTCGCCTTATCCAGAAAATGAAATTTCAGGAAATCGCGAAGAAACTCTGACTATGTCCATTGGTTTTCTTTTAAAATCAAGATTTTGCAATAGCAAAAATAGAGGATATGCAGGATAAACCTTGCTTTTTAGCAGAGTGTTGTGTTTCTTCGGTGCAAATTTACCATTAGAATAGATCGATAGGGAAAACGCGATATTTAAAATTTTGGATAACGCGAGTTTTGAAACTCACGTCCTCATATAAATTATGGGAGAGGCAGAATTTAAAAATTGTTAAAAAACTGAACATTAGCCTAAATAATCTGTATAAATAGCATACCACTAACTCAATCTGTATTAAAACAAAAGATAAAATCACGTACGTTTATTAATCTGTACACATTTAGAGATTAACATTGTCTTATTATTTAAAAAAAAAAAAAAAAAAAAAAAAAGAAAAGAAAGAAAAGAAAAGGAAAGAAAAGAAAGAAAAACTGCATATAAACTTTTGGTAAACCTATTTTTTTTTTTTTTTTTTTTTTCAGAGGAGCATATGAACATTAGAAATTTTGTAACTTTGTCAAATAACCACTAACTAAATCTGTATTAAACTAATAAAAAATATAAAATCACGTATAATTGTTTATGAATGTATACACATTTATAGATTAACTTAGCTTTGTCTTATTAGAAGAGAAAAAAAATCCGCGTATAAACTTTTGGTAAACCTTTTTTTTTTTTTTTTTTTTTTAATTTCGTAGAACATGAACATTATTAAATTTTGTAATTTTTTAACTTAAAATCACGTGTATTTGATTATTAATCCCTACACATTTATAGACTAACTTAACTTTGTCTTATTAGATGAAAAGAAATTGCGTATAAACTTTGTAATTTTGTAACCTCGTCATTCCTTTTAACTAATTTGCATTATAGTAATGTGTAACTCAAGACAAATTTAGGACAGCAAAATTATGTGCATTTTTGATATGCAAAATGTTATATTTCTTTTCTGTCTTACTAGTGCGCATATTCTTCCTCGTTAACGATGTCCCTTGATTTATTCTTTGAAGAAACACAAATTGAATAAAAACACACAGCGATAGAAAGAAATCACACGATAATCATTTGCTTAACAAATAAATTATTTTGGAAAATCTCTTATAAGGTAAAAAGTACTTTAAAAAATCAAAATGGAAAATTAAATGAAATCATTTTTATGTACACTGAAACAAATGAAATTTTATTATCCCTCCCCCCCCCCCCCCCTCCTCCTTCGCACTTAAAAAAAAGTTCTTTGACCTTCGCCACGATATTGACGTATTCAAAACTTCATTTCTCTCCTTTGCTTTCCTTTTATCTTTCTTTGTAGTCTTCCTCCCCCTCTCTCTTTTATTTATTTATTTATTTTATTTTATACTTATCCAAATAATAAATAAAACTAAAAAAAAAAAAATTAAATATGAAATATTAATTCAAATGCATATTTTACTAATAGAGAAAAAATATTTTCTCAAATTAAAAGAGTGACTTCGTGTTAGTTTTCAAGAAGTTCCTTATTGAATGTCAAGCATTCTGAATTAAATTATTTTATTTTCATCAAAAGTTTATGTTCAAATTTATTTACAGCTTACTTTCAATATATATTTAGGTAATTACACATTTAGCGCATTTTATTTTCCGATATTACAGAGATATTGTAAATAAAAGTTTAATCTTAAACAAACCAAATTCATGAATTCAACAAATTTAATTTGATGGTAAGAGCATACATTCATAAATTGAGTAATTCCACATAAAATCTACACACATTGTTTGAATTATAATCATGCGAAATTATCTTTAATGAAATGAATTTCAATTTTGAAGTAATATCAGGATAATAATAATAATAATAAAAAGTCATTTATAGCTTTATCTTTATAATTTTAATTACTTTCACATTTTTTTTTACTGTGAGTAAATCTTGCGAGATAATTATAATGAAATTAAAATGTCATTGTAAAAAAAAAAAAAAATTAAAAGATTATATAAGCAAAAAACCCGAAATTGGAATTATTAGATTGACTATGTGAGATACTTTTCAAATATTATTGTAAGCATTTCTTTGAAGCAATCATAAATTAAAAATCCAGAAAATCTCAAACCATAAAGTATTCTCTCTGTAGAACCTGCAGTAATTTTCAAATACACGCATACACCCTTTTTTTAAAGAACACTATAATGATTTGCAGATGTTTACCGACCCGTTTCGGAACATAATAGATAACAGCATATTTCTCTTCTCCACTTCCAAGATAAGAAAACTTGTCTTTTCAACTTGAAAAACATAGTAAAATAAGTAAAAACAGCTTCTTATAGTAGAAGAGTTACCAGAATAATGTAGGTATAGGAAAATTTAGAATGCATACAAATGTTTTAGGTAGCTTTCTTTACAAAAAGCTACCTATTGCAGCCGTTCGGAGGAAAGCGATTTCAAAAAATTTTGTTATATTTTCATCGATCATGACCCCCAGACCCCGAAACCACCTTCCGTTCAAAATTGATATATATATATATATATCAATATATATATATATATATATATATATATATATATATATATATATATATATATATATATATATATATATATATATCTGACCTATGTCACACTGTAACTCTCGTATTTATTAACCGATTTGGATGTAATTCGGTGTGTACATAGTACATACCAATGTCTCGACCGAGTTCGTTGGCCAGCTTCATCCGCCATTTTGTTTCAAAATGGCGGCCATTTAAAAATTTAAAAAAATTTTAAAATTTGAAATATGGTACCAAAAAATTAAAAATGGAAAAATATTTTTTTCTTATGTATTTGACCTTTATACAAAGACTCCGTAGCTGTTTTTGTTTCGTCTATATCTTAAAAAATGGCTGAGTTATAGCATTTTGAATTTCTAGCGAAGCTGACATTTTGAAACGTCCCGAATTTTGTCACGCGATAAAAGGCGTAATTATGAACCGATTTGGATGTAACTTCGTTTATACATTGTACAGACCAATGTCTCGACCGAGTTCGTTGGCCAGCTGCATCCGCCATTTTGTTTAAAAATGACGGCCATTTAAAATTTTAAGAAAAATTTAAATTTGAAATGTGGTACCAAAAAATTGAAAATTGAAAAAATATTTTTTTCTTATGTGTTTGACCTCGATAAAAAGATTCGGGAGCAGTTTTTGTTTCGTCTATATCTTTAAAAATGGCTGAGTTATAGCATTTTGAATTTCTAGTGTGGCTGACATTTTGAAACGCCCTGATTTTTGCCACGTGATAACAGACGTATTTATGAACCGATTTGGATGTACCTTGGTGTGTACATAGTACATTCAAATAACTCAACCGAGTTCGTTGGCCAGCTTCATCCGCCATCTTGTTTCAAAATGGCGGCCATTTAAAAAAATTAAAAAAAAATTAAATTTAAAATGAGATACCAAAAAATTGGAAAATGAAAAAGAGTTTTTTCGTATGTGTTTGACCTTAATACAAAGATTCCGGAACAGGTTTTGTTTCGTCTATATCTAAAAAAATGGCTGAGTTATAACATTTTGAATTTCTATTGTGGCTGACATTTTAAAACGACCTGATTTTTGTCACGCGATAACAGGCGTATTTATGAACCGATTTGAATGTAACTTGGTCTGTACATAGTACATACCAATGTCTCGACCGAGTTCGTTGGCCAGCTTCATTCGCCATCTTGTTTCAAAAGGGTTGCCATTTAAAAAAAAATGTAATTTAAAATTTAAAATGAGGTATTAAAAAATTGGAAAATGAAAAAGATTTTTTTTTATGTATTTGGCCTTGATACAAAGATTCTGGAGCAGTTTTTGTTTCTGAAATTTTTTTTTTTTTTTTTTTATATCTTAAAAAGTGGTTGAATTATAGCACTTTGAATTTCTATCATGGCTAACACTTTGAAACGATCTTGTATTTGTCTCGCGATACCACACGTATTCGCCTATTTTGATGGAAGAAGGCATGTGGATAGTATACATCAATATCTCGACCAAGTTTGCTGGTCAGCTTCATCAGCCATCTTGTTTCAAAATGGCGGCCATTAAATTAAAAAATATATATATTTAAAATGAGGTGCAAAAAAATTAGAAATTGAAAAAGGTTTCTTTCTTAAGTATTTGACCTTGATATAAGGATTCAGGAGCATTTTTTGTTTGTCTTTATCTTAAAAAATGGCTCAGATATAGCAGTTTCAATTTCTAACGTGGGTGACATTTGAAAAATCTGAATTTTTGCCTGCGACAGCACTCGTATATATCAACCGATTCCGATGTGAGTGAGCATGTGCACAGCAATTACTAAGGTCTCGACCAAGTTCACTGGTTAGCCTCATCCACCATGTTGTCTTAAAATGGCAGGCACTTTAAGAAATCGCCGAATTTGGCAGCCAAATATAAGTTACTTTAAATAAAAGCAGCTTGGATAAAACTGACTAATTTCGCGAAATTCTCATTCATAATGATTTAGTATTGCTAAAAATTAGTATTGAATCTCCTACATTCGGTTTCCACTTAATTGAGCTTCGTGTGTTTGAATAATATAAGCTGGCTTTTTTAAAATAAGGAATATGAAAGCTACCTCTTCCTCCCGGCACTGGCCGGAAGGACTTTTTTTTTTTTTCGTTTCGCATCGTTTTAGCGAAATCATACTTTAAGGGATCAGGGTTTTATTTCAACCTCAACGTAATCAATGAAAATATCGAGATATAGAAAATTTTAGATC
Source organism: Maratus speciosus (assembly GCA_963932465.1). NCBI lineage: Eukaryota > Metazoa > Arthropoda > Arachnida > Araneae > Salticidae > Maratus > Maratus speciosus. The sequence goes on from OZ010797.1 coordinate 124,458,523, forward strand.
TTAGTGCTTTCGATAACTTTACAACTATAAAAAAGAAAGCCCTTTCTTTATCTAATTGATTTAAGAAATTGTAGACCAAAGTAATATTTCGTTCCCTTCTCTATAGGCAGACGTGATTGGTAAAGCGATTAGTAGATTCGTATAACAATTGTTTCAAATAAATCAGGCTTCTCGAATGAAAAAGTTATGCTATCAATACAACTTTCCTAATTTTATATTTCTACTTACAGATGTGGACCCATGTGTTATTAAAATATATATATTGGTTCTCAATATTATATATTTATTTTTTAAACTAAAGTTTAGGAAGTGTCAAACTGCGCTTTCATAAAATATACAGCGGAGTTTTTTTTATTCATGAATGTAAAAGAAATAATACGTAAGAAATAAAATCAGCAATTCGTCATTTCATTAGCTATTTCTCTAATATTCTTCACTCAAATTTCTATCAGATTTATTGAAGATTAAGGATTGCCGTTTAAACTCAATATCAAATTATTTTAATATGTCAAAAATATTTTTTCAAAATCAAATCTGCCATGTTTCATGCTTGAAAAAATATAATTAGCTGGAAATCAGCTAACATTTTTGTATAATGTATCTCATATTGCATTGTTAAATTATGCCTTTAATATTCATAACGTAAGTGCTTTTGTTTAGCAAAAATTAGACTTATTTTGATACAAACGTTATATTTAACATAGTTTAGTTATGGTATAAATCAACTTTCAACATTATATTAATGCAATATTAGTATTATTCTCACAGTATTTTGTACAAGCGTTACCCTCTATGTATATGGTGATTTCTTCCATTTATCCTGCACAAAAAAATAAATAAAAATAAAAATAATAAAAAAGCAGAAGAAAAAAAATCCGGTCTTTTTCTGCAGAGCCTTTTGAATGTATTTTTCTATGACAATATAAAAGTAATTGTAAGCGTTGGATAATAATTCCCCAGGAATGATATTCAGTTGCAAAGGGTACAGTTTTATATTTTTATAACGTAGTTTTTATTAAATACTTGGCTTGTAAAAATCGACATAACAAGTAACACCAGTAGGCAAAACTTTAGCATTCAGATGTTTCAAGGATTTATGAAAAACGAACCTATTCATCAATAAAACAGAAATAACAGAAGCAATGAACACATGTCTTTTTTTTTTTTTTTTTTTTTTTTTCGCTAGTGGTATGGGTATTTCGACTGAAAACAACTTCAAGAGTCGGCATGCTATTGGCATTGAATAAAAAAAAGTAATTAAAAGCAAGAAAAGCACCCCCCCCCCCCCTCACACCAAAAATAAATAAATAAATAAGAAATAAAATGGCATGGTCAGATAAAGAAATGAATGCTGTCAAACATCTTTAATCCAAATACTTTGTAATAAAATATTCCCCAAGAAAATAAGAAACCGAAAAATACTCAAAAAATCTAAGAGTACACTGAGAGATTTGGAGCAAATCTATTACTTTGTAACAGAATCAAATCATTTATAAATTTTTAACATATTGCTATAATTAATTATTCGGATATTAATAAATACTAATTCAAATGTTGGATGCTTTAAGTTAATATGCATTTCGACTTTAACATAGAAAAAGTAGTTTGATAAAGTAAATATGGCAGCGATAAAACTGCCAACTTTTGTGCTTTTCAGCTGCTCTACATTAATGCAATCTTCCCCTTATTTAATCCACGAAATTTGGCGATAGATAAGGCAAAAAATGCTTTTTAAAAAATAGCGGAAAGAAAAAAGTGTAAAAGTTGGCAGCTATGAAACTACCGCCTAAAAGATTTAAAAATTAAGTATATTAGACTGAATAAAACTAGATACAAGCAACACATCAATCAGACTTGTAACGTATGCTACTTTACATATTTGTTAAAGAAATCCTTCTATCATAAGTTGGTAGCTCTAAATCTGTTACTTTGAACTGAGCAGTGGCAATAACTTCAGAGAAATATTTAATGCACTGATTAAATACGAACATATATGAAGGATTTGGGCGTAAAAAAATGGTAAATGTGATTTATTATTATTATTATTATTCACATGTAAAGCTGTTAACTACATCCTGACATCTTTTTAAATGTACAAGTTTTCTTTTTGAATCATATGTCATAATATTATATATGAATTTCAAAAGTTATGCCATAAATTTTATATATAAATTTTAGAAAAGAAGACTTCTTGTATATAAATCCGATAAAGTAAAATGAATCATTCAAAATGTGTGGTACATAAGTGCAACTGAGGATGTTGAGAATACAGTCTTTAACACATTAGCTGTTTTAGAGGAAACAATCACGATGGTTCACGAGAGGATAGTTATAGTTTTCTTTAAAAAACTCGAATCTTCATCTCGAAATTACATTTTATTATTTACTTATTTTACAAACGAGCCCTTAATTGTATAGCATTACGGTTGTTCTGAAATTAAAAGAAGAAGACTTTATGTCACCTTTCTGAATTAATTTTTGTTCGGAAAACATGGAATTGGCAAGTGTTATGATTATGTAATTATGTATTCTAATGTATTTTTCATCTTTTTGGTAAAAAAAGAGGATCTTTCAGAAAATCTTGCGTAAGTTTGCAATTTGAACGGAATTGCCGGCCTCGACAGTACGTGAAAGGAGGAAATCTGCCGTCACGTATCAATAATTGCTTATAACTCCTTAAGTAATTTATTTATCAAAAAATTCAAAACGCCATTCGATTCCAAATTACGTTAATATCCTGGCCTGTCAATTTTATGCTTTTACGTTTGAAAATGAGTCAGAAAATGTGTCAAAGTTTCCCATTTTTGAGAAGAGAGTTAGAGAATCGCCTTAAGATAGGAAATAAAAAATTAAAATTTAAAAAATGACAGAGCTATTATAGTTTTCTCTTAAATTATAAAAGTAAATGAATCAGGATGCTCCTAAAATAATTTAAATCAAGTGCCGTAAAGTACCAAAAGTAAGCCCCTCTTTAGCAAACATGAAATTCTAATGAATGGGTGCTTATAATTGGAACTTTTGTGAAAAGGGTAGGGAAATTGTAAGGGTGGGGGGAGGGGTATTTGGAATTTAGGAAATTTCGCAGGATTTGAACAATTTTAAAAATAAAATCAGATCAAATTAAACTCTCTTCCATAGAAGCTAAGTAGTTTCCATTAATAAAAATATTAAATTAATGAAGCAAGTTTACATAAAATAGTTAATTTAGATAAAGAAATATGAACAAATATTATAAAACTTTATCTCAATATAAATATCTATTAAATCTTATTAGTGCATAAAAATCAAGGTAAACATTAATAGTATAATATATTGAACATATGGCATTCTGATACAATGGTCAGTAAAGAGATAAGATAAAAGTAAATTGCATAAGATATATTCATTTAGAAGATATGGAAAAAAAATTCTTAAGGAATTTCCTGAAAAACACAGAAGGATTCAGAGCGCCAGAATATAAAACTTCAAGAGGAGGCCTTATAAATGGAACTTTTTCAAAAAAGAAAAAAAAATCATATATGTTGTGTATGGGGGGGGGGGGTGTCTTATATTTGGAAGAGGGCTTACTTTAGGTACATTACGATAAATCAAAAGTAGAAAAATAAAACAATGATTGGTACTTTTGATTCACTATTTCGTAATAATATAATTTCCGTGTTTCCGCAAAATCTTCTCCTAAAATTTTGGGATTTATTCTGAGGTTTTTAAACATTTTTGCCACTGGCTGTCTACTTACAAATGCTTTTCATATTATCCAGAATACACTTCCCACACTTCTTTTTGACGGCAGATTACCAGTCATTTCTGTGTGCTTCTTTTTCCTCTTTCCTTCGTTTTTTCAATGGTAAATTTATACAGTAAAATGGGAGGAGGGATACAAAAAACAATCTATCCATGGAACAGTTTAAGTTCCGAAAAACGACAATCCTAAAACATTTTGCATATAAATTAATTTTCAAAAATATCCGATATTTTGACATATATCATATATTTTCGATATATATCCGATATTTTCAAAATAGTAAACTTACTGCTGATAATAAATATTTTCAAGCATAATATAAATTAGAAAATAAAACATATTGCACATGACATGAGAACTTAAACAATATGATAAACGTGTTTTTTTTTTTTTTCCTTTTCTTTTGAAGATACAACTGTTACTCTATCCAGTTGTTGTCAACAGAGGAGGGTGGGAAATCGCTCGGTGTAAAAGCGATTATTTTAGCTGGAACACATGCTTGTTAAAAAGGGTTCTGGCAAAAATGATAGTGCATTTTCAACTTTACAGAATGTATTCTTTGGTTTGTTTTAAAGAAAGAAAAAAAAATGATATTCATAATCTTGTATTTTTTTTTTTTTTTTTAAATGTGTGTAAATTTTACAATAATTATTCAGATAATAATTCCCAATTTATTTAACAGCCAATATCAACAATATTGTATAAATATGTATCGAACGTTTAAACTTGGACTTAAAATCACGAAATAATTTTCCAACACAATCATAAAAATTTCAGATATTTTAATTCAGATTCCACACAACTGAAGATTTATTAATATTAATATTTATCTATAAAAATAATTAACTATCATAAAAAATAATTTAAATATACCTTAAATCAGTTGTCAATATATATATATATATGTATATATATATATATATATATATATATATATATAATCAAAGATATATATAATATATACACAATGTGGAAAATTGATATAAATAAGAATACATTAATGTTTTATATAAGCTTTGGAGTTTTCAAGAGAGTGTGGGAAAAAATCACATGAAAGGAAATTAATCAAATTAAGTCTTTTCCTGAAACATACACTATGTTTTGCAACCGAAAAAGTTATTTAATAGTTTCAAAGTATTAATTCTTTTATTCTGTGAAAATGAGCGTACTAAAAACTTTTTTGCATGTACAGTACAAAGTATAATTTACTAAAATATTACATTTTGTTTAAAGAATTTTCAGTCAATTTTAAGTGAAAATTTAGTGCTATTTTCAAATAAATGTAATGTGGCTGCAAAAAAATGTTTATTTATCTTTTGCACTTTTAACCCTACCGACACAGGCAGGGTTAAAACTATGGTACACAGGGTCGTTAAACCTATCTTGCACGTGCCATTTTTGACACATAACAGAATAATTTTCTAAACAAGATACGATGACATTAGACGAAATACATAAATTTAGATTATCAAATCTTGTCTAAATTCAATTGATTGAAAATGGGAGGGTTTTTTATTCTGCTTTATTAATGTCAAAACGCAGCTCAATATGGACTGAAAAAATTATCAAACAAATGTAATATTTGGAAACTATTGAAAAGAAAAAATTATTAAATATTATAAGCAAAAATGCCGATGCTGAAATATGACAACTTGAAACTTAATTACAGAGCTGTTTGTAAAAGCAGCTATTTGTCGTTTACGAATTTCCCCGTCTATTCATGCCAGCTATTATTTTCACAAACAAATAATATAGATAAATAAAAAAGAAAAATGCCCAGCTAAACTGATGGCATTGAGCTCACAGGCTATTCACACTAATTGTATATCATACTCTTATTTTAAAGAATAATGCCCCTCAAAAAAATAAGTGAAGGGGAATTAGCCCCCGTTTCACCCTTTATACTTAACCAGTGAACCTCCAAATCTAATCAGGGAAGCTCCTTATCATAATAAACCGGTATACAAAATTTGGAGCAAATCGAATAATCCTGCAAAAAAAAACATTTATCTAAATTAAGGGGGTGGACTAGCCCCCCCCCCCCCTTTATCCTTAACCAATGTATCCCCAAAACGAATCAGGGAAGCTCCTTAACATAATAAACAGGTATACCAAATTTGGAACAAAGCGAATCATTCTACATGAAAAAACCGTTTATATAAATTAAGTGGGGGGGGACTAGCCACCCTTCCCCCTTTATCCTTAACCAATGAACCGACTAAACTAATCAGGGAAGTTCCTTAACATAATAAACTGGTATGCTAAATACGGAGCAAATTGAATGATTCTGCATGAAAAACCCATTTATCTGAATTAAGGGGGGTGGACTAACCTCGTTTTTCTCCCTTTATCCTTAACCAATGAACTCCCAAAACTAATCAGGGAAGTTCCTTAACATAATAAACCGGTATACCAAATTCGGGGCAAATCGAATGATTCTGCATGAAAAACACAATTATCTGAATTAAGGGGGTGGACTAACCCCCTTTTCCCCCTTTATCCTTAACCAATGAACTCCCAAAACTAATTAGAGAAGCGCCTTAACCTAGTAAACTGGTATACCAAATTCGGAGCAAATCGAATCATTCAGCATGAAAAACCCATTTATCTGAATAAAAAGGGGTGGACTAACCCCCCTTTCCCCCCTTTATCCTTAACCAATGAACCCCCAAAACTAATCAGGGAAGTTCCTTAACATAATAAACCGGTATACCAAATACGGAGCAAATCGAATGATTCTGCATGAAAAACCCATTTATCTGAATTAAGGGGTGTGGACTAACCCCGTTTTTCCCCCTTTATCCTTAACCAATGAACTCCCAAAACTAATCAGGGAAGTTCCTTAACATAATAAACGGGTATACCAAATTCGGGGCAAATCGAATGATTCTGCATGAAAAACCCAGTTATCTGAATTAAGGGGGTGGACTAACCCCCCTTTTCTCCCCTTTATCCTTAACCAATGAACTCCCAAAACTAATCAGGGAAGCGCCTTATCACAATGAACCTAGGAAAAAATTTTGAAGCAAATCGGATGTTTCTATCAAGAGTTATCGCGTTACGTACATACGTGCGTACGTACATACATACATACATACATACATACATACAGAGCGGGCGCGCACATTAGCTCTCAGGCTTTGATAGCCTGTGTGCTAAAAAGAAAAAAAACTCAAATAATAAAAAAGAAAAGTGCCCAGCTAAACTGATGGCATTGAGCTCACAGACTATTCACACTAATTGTATATTATACTCTTATTTTAAAGGATAATGCCCCTCAAAAAAAAATAAGTGAAGGGGAATTAGCCCCCGTTTCCCCCTTTATACTTAACCAGTGAACCTCCAAATCTAATCAGGGAAGCTCCTTATCATAATAAACCGGTATACCAAACTTGGAGCAAATCGAATAATCTTGCAAAAAAAAAACAAACATTTATCTAAATTAAGGGGGTGGACTAACCCCCCTTTATCCTTAACCAATTAATCGCCAAAATGAATCAGGGAAGCTCCTTAACATAATAAACAGGTATACCAAATTCGGAGCAAATCGAATGATTCTGCATGAAAAACCCATTTATCTGAATTAAGGGGTGGACTAACCCCCCTTTTCCCCTTTTATCCTTAACCAATGAACCCCCAAAACTAATCAGGGAAGTTCCTTAACATAATAAACCGGTATAATAAATTCGGAGCAAATTGAATGATTCTGCATGAAAAACCCATTTATCTGAATTAAGGGGGATGGACTAACCCCGTTTTTCCCCCTTTACCCTTAACCAATGAACCCCCAAAACTAATCAGGGAAGTTCCTTAACATAATAAACCGCTATACCAAATTCGGAGCAAATCGAATCATTCTGCATGAAAAACACATTTATCTGAATTAAGGGGGGTGGACTAACCCGGTTTTTCCCCCTTTATCCTTAACCAATGAACTCCCAAAACTAATCAGGGAAGTTCCTTAACATAATAAACCGGTATACCAAATTGGGAGCAATTTGAATGATTCTGCATGAAAAACCCATTTATCTGAATTAAGGGGGGTGGACTAACCCCGTTTTTCCCCCTTTGCCCTTAACCAATGAACCCCCAAAACTAATCAGGGAAGTTCCTTAACATAATAAACCGCTATACCAAATTCGGAGCAAATCGAATCATTCTGCATGAAAAACACATTTATCTGAATTAAGGGGGGTGGACTAACCCCGTTTTTCCCCCTTTATCCTTAACCAATGAACTCCCAAAACTAATCAGGGAAGTTCCTTAACATAATAAACCGGTATACCAAATTCGGAGCAAATTGAATGATTCTGCATGAAAAACCCATTTATCTGAATTAAGGGGGGTGCACTAACCCCGTTTTTCCCCCTTTACCCTTAACCAATGAGCCCCCAAAACTAATCAGGGAAGTTCCTTAACATAATAAACCGCTATACCAAATTCGGAGCAAATCGAATCATTCTGCATGAAAAACACATTTATCTGAATTAAGGGGGGTGGACTAACCCCGTTTTCCCCCTTTATCCTTAACCAATGAACTCCCAAAACTAATCAAAGATGTTCCTTAACATAATAAACCGGTATATCAAATTCGGAGCAAATCGAATCATTCTGCATGAAAAACCCATTTATCTGAATTAAGGGGGTGGGGTGTGGACTTACTCCGTTTTTCCCCCTTTATCCTTAACCAATGAACTCCAAAAACTAATCAGGGAAGCGCCTTATCACGGTGAACCTAGGAAAAAATTTTGAAGCAAATCGGATGTTTCTATCAAGAGTTATCGCGTTACGTACATACATACATACATACATACAGAACGGGCGGGCACATTAGCTCTCAGGCTTTGATAGCCTGTGAGCTAAAAACTTAGATATCTCTAGTTCAATTTATCTTCTATTGAAATGATCTTAGTATGAATCTGATACTAATTATTTTTCATCCTCGATGTCACTACAGAAATCGCATTTAACCTTTTATTAGTTTCTAAAATGTATTTAATTCTATATCTTTTACAGTGTAAACCTACATGCATATTACTTAAAAACATTTTAATACTAATAAATAATTTTCAAGTAATTTTAATTTATTATTTTTCATTAAATTTATATTTTAATTGCACGTCGTTTTCATTCGGAAAAAAAAATTGGTATGCGGGTGTAAAAAGGTTCGCCTACTAGAAACCTGCATGAAAAACTAGAACAGGCCTACTAGAACAAGTAAACTGTGCTGAAATGTTCACAAGACAGAGGCATTAGCCAAAGATTGATGCACGGGGCATAGGTCCATGTCCGCATAAGCTTGTGCGTGTAGGAGGGGCGGGGGTCAGTAGGTAGAACAAAAAATAATATGTGTTGAGTTTCATTATTTATATAGTTTTTACCGTACAATAGGGTCCCAGTAACTTCAATGCATATATACTTCGTAAGGAACAAAACATTGATAAAGCAAATTACAGGTTAATACTACATCATAAAAATCACGTCTAAAAAAGGTCTAATCATACATGCATTTGAAAGCTATATAAGCGTGTTCTCGTGCTTTTTATTTTTGAACTGCAATCAACAAATCACATCTTTCTACACATTTACTGAGACATTTTTTGCGCGTAAAAATGAAAAAAAAAAATTATATCAGTTTTTCGGATGTTGTGGAATCAAATAGTGTTTTTCCTATTAACTTAAGACTCTTGTCCCTGCCGGCGAAGACACTCGCGAGCTAATTCTAATCCTATGGGGAATGATTTTTCTAATATCTCGTTTGCATTTCGACATTTTTAAACATTTTTTTTTTTTTTTTTTTTTTTTTTTGCACTGGATAGCCGAGGCCCGTCTCTACATCGCACGTTTTTACTTTTTCGATTTGGGTCGCAGATATTTTTTATAAAGTTACTTTTAATTTCAAAACCGGTTCTGAAAATGAAAGTGTCATTCTAAAAAATATCTACAACCAAAATCGAAAAAGTAAAAAAGGTGCGATGTAGAGACGGATCTCGGCTATCCACTGAAAAAAAAAAAAAATGTCGAAATGCAAACGGGATATTAGAAAAATCCATCCCCATAAGGTTAGCATTAGCTCGTGAGAGTCTTCGCCTGCAGGGTCAGAAGACTTAAGCATCTTGAATTAAAATTGATTCCTAACCGAAAACATGATTTTTCTGTCTGCCCTGTAACAACAAACATTGCGAACTTCAAGAAAACTTTTTTTAATAGAAAAATTGGAAATGCATTTCCCCTTTTTGTTATTTCAATAAAACGAAATTCGAATTTTGTGCATTTATGTCTAACATTGACTACGTGAAGCCATAAAGTACCAAGTTTAATTTGTGTCAGCTTATTAAAACTATAAAATATAACACGTTTACAACATATTTCAACTTAATACACAACATAAGAATGGAGCTCAAAATCGTGTTTGTACCCAGGGTCTCCAAAAGTCTAAGGCTTGTCGTGAATGTTCACGCGTTATGACAACTAATAAAAAAATATAAAATGAGAAAAAAAGCAGTACAAAATTTGTAATTTTTGCAATTCTTGTATTTTATATCAATACAAAAACCCTTAACGGGTTAAAAGTTTGTGACACAGCGCTTTATCTTATGCTCTAAGAATTTTAAATATGGAACTTAAAAATAATGATGTCAAATTTTGAGTGACGCTATGCTATTAATTATAATCTCTATACATATTTATTTCATCATTTTATTTTGTTATAATTGCATGTGCAAAAATTATGTTCAATTTAAAAAGATTTATAAAAGTTTATTCATTAATGCTTTATCATTCATATCTCTCTTAAATTCAAAGCATGAGTTTTATAAGATGTGATATCAAAATTTAAGTGATACCTTGATGTGGCTTTAAACGATTTGTTTTAAAATTCAATTTAAATTATTTTTAGTTTGGCTAAGATATATTCGCACATCTAAACAATATTTTTAATTTTGCAATACACTGTTAAATATGTCACTTTCACTGAACTTATATAATGCATTGAAATATATTTATTTGAATAAATTGATTTATCCTTTGTACCATGCTATTAAAAATTAAAAATAAAATTTATGTAAATAATTATTTTGCCTCATAGTATCCATTTGAATATATTTCACTTAGTTTGGATACAATGACTCAAAAAACTATTTACATAAATTTTATTTTAATTTATGGCCTTTAATTTAATCCTTTGCACCCATCTCTCCAGCTTAATAAATAATTAAAATCTTTCAAGCTTAATTTAAAAAAAAAATCTGCAACATTTGTTGCTCACTAACATAAATAAATAAATTAAGTCCTAACTTCCCACATTTCTCCTCTCCTCCCTCCCACTACTCCTCCCCCCCCCCCCAAAAAAAAAAAAAAAAAATCTTTACTTTTATACAGGAAATTCGATATATATTATCCTCCTATTCCTGAAAAATACTACTCCCCCCCCCCCCCCCAGCCTAGGGATTTGAATCTTTAAAGCTTTTTAGAAAAACTAATCTGCAAAGTCTGTTGCTTAATAATAATAAAATAAAATATATAATCATGTACACTTTAAATTATTTTTCACACAATCAATTGATATCATAGTAGTTGTTCTGAGCGAATATTGTGTTGGCTGGGTTGTCGTCCAGATAGCTCAATTGGAAGAGGACTGGCAATTAAAGCGAAAGGTTATTAAAGTTCACTTTAATTCAAGATGTTCAACCCCTTTGCGATATGAGTCCTTTGCTTAATTTTTAATCTTTTACCACCGGTTTTTCAAAACAGAAAATTTTTTATAATTGAATCAATCGTAAAAATGCTCTGATTAAATAAGGTAAACTTTACAATTAAAAATAAGTGGTGAGAATAATGAAATATTCTGAACACCTTAATTGGCAAGTATACCGGTTGTTCGACCCCAAGGGGCCAAAGATGCTTTTTTGCTATTAATACCTATAGGATTTACAATATACAAAAATCTTAACCACTTCTGAGGTAAATAAAGTAAGTGGGAAAAAATCAAGGTGGCAATACTTTGATTGATGAATTGTAAGCTGAGTAATTTGTGCCACAGAATGAAAAAATTATAAAGTTGTAATAATGCCTTCTTCAGAGCACTCACAGATACTAAATCTTTAGGGTTTTCGATGAGTGAATTACATATGAAGATAAATACGATAGATCTTTATAACACACACCTTGGGATGAGACTTTCTGCGTATTACAGAATTTTGCATTACATAGATTCATATTTCATTCATTGTTAAATTTACCTTGTAAAAGTGCTTTAAATTACATTCCTTGGGACCAGAAATAGTGAAAATTATAAAATTTTACATAATAGTATAGGTACAGATTCGCAATATCTGGAAGGAGAAAGTGGATCCTAAACCTTAAAAATCGAGTGGTCACATTTTGAAACAAACATATAAAAAGAATTTAGTGTTTATGGGGGGGGAGGGGGGGGGAGGGGAGAGGGACTAAATTCAAAGTGGAAAATAATTTATTTGATATATACATATGTCTATGTACAAGAAAACACAGACTAATTACATCAAACGAGTATGTTTAATTTAATCACAAAATTTTAAGCCATTAATATTTAAAGCCATTTTTAAACCTATCCCATATACATGCGTGTGTTTATTTGTGTATATTAGAATTTTCACAAAATATTAGCTCCCTAGAGTTCATTCTTAGTGAAGGAACTGGGTTTATCTCTAATCTTGATTTAAGTTTTGTTGCTGAATTTAGTACTTAACATCGAAATCTTCCTCCGCCTGTAGGCCAGAGCAGGCAGGTATTTCTTTTTCATCTGGTAACTATTTTGTCAATATTTACATTAGTATAGTATAGTGGGAATCAAAAGTTGAAACAATAGTGTCTTTTACTAATACTAGGTACGGTTACAGAGAGATTTTGGATTTGTTGATACATAAGAAAAATGGTTCACAGAAAAAAAGATCCAATGTGGCTTTATTTTAGAGCAAAAATACTATTTTTGGAAAAGGTATAATAGCAATATGCAAATAGTGCAGTGATAAAATGATGGAGAATTATGACAAGAATGTAAAACACAAAGAAACTTGCAGCCTATGTGATAAAGAAAACATTCGTGAATTTGAATCAACAATGAAATACACATATACATTTAAAATTCTTTGTTGCATTTATTATGTGTGTATATGAGGACATCAGAAGTCAAGGGGTACAAGCGAAAAAATTTCGATTTGGAGTAAATTCAGTTCAAAGATAATCGATGTTAAAGTTGAACATCACTAATAATTGACTGAATTGAAATAGGAAACTTCTGCTTGATTCACGTTATGGTCTTTGAACTTTTATTTCGAAAAGTGTGAAAAAAGTAGAGTGCAATTTTCTTTAAATTTATAATTAATCAATATTGATCATTATTCGGCAAAAGTGGTTGATCTCTAAAACACAACACATAATTAGAAAAACACATATTTCTTCACCTGAAAATAAAAAAGCATATTTCCAGGTCGTCTGTGCGCAAAGTTCAATTTTTTTCAATTTTGTCACTTATACCCCTTGGCTTCTGGAGTCCTCATATTATATATATATTTTGGAATGAAAAATAAATAAGTTTAGATTAACTGGAAATTTATACACAGAAAATGCATAGATATATGTATAACAATTTAAATTTAATAGTAGAATAATAAAAGTTTAAGCTTTAAGTGAATCTTTTAAATTAGTTTGCAATAATTTTTAATTTTTATTTAAAATATCTTGAATTCTTATCTAGGAAATGTAACGAAATTAATAGAAATGTGTAAATCTATACTCAAAAAATAAATAAATAGATGCTTGTACATAAATAAATACACAAATAATATTAATAAAAAAATCTGATTTTTTTTTTATTTTTTAAAAAAAGTCATGATTTTTAACAACCCTGGTTCCCTGACGTTTTCAGAATAATGAAACCAGGTGAGGAGGTGATAGAAAAAAAAATAATATGAGATTAAATTTTCAGATCGACCTCATGGACGTACGATTTTGACTGGTTTTTCAGAGTAGGTGGTACAATAGTAGGGACAGTAAGATACTATTGGTAAAAATATAAGGTACTTTTTTTAGATATTGAATACAGAATTTAGACAGTTTTCGTGGAGGTATTTTTTAAACAAGCTTTTCTTTTAAAAAGAGAGTATCATGGATGCATTAAAAATAATTACATTATTTTTTTTAATGTTTTTTTTTTTTTTTTTTTTTTTTTTTTCACAGTAAAAACGGTAGAAGAAATGCAGTAAAAGATAAAGTATGGAATAACAGTTTTAGAATTTAAACATGAATACTTAATTTTGTTAATTTACCATTATGAAATACCTTTTAAATTAAATTATCTTACAAGTTCATATAACGATGTTAACCAAGTTCTAAAGGAAGATGGCATGATATAGATTCTCTACATATTACTGCCGTTTTGAAAATGCTAGTGTATCGTCAAATTAAAACAACTATGCTCATACGAAAACCTAAAGTTTTCTGTTATTTTTAATGTATAGTTTATATTGTAACAACTCATAAGTTAATATATATATAGGTATTAATGTAAGTGTCATTTATAGGACATTTTGTCCTCTTTTCATGGAATGACTCTAAGTAAGGGTGGCGGCCATTTAAGAGTCAATCTTATGGAGGTTTTACTATATATATATATATATATATATATATATATATATATATATATATATATATGATGTGCGGGTATCATAACAGTTGATAAAACAATATGTATTTTCACTCTAATATTACATTATTAGTTACATTTCTGTTATTCCTTTGAATTGCAACACCTTAAAATAAATCTAAGCAAGTACAAGCAATGTACAAGCAAATGTAATACATAGTAATATATGTTTTTCCCCTTTGTTTACATAAAATGGTTTATATGGTTAGTTGTAAAAATCTGATGTCATAATAGGCAAGTGTGATATAAAGAAATGGAGTTTTAAAAACTCCACAAAATTTGTGTGACGTAAGTAATGGATGACATAATTTTTTTCTTTATTTCATTATTATATCATTCAGCATATCATTATTTTTAGCATAGCCAATGCAATCATTACATACATAATATAGTATAAAAGAAAAATATTCACGCACGTTTGCAGCATTTAAGCAATTGATAAATCTTGAATACGTATGAGAGTGCAGTTAGACATAAATGCCTTTCTTTCTTTGTTTTTTCTTTTTTTACTTTAGCATCATAAAACTGAAATTAACATTTTATGAGTTCAGAATTAAAAAAAAAAAAATTATCTATTTTGCTTGTTTTAGTAAAGAAATGAAATAATAAACTATATAACTTTTTAAGGTTATTGTTCTTAAAACACTTTTTTCTTGATCGACAACACAGAAGTTTTTAATTTCTAAAGATAAATGGACAAAACTTGACAGGTTGGATTACTGAAAAGATTTAATGCCGAATAACATTTTTCATTTTTTGACAAATTAATTTACTACAAATTGAGTTATAAGCGATTTCTATCTCAAGGCTATATTTACGTGCGAAAAATCTTTTTAAAATATCTTTTAACTTTTAAAGCATTTTCTGAGTTCTTCAATATCATAGTGTCTGAATAAGAACACTTGCATTACATTTAACATTCATATAAAATTAAAAATGACTTCTTGTATGTGCCAAAAAACAGCCACTTTGGATTTAGGCACAGAGAAATATTTCACATAACGTAAATTTATCAGATATAAAAGAAAAAAAGAAATAATAATGTGAACATTTTTTTTCAGATGATAAACCAATCCCAAGTTATGTGTACATGTTTGAATCTCTCTTTTTTTATACTCATAAACTTCAAAATGAAACTTTTTTTTTTTTACTTAACTGTTTTTGTATAAGAAGACGTATATTTTAATTATATAAGAAACTAATTTTGAATTACATTTGAATGCGCAATTATATCTTAAATTTTAAACAAAGTATTATTGTGTTTAAAATGTTATAATTATTTAAGGCTGTTCTCAAATCCAAAAGGGCAACTTTATGACGTAAGTTTTAATTCATTTTTATTCGGAAATGCATGAAAGTAGCAGGTGTTGTTGTTCAGAAATGATGTCATCGAACTGTTTTTCCCTTTTTTGGCAGCAATAGCTCTTTCAGAAAATAGTGTCAAAGTGGACGTTTTGAACCGAATTTCCGCGCGAAAGAATAAACACTCAAGGAAGGGTGAAAAACGTCTTTGTCACGTGATCAAAATCGCTTATAACTCAATGGGTAATTTATTTATCAAAAAATGGAAAACACAGTTCGATTCCAAATCGTTTGTATAGTCAGGCCTTCTAATTTTATATTTTTCCGTTAAAAAATGAATTTGTAAATGTGTGTCAAAATGTTTTGCGCTTGTTGAGCAGAGTAATTGAGAACAGCCTTAAATCACGATTTTTTTATTTTAACGAAATAAATCACGATTATTTTTTTATAGATTAATTTTAATTTTTTGCTTACATTTTTACACAGAATGATATAAAAACAACATTTAAAAACTGTTATTAATACATTTATTTTTCAAAGAAAGGTATTCTGAATTTAATTATACATATTGATATGGAACATTAAAAGCCAAAAAACTGATAATGAATTTAGCATATAATAAAATAAATTAGTATAACTGGAAACATATTATATTGTTTAATATTGTTATAAAAAAATTGCATTTTAAATTTAAGAATTTCACTGTTCAATTTTCCACGTCAGTACATTATCTTATGTATATAACATTTATACTTGAAAATTTGCATCCATAAATATTTATATCGCTTTCCAGGAATGTTAAATCTATAAATTATCTTTTATTTTCAGATATTTTTTTTAAATCGAAACCATAATATATTTAGTCTCTGTGAAAAGACACTTTTCATTGGTGTTTTTATTTGTACCGTATATATTCACATAACTTGGTACACACAAGTATTAGTTACTTTTTAAAAAATCTTTGACATTGTTTTGTCAGCTTAAACTATTAACACATCGTTTTTTATAATAAGAAATAAAAGGATTATAAACACATATTAACATTTGAATTAAAATAAAATGTATTCAATGGAATATTAGTTTTTTAAATAAAAACGCATATAAATTTGTTAAAATTCGATCTGCTACAGATTTTTTTTTCTTCTTCATTGAGTGAATAACATTTTATTTATTTATCCATCTGAATGGGTCTATTGTGCTAGAAATACCGGACCTATAGTTCGAAGAAATACTGCGATAAGATAAAGAATGTATTTAAAACCCGTTTTCCACTCATTCTGTCCTTGTATGCTCGACTCTAATAGTTAGCGGAAATATAGTCTGGTCAGTAATCAGTCACCGGTCATTAACAAAAGCAGCAAATAGAAATAGAATTTTCCACAGATGTCTTGCCTTGCGGCGGCGTGTAAGGGGGGAAAAAAAGTATTTCCAAGTGATTAGAGAAACAGCTTGAAGTTATGAATCTTGTATTAAATGCGTTTTTAAATATTATTATAGTTAATAACAAACAAATATAGATAATAACAACAAATTTAAATGTTATAGAGAATAATCAAATAATCATTAATAATAATAAACACACACACACATATATATTATGCGGTGTTTATGTATTCATATTATTGGTCACTTTCATTATCCTTCAATGGTATTTTTGTACAGAAAATTAAAAATATATATATATATATATACCGTATTTTATGGAAGAAACGCCGTGGCGTTTACGAGTTTAAAAGTTAATTTTTTTCCAAGTGCGGCGTTTACGCCATGTGCGGCGTTTACGATTTTTTATAAATACCAACTGAGTTTCCTTAATTAAAAAATTCATAAAAACATTTAAAATCGGATTTAAATATTTTAAATAAAACTGAGACATCTTAAGATACTAAAAACGAGGCATCCTACATTGCTCAGAAAACTTTGATTAAAGTTGGGTGAATGTGACGCTGTCGACAAAAGTAGCGTTCCGATGGATGCGTCGTTTACAACGGGCGCGGCGATTACGATATTTTAAAGCTTATTCAGGCCATTTTGAGGAGTGCGGCGTTTACGACGGGTGCGGCGTTTCTTCCATAAAATACGGTATATATATATATATATATATATATATATATATATATATATATATTAGATTTATCGTATTTTCAGTAAAAGAGTTGAGAAAAAAAGATTATCTTAACGGAATATACGCATGGAAACTATTAATTCATTTACCATTTCTTATTTATGTAAGCACCAACTAGATCGGCTGTCTTATGAATTAATCCACAATAGTTTATCCAAATAGTGCATTCAGCTTTCATTAAAGAATATTACCTTTAAGATTTTTGAAATGTTTAATCTAATGCTGGAGAATGGAACCTAGAAAACATATCCCATTATTTTGTTTGTTATTGTTGTTTATTCATATAAGTTTAATGCATATAGAAATTCTGGATAGATAAGAGACATTTTTTAACTCCACAATAAACACTCTGGACTGGCATTTAACCCGGAATTTCTAGATTTTTTTTTTAAGAGAATTAAAGTTACCCACTATTTAAGAAAGCTTTATGACGCATTCCCGAATTCGGTTTTGTATGTAAACGCATGCGATTGGTAGCTGCTCTTTTTCAGAAACTAGGAAATCTGATATTTTTTTTTCCATTTTTCGATAAAAGCAGAGGATTATTCAGAAAAGGCTGTTAAAGTTGGCACTTTGAACTAAATTTTCAGACAAGGCAGCCAAATGTCGTTATGGGATAAAAATCGTTTAACTCGAGGTGTTTTTTATTTATCGGAAAAAAATGTACAATTCCATATCGCTTCAATAACCATGCCCGCAAGTATCATGCTTTTATGTTTAAACATAAGTCAGAAAGTTTCTCGTTATTAAGCGGATTTTTTTTTAATAGGCTTAAATGTTTAGAAAGCATGTTTTAGTATACTAAGGGGGCTTTGCCCTCTACTATCATCTACGAGCTACGCTTGCCAACCCCACTGAGACACTGCAAACTCTAGAAACACGCTAATTTGATCGGCTGTAAAAAGATTGCAGAAACTGAACTATAATTTAAAAAATCACTGGCGATCTCCTTGTAAATAGATTTCCATTCACTTCTTTTTGATTGCGAAATTTTAAGGCCGGATCAGCTGCTGTTAAACTACTACTGGCTGTTTTCATGTTTGATTAAATAAGATGAGTTAAACATTTGAAAAAAAAAGGGGGGGGGCTAATATAAAATGAACTGTGTAAACAGAGTCTTATCCTCCAGGTATTTTTCTAACAACGATATAAGAAAATTGTTTTAAATAAGACATTTTAAATATATCGCTTTATATCTGATATAATTTTCACAAAATATTTCTTTCTCTTTTTAATATTCACGTGAAAATACTTTTGTTGTTAGAAAAAAAATATTTGCGCTTTTAGGTAGCTTTCTTTACAAAAAAGCTACCTATTGCAGCCGTTCGGAGGAAAGCGATTTCAAAAAATTTTGGTATATTTTCATCGATCATGACCCCCAGACCCCGAAACCACCCTCCGTTCAAAATTGATATATATATATATGACCTATGTCACACTGTAACTCCCGTAATTATGAACCGATTTCGATGTAATTCGGTGTGTACATAGTACATACCAATGTCTCGACCGAGTTCGTTGGCCAGCTTCATCCGCCGTTTTGTTTCAAAATGGCGGCCATTTAAAATTTTTAAAAAAATTTAAAACTTGAAATGTGGTACCAAAAAATTAAAAATGGAAAAATATTTTTTTCTTATGTATTTGACCTTTATACAAAGATTCCGGAGAAGTTTTTGTTTCGTCTATATCTTAAAAAATGGCTGAGTTATAGCATTTTGAATTTCTAGCGTGGCTGACATTTTGAAACGTCCTGAATTTTGTCACGCGATAAAAGGCGTATTTATGAACCGATTTGGATGTAATTCGGTGTGTACATAGTACATACCAATCTCTCGACCGAGTTCGGTGGCCAGCTTCATCCGCCATTTTGTTTCAAAATGGCGGCCATTTAAATTTTTTTTTAAATTTAAAATTTGAAATGTGGTACCAAAAAATTGAAAATGGAAAAATATTTTTTTCTTATGTATTTGACCTTTATACAAAGATTTCGGAGCAGTTTTTGTTTCGTCTATATCTTAAAAAATGGCTGAGTTATAGCATTTTGAATTTCTAGCGGGGCTGACATTTTGAAACGTCCTGAATTTTGTCACGCGATAAAAGGCGTATTTATGAACCGATTTGGATGTAACTTCGTTTATACATAGTACATACCAATGTCTCGACCGGGTTCGTTGGCCAGCTTCACCCGCCATCTTGTTTAAAAATGGCGGCTATATAAATTTTTAAGAAAAATTTAAATTTGAAATGTGGTACCAAAATGTGAACATTGACAAAATATTTTCTTCTTATGTGTTTGACCTTGATAAAAAGATTCAGGAGCAGTTTTTGTTTCGTCTATATCTTAAGAAATGGCTGAGTTATAGCATTTTGAATTTCTAGCGTGGCTGACATTTTGAAACGTCCTGATTTTTCTCACGTAATAACAGGCGTATTTATGAACCGACTTGGATGTATCTTGGTGTGTACATAGTACATACAAATATCTCGACCGAGTTCGTTGGCCAGCTTCATCCGCCATCTTGTTTCAAAATGGCGGCCATTTTAAAAAATTAAAAAATAAAAAAATTTAAATGAGATACCAAAAAATTGGAAAATGAAAAAGATTTTTTTTTTGTATGTGTTTGACCTTAATACAAAGATTCCGGAACAGTTTTTCTTTCGTCTATATCTAAAAAAAAAATGGCTGAGTAATAGCATTTTGAATTTCTCTTGTGGCTGACATTTTAAAACGACCTGATTTTTGTCACGCGATAACAGGCGTATTTATGAACCTATTTGGATGTAACTTGGTCTGTACATAGTACATACCAATGTCTCGACCGAGTTCGTTGGCCAGCTTCATTCGCCATCTTGCTTCAAAAGGGTTGCCATTTAAAAAAATTAAATTTAAAATTCAAAATGAGGTATTAAAAAATTGGAAAATGAAAAAGATTTTTTTTATGTGTTTGGCCTTGATACAAAGATTCCGGAGCAGTTTTTGTTTCTGAAAATTTGTTCTTTTGTTGATATCTTAAAAAATGCTTGATTTATAGCACTTTGAATTTGTAGCATGGCTAACATTTTGAAACGATCTTGTATTTGTCACGCGATAACACACGTATTCGCCTATTTCGATGTAAGAAGGCATGTGGCCATCTTGTTTCAAAATGGCGGCCATTAAATTAAAAAATATATATATATTTAAAGTGAGGTGCAAAAAAATTAGAAATTGAAAAAGGTTTCTTTCTTAAGTATTTGATCTTGATATAAGGATTCAGGAGCATTTTTTGTTTGTCTTTACCTTAAAAAATGGCTCAGATATAGCAGTTTCAATTTCTATTGTGGCTGACATTTTGAAAAATCTGATTTTTTGCATGCGACAGCACTCCTATATATTAACCGATTCCGATGTGAGTGAGCATGTGCACAGCAATTACTAAGGTCTCGACCAAGTTCACTGCTTAGCCTCATCCACCATGTTGTCTTAAAATGACAGGCACTTTAAGAAATTGACGAATTTGGCAGCCAAATATAAGTTACTTTAAAGAAAAGCAGCTTGGATAAAGCTGACTAATTTCGCGAAATTCTCATTCATTATATTGATAAAAATTAGTATTGAATCTCCTATATTCGGTTTCCACTAAATTGAGCTTCGTGTGTTTGCATGATATAAGTTGGCTTTTTTAAAATAAGGATTAGGAAAGCTACCTCTTCCTCCCGGCACTGGCCGGAAGGACTTTCTTAAAATTCACAACAATAGTTTAAAATATTATCTCCAAATATGAAATAAATGTCTCGTGTAAATATATTTTTAAATTTAAAGAGTTTTACAATATTATTATTTTGTCATTTTAAATAGGAGATAATTTCCTCCAATTAAGATACGTAAGACAGTTTAATGGATTTATTATCTTAAAATTTTCTTTCTCTTTTAATATTCACATGTACTAAATATAGATTTTATGACGTAATTTTCAATATTTTCCTGCTTTTAATAAATAATCATTTAATTCTAATTTGAAAGTTTTTTTCCCTGTTTATAATAGTCCCATGTAAATATATTTTGTTTTGAAGGAAATATTATTGTTTGCGCTGTTTTTGCAATTGGCAATAATTTACAATTGTAACTTTTTCTAAAACATGTAAAAAATATTTCTCAAAAAGCTGCAAATTTGGATTTTAATGAAATAAGCCCTCAAAAAATTAGTAAAAAAAAAAATAAATGCAGTCGGCACACCGGAAACTTCTAATGTAGCATATTCTTAGAAAAAATGATTAAATTCTGATGTATAGTTTTTGCTAATGTAGAACTTCTTTAATAGAACGATTTTGACCAACTTTAATATTAAATATCACTTAAAATAAAATTTTGATTTAAAAACGGTCCTCTTCAGCGTATTTATCAAACATTGCTCTATAATACTACCATTTTCATATTTTTGTGTGCAGTAATTTTCTTAATACTACCAAAGTAAGACCCCATGGTTCGAAAAATTCATTTACTGCGGCGGTGACAGCGTTAGTTACCTTTTTTTTAGAACACAGAGAAACATGACAATAAAAGAATAGGACTGAGAAACATTAGAAAATGTAACACACGAACTTGTCTGCTATTATTTCACACGTACTTTTCATTCATTCTATTTTACACTGAGAAATGGACTTTTATTATAAAGTTTTAAAATAGTTCTTGAACATATATCTATATATATATATAATTTTTTTTCTGATGAGGTGGAGGGGCGAGATAAGGTGGGTGCTGTTTATGTTTTTCCTTTTTTTAACATATCATGTATTGATCTTAATACAATGGGTTTGCCTTATAAATTTTTGTGTGTACGGAGAGAAGTTTTAAACTCATTAAATGCCCTTCTAAGCTTCTCTTTAAAAAATAAAGCATTAAAAAATATTCTCACTAAAATTCGAAAACTTATTAATCCTGTTCAAAATCTAAATATTTTTCTTCTTAATTTTTCATGTTATTATCTTAATTCTGCTTCATCCAGACCCCATATTGGTGTAGAATTCCAGTTAAGGAAAGTTTCTACAATGTAAAATTACCCTTTGTTCATCGTTACTCCCCCCCCCCCCCCCGTCTCGCTTATTTCTTTTCTTTTTCTATCGCTGTAGATACTGATATTTTATCTCCCTCCCCTCAAAGTCCACTCTTAACACCTTGGGGACGAGCGACCGGTATTCGTGCCGCGTAAGGTGCTCAGAATCAGTGATTATTCTCACCAGAAAATTTTTATTGTAAATTGTGCCTTATTTAATCCGAGCATTTTCCCGATTCAATGAGGCAAAAATTTGTGTTTTTAAAAACTGGTGATAAAAGATTAAAAATTTAGTAAAAGACGCTCGTCCCTATAGGGTTAATAAAAATATTGGAGTTATTAAATGGAGTTTTTCTTTTGCTTACTATAACATATCTATATTTATATCTAAAACTTTCGCGCTTTTCATGGCTGGAATGACTAAAAACCCGGATTCCGCTTACTTATATTTAAAAAGGTTGTACACAAATTCTGTGTTAAATACTGCAAAGAATACTAAGGGGAAAAAATGAAGGCAAATTGCTTGCTCTCTCTTTTCTACGCCTATGCAATGATTCCCAAGCGATCTGTGAGAAAATTTTGTTCTTTTTCTTGGAAGAAAGTCAAAATTCGACTAACTTACATTTTTTTTTTTTTGTTGTTGTTTGTTTGTTTGAAACATTTTTTCGTGGAAATTTATCGAAACATAGTGGTTAAATTAAATCAAACAAGTTCAAATAATCTCATATTTAGAACGTCAGAGTATTTAATTTGAATTTCTTTTAATTTTTAGGGTTCCGTACTTAAAAAGTAAAAACGGAACCATTATAAGATCACTCCTGTGTCTGTCTGTCCGTCTGTCACAGCCAATTTACTCGTAAACTATGGAACGTGGAAAGTTCAAATTGGAGGAAGCAATAAAGACTATTGACCCACATATTTACAGATTATAAAACATTTACAAATATTTTTAGAAAAATGTAGATGAGCTAATGAAGTTGCTTGGGAAAAAAACATCTTTTCTTTACATGTCGTGTGGGATATCGCGTGAAAGCTTTCGTAACGCTGAACTCAAAAATAGATTTCTTTTAATTTTAGGTATTATATTTGCAGAGATATCGTCGAGAATGTAGTTCAAAAATATGCCTCCCCCCCCCCTCCCATCTATTTCGGAATCTACTGAAATTAAAATTATGAAAAAAATAGAGGTAGTAGACGTTAACTTAAACCTTGCAGGAAAATTATAGCGATTACCCTAGGTCACATAGTTTTTGAGAAAAGCGCATTTTTTCGTTAGACACAAATTTCGATTTGCGGGCATTCAGCAAAAGTGTTGATAAGCGCTTCCGGTACCTATCGTACCAGAAGTATAATAGCATTGTTGATAATGATTTTTGAAAAAAATAATCGTCGGTAATTAGCCGAGATGTTAACCCTTAAAGTCACGGGCGGTTTGGACACATATAATGACAGGGGCGGCGTACTCTATGTACCATCGATTTTAAATCCTAGATAACAACTTTTAATGATAAATTTGTGTAATGCAATGCCCAGTAGCAGTGTAAAAGCAATAAACTTCAAATTGTTAAAAGCAGATTAATTTAATTAGAATTAATCACATAAATACTATGCGATTCTATGGACTAGTTCGCATTGAGTAGGCCTCTCAATGCGCCTCCCAGGTCTTTAAACGTTAATTAAAACATATCTGAAAAAACGCTGCACGGACCAAGGTGGCGTTGCTACTTTGCGACTTTCTTTCGAAGCGCGCTTAACAAAATTCCAAGTTTAAACTTTGGACAAGGGTTTTGTTTTAGTTAAACTGTAAAAAGAAAAGAATATTACGACGCTAAATTTAGTTTAACCGAAAAATCCCTTTAATCATTACTTCATATAATTAAATGAAGTTTAAATATGCACTAAATTTACTGTCAGTACCAAATTAAGTTCATCATAAACAGATAAGATAAGATTTAAATAAGAGTTATACACAATAGCAATGTTTAACATTATTTAGGCTTTATATCTCTATAAACTTTTATGGTATACACATTCATACTTTTTCTAGTATATTTACAGCTATACAAAACCCTACGTTGTGCAGTTTTTTACAAAGTCTTATTTTTCCTTCAGTAACGATTTTTTTTTTAATAATACAGTTAATAATTCATATATTTGTTGTACGGAACCCTCTGAGAGCAAGCAATACTCGTACTTGACCGTTTATTTCTCTTTAGTTTTTGTTAGAAACAAACCATTCACTGTTAAATATTTTGCAACATTCTGGCAGGTCATTCGACCGTTTTTTGAAAAAACGGTTTCATAACCATAATTTAACTATATTCTGACCATAAAATGGCCAATAATATGGTCAGAATAGTGTTAAAATCACGGTTGTGTAACCGTTTTCGGAAAAAAACGATCAAATGACCTGCCAGAATGCTGAAAATTTTTAATGGTGTCCTTAAAAAAAAATAAAAATTATTTTTCAAATTTGTACAGATACAACAATATTTATTATTAAATTACAAGTGCACCACATGAACCTTTCGCACTGTAATATTTAGGATTATTTGTGTAAAATTTTTTTCATTGATTTTTAATCAAACAAGCGGATATGAACCGATATGTGAATGTACGATATAAAAATCCTCTTTAAACACTTCGAACGGTACCTTATTCATCGTCGCACGTTTTGTATGTGCATAAAAATGGAATGTTCGCATTCGAAATACTATATAGTGACTGTGTATTATTAAATTCTAAGCTTTATGTAAGCTAATATAATCTTACATATTCTGTTCGAATATTTCGCAACTTAAACAAACTTTAAAGGAAAAATAATAATGAAAGTACTTTTAATAATTTAAAATTTTCACAATTATTCTACCTGGATTTTTATCTTAGACTTAAAGTTTTCTGTAATTTTCTGTGCTAACTAGTTTTTATTATTATTTTTTTTTCGATAAAGGGGGCAGACATAGGTTCTGATTAAATGGTTTTTAGATAGCCGAGAATTTTTCATTATTTTTAGTTTCATTATCTTCTTAATAAATAAGATTTTTTTATTTCTAAAATCATTGTTTATTCAACATTTGCTTTATTAATATAATTAAGATATACTAACTACAATAAAGAAATTAACTACGACATTAAGATTTCATACAATTATTATGTAGTCCCTATTTAGTTATTTAATTTTTTGCACAATTACAATAATTCAAATTAATCTTTAAATATAGTAAGTAAAATTTTACTTTAAAAAAATAAATTTAACAAAGATATGAAAAGCATATCCGGTAGTTTTCACGACAACTTTCAAATATGTAGATTTTCTTCTGTTGAAAATGTACTTAAATGGGGAAAAAGAATCGATATTGAAATACTGTATACCGAAGAAACTAATGCACACAGAAGTTACCTTGATTGAAATTCAGCCGCTTTAATGAGTAACCAGTAAGAAACACTCTGAACTGTCCTACACTTCATTTTGAGTAACTAAAGTTGTTAAAGTACCAACGTACTGAATAACCAATTTAAATTTGACGAACTTTTACAAGTTACTAAATTGTATTAAGAAATCTTCACGGTGCAGCGCTATTGAAATTATGACTAGGACAGTTATAACATTTCATAATAACATAGCATTAATTTAAATAATTTATTTTTCTCTTGTTAAACAATTTACTATATCTAAAAATATTTAAACTTATAATGACAATGAAAATCGTTTAAATAAAATAATAAAAACTGAAATTTACCCGGAATCACGTTTGCGTGATTGGAGTCACACACAAAAAAATATATATGGTTAAAAAAGGATTATTTGTGATAATTTCTTTCATTAATTTTTAATCAAATAGACTATCTATGAAACTACATGTGAACGTGCGATATGAAAAGTTTATTTAAACCCTTCAAATGATAACTCATTCATCAATACTGTGTGTTTTGTGTGCGCATAAAAGTAGAATGTCTGCAATGGAAATACTATGTAGTGACTGCGTATCATTAAACTCTAATTTTTGCGTTACCTAATATAAGTTTACAAATTCTGTTCGATTATTTCACAGCTGAATTTTTTTTTTTTAAATAAAAATAAAAATGACAAATTAGGTTGCAAAATACCTTTAATAAATTAAAGTTTTCACATTTATCCTACCTGGATTTTTTCGGTAGAAATAACGTTTTGTGTAATTTCCTGTGGTAACAAGTTTTATTTATTTATTTATTTTCTTTCAAGGAAAGAGGCTAACGATTAAGTGATTTTTAGATAGCCGGAGAAATTTTCATATATTTAGTTTCTTCTTAGTAATATATTAAAATTTTATTTCTAATACCTTCCTTTATTAAACATTTGTTTTATCAACTTAATTAAGATTTACCCACTACAATAAAGTAACTAAACTAACTACAGCATTAAAATTTCATACTGCTATTATATAACCTATATATATATATATATATATATATATATATATTGGCATATATAAAAAATTTTAAGTTAATTTTTAAATACGTGTATAGCATGTAAAGTTTTACTTTAAAAAAAAGTTTAACAAAAGGTATGAAATGCATATCCGGCAGTTTTCACAACGACTTACAAATGCATAGATTTTCGTCTATTGAAAAATTACTTAAATGGTGAAAAAGAATCAATGTTACAATGCTGCAAACCGAAGAAACCAATACACACAGAATTTGCCTTGATTGGAACTTAGCCGCTTTAATGAGTAACCACTAAGAAACACTCTGAACTGTCCTACCCTTCATTTTGAGTAACTAAAGTTGTTAAAGTACCAACGTACTTAATAAACAATTTAGATTTGAAGAACTTTTTCAAGTTACTAAATGGTATTAGGAAATCTTCAAGGTGCAGCTCTGTTCAAATTATGACTAGGACAGTGATAACATTTAGTAATAACATAACATTAAGTTAAATAATTTATTTTTGTCTTGTTAAACAATTTACTATATCTAAAGATATTTAAACTTATAATGACAATGAAAGTTGTTTAAATAGAACAATAAAAAATGAAATTTACCCGGAATCATGTTTGCGTTATTGGAATCACACACACACAAAATATATATGGTTAAAAAAGGATTATTTGTGATAATTTCTTTCATTAATTTTTAATCAAAGAGGTTTATATGAAATTATATGTGAAAGTGCGGTATGAAAACTATAGTTAAACCCTTCGAATGATACCTCATTCGTCAATAGTGTGTGTTTTGTGTGTGCATAAAAATAGAATGTCTGGATTGGAAATACTATGTAGTGACGTGTATCATTAAAATCTAATCTTTGCGTTAACTAATATAAGTGTACAAATTCTGTTCGAATATTTCACAGTTGAAATAAAAAAAAAATAAAAATAAAAATAAAAATAACAAATTAAGGTTGCAAAATACCTTTAATAAATTAAAATTTTCACATTTATCCTGCCCTGATTTTTTCGGTAGAAATAAAGTTTTATGTAATTTTCTGTGGTAACAAGTTCTTTTTATTTATTTATTTTCTTTCAAGGAAGGGGGCTAACGAAGGTGCTTATTAAGTGATTTTTAGACAGCCGGAGAAATTTTCATATATTTAGTTTCTTCTTAGTATACATATCAAAATTTTATTTCTAAAATCTTCCTTTATTAAGACTTTGTTTTATCAACTTAATTAAGATTTACGAACTACAATAAAGTAACTAAACAAACTACAGCTTAATATTTCATACTGCTGCTACACAACCTAAATATATATACATTTTTTTTTTTCATACATAAAAAAATTTAAGTTAATTTTTAAATACGTGTATAGCATGTAAAGTTTTACTTTAAAAAAAGTTTAACAAAAGGTATGAAATGCATATCCGGCAGTTTTCACAACGACTTAGAAATATATAGATGAAAAATTACTTAAATGGTGAAAAAGAATCAATGTTACAATACTGCAAACCGAAGAAACCAATACACACAGAATTTGCCTTGATTGGAACTTAGCCGCTTTAATGAGTAACTACTAAGAAACACTCTGAACTGTCCTACACTTCATTTTGAGTAACTAAAGTTGTTAAAGTACCAACGTACTGAATAACCAATTTAAATTTGACGAACATTTACAAGTTAATAAATTATATTAAGAAATCTTCACTGTGCAGCGCTATTGAAATTATGACTAGGAGAGTTATAACATTTCATAATAACATAACATTAATTTAAATAATTTATTTTTGTCTTGTTAAACAATTTACTATATCTACAAATATTTAAACTTATAATGACAATGAAAATCGTTTAAATAGAATAATAAAAAATGAAATTTACCCGGAATCACGTTTGCGTGATTTGAGTCACACACAAAAAAATATATATGGTTAAAAAAGGATTATTTGTGATAATTTCTTTCATTAATTTTTAATCAAAGAGGTTGATATGAAACTATATGTGAACGTGCGATATGAAAATTGTATTTAAACCTTTCAAATGATAACTCATTCATCAATACTATGTGTTTTGTGTGCGCATAAAAATAGAATGTCTGCATTGGAAATACTATGTAGTGACTACGTATCATTAAATTCTAATCTTTGCGTTACCTAATATAAGTTTACAAATTATGTTTGATTATTTCACAGCTGAATTTTTAAAAAAAAAAATAAAAATAAAAATGACAAATTAAGGCTGCAAAATACCTTTAATAAATTAAAGTTTTCACATTTATCCTACCTGGATTTTTTCGGTAGAAATAAAGTTTTGTGTAAAATCCTGTGGTAACAAGTTTTATTTATTTATTTATTTTCTTTCAAGAAAGGAGGCTAACGATTAAGTGATTTTTAGATAGCCGGAGAAATTTTCATATATTTAGTTTCTCTTAGTAATATATTAAAATTTTATTTCTAATATCTTACTTTATTAAGCCTTTGTTTTATCAACTTAATTAAGATTTACCAACTACAATAAAGTAACTAAACTAACTACAGCATTAAGATTTCATACTGCTATTACATAACCTAAATATATAATTTTTTTTGCATATATAAAAAGATTTAAGTTAATTTTTAAATACGTGTATAGCATGCAAAGTTTTACTTAAAAAAAAGTTTAACAAAAGGTATGAAATGCATATCCGGCAGTTTTCACAACGACTTACAAATGTATAGATTTTCGTCTATTGAAAAATTACTTAAATGGTGACAAAGAATCAATGTTACAATGCTGCAAACCGAAGAAACCAATACACACAGAATTTGCCTTGATTGGAACTTAGCCGCTTTAATGAGTAACCACTAAGAAATACTCTGAACTGTCCTACCCTTCATTTTGAGTAACTAAAGTTGTTAAAGTACCAACGTACTTAATAACCAATTTAGATTTGAAGAACTTTTTCAAGTTACTAAATGGTATTAGGAAATCTTCACGGTGCAGCTCTGTTCAAATTATGACTAAGACAGTAATAACATTCAGTAATAACATAACATTAAGTTAAATAATTTATTTTTGTCTTGTTAAAGAATTTACTGTACCTAAAAATATTTAAACTTATAATGACAATGAAAATTGTTTAAATAGAACAATAAAAAATGAAATTTACAAGGAGTCATGTTTGCGTGATTAGAATCACACACACAAAATATATATGGTTAAAAAAGGATTATTTGTGATAATTTCTTTCATTAATTTTTAATCAAAGAGGTTTATATGAAATTATATGTGAACGTGCGGTATGAAAACTGTAGTTAAACCCTTCGAATGATACCTCATTCATCAATAGTGTGTGTTTTGTGTGTGCATAAAAATAGAATGTCTGCATTGGAAATACTATGTAGTGACTGTGTATCATTAAACTCTAATCTTTGCGTTAACTAATATAAGTTTACAAATTCTGTTCGAATATTTCACAGTTGAATTTTTTTTTTAAATTAAAATAAAAATGACAAATTAAGGTTGCAAAATTAAAATTTTCACATTTTTCCTGCCTAGATTTTTTCGGTAGAAATAAAGTTTTGTGTAATTTCCTGTGGTAACAAGTTCTTTTTATTTATTTATTATCTTTCAAAGAAGGGCGCTAACGAAGGTGCTTATTAAGTGATTTTTAGATAGCTGGAGAAATTTTCATATATTTAGTTTCTTCTTAGTATACATATTAAAATTTTATTTCTAAAATCTTCCTTTATTAAGACTTTGTTTTATCAACTTAATTAAGATTTACCAACTACAATAAAGTAACTAAACTAACTACAGCATTAAGATTTTATACTGCTATTACATAACCTATATATATATATATATATATATATATATATATATATATTGCATATATAAAAAAAAATTAAGTTAATTTTTAAATACGTGTATAGCATTTAAAGTTTTACTTAAAAAAATGTTTAACAAAAGGTATGAAATGCATATCCGGCAGTTATCACAACGACTTACAAATGTCAAGATTTTCGTCTATTGAAAAATTACTTAAATGGTGAAAAAGAATCAATGTTACAACGCTGCAAACCGAAGAAACCAATACACACAGAATTTGCCTTGATTGGAATTTAGCCGCTTTAATGAGTAACCACTAAGAAACACTCTGAACTGTCCTACTCTTCATTTTGAGTAGCTAAAGTTGTTATAGTACCAACGTACTGAATAACCAGTTTAAATTTGATGAACCTTTACAGATTTCTAAACTGAATTAGGAAAACTTCACGGTGCAGCACTGCGCTAATTATGACTGGCCTAGTCGTAACATTTAATAACATACTATTAATTTAAATTAATTTAACTGTAATTATTTAAATCATTAACTATATATCAAAATATTTAAACCTATAATGATAATGAAAAATGTTAAAAACAACAATAAAATATTAAAAATACCTGGAATCATGTTTGTGTGATTAGAGTAATACAAAAAAAGTTATATGATTCGAAAAGGATTATTTGTGTTACTTTTTTTCATTAATTTTTAATTAAACGGGCTGATACGAAGCGATTTGTGAATTACGATATGAAAAATCTGCTTAAACCCTTCGAATGATACCTCATTCATCTTTGTGTGTTTTGTATGTGCATAGAAATGGAATGTTCTCTTTCGAAATTAATTAAAAAAATTATATCATTTAAAAACAATGTGCGACTCCTGTTTAATTGTCTACATAAGTTTAAATAATCCCTTTTTTTTTACGTTTCCGTGGCCATATATCTAAAAACGCCAAAAAATAAATATTATATATATTTATATTAATTCATCATGAAATTCCAGTTATCTATGAAACGTAAATCACAGCGGTATTTTTTTAACAGTCAGAGCCTGGTCTGATTTTTAAGATAGGCGGTGAATACTTAAAAAAAAATGTGATTTTTAAAAGAACGAATTGCACTCTGATTGATTTAATAATCATCTACATAAAATGTATGACATATATGAAAGAATGACTATTTTAAAAACTGAGGACATCGTTTTCTGCTAAATTAAAATACCAAAATTTCGTCCTATAGAGAAAATTGAGGTAAGTTACAGAAAACTGAGATTGGTAAGCAGCCAAAGACATTTTTTTAAAAAAATCTCATAAATTATGTAATCGGTATAACGGAATCAGGCAAGCAAAAAAGCATATCGAATATAAATAATTTTATTAAATTAATGTGTCTCTATATAAAATATTTATGTATTTATAAGTCTATATATATAGTTTTTTATTATTATATTATATTAGCTAAATTGCTGTTCATAACGTGGTTTTTCTAAATTCTGTTGCTTATGCATGGCTTTAGAAGGGAGTTCTTAAGCATTATCATTATACGCCTGACTAGTGACCGGGCATGCAGAGCAGCTATCCGGGCCTCCCCATTTGAGGGGTGCACCATGGCAGAAATTAGGATTTTCATTAAGAGGATGCTAAATGGTTAAAATTTGCCAACAGTTATCAATATTCTTTTTCACAAAAAACATTTAAAAAGATTTAGGAAGGGAGTTTACTCTCCTTTCCCCACTTGGTTCCTGTAACCCCTACCTCTTCTCCACCCCAAAAAAGAATGAGTTACGTCATCAGAAAACTAATGATTAAAATTGTGTTATAAGAATATAGTAGACAATAATTTTCAAGTGAAATTATTTATTGGGATTTTCCTCTTTAAAGGAGCATGTTAAAACAATTTATGATAACCAATAGAGGAGGGTTGGTTGTCTTTATCCCATTTTATGACTTACACAGATAAGGAAAGGGAAAGTTCGCAAATATTTATATCATAAAACAATCCATCATTTTTTCTACAATTATCCACTTATTTTCCTACTAATATTTTTCTTAAACTTGTGGCGTATTGTGATGATACTCTGTATACAGATGTGAGCACTTCCTGGTATAAAATTTATATATATATATACTAAAAAAGAAAAATGATGTTTAATCTAGTCACTTAAGCATACTATTCACGAACAATTTCTATGGATAGACAGAATATTGGATCTTCAAAATGATATTTGCCCTGGTCACTACATAGTCTAAGTCCGGCTATGGATTTGCTACAATTTACAAATCTTTTTAGCTTAGTCGAAAAATAAGAATATATATATATACATTTTCCTTTATAAATATATATTATATAAATATTTCAACGAACGCACCCAATATAAAATTATATTGGGTGCGTTCGTTAATTAAGAAAATTTGTAAAATCTTTTCAAAATAACGACCTTTTGAAAATCTGAATAACAAGCATTAAGGTCACTGAGGGTATACGTTTAGTTCATTACAAATATGTGATGGATTTCATAGATTAAATTAATATCATTTGCAGTTGTTTACTTTGGTGTCAGATACACTAAAATAATTTCATTGGTATTCATTGAATTGTTTGGGTTCGAATCTCACTTGTGCATCATAAATGAATGATGCCTTAGCATCATCTTACTTCACATTCCTGTGTCGTCACAACAATTCCCCCCCCCCCAAAAAAAAAAAAAAAAAAAAATTGAACGAAATTTGGGCATTTAGATTCGAAAATAATGACCATTTGAAAATTTAAATAACAGTACAGTTAATGGAGCTATATTTGCAAACCATCATTTATATTATTATATATGACCATCGAATTATATTATTTTAAAATTATTTGATTTCAATAAGAGTCTTTTTCTTTGTTAGGCGAGACATTAAAATTTTTTGATGTCCTTGAACATAGGAAATACATTATAGCCCGTGGGCATTTTTTAATCTATGATTTCAATATTTTTTAACAATTTTGTTAAAAAAAAGGTAACCTGTTGTTCTGACTCAGAAGTAGAGATCTGCACGGACCTATGCTGGAACGGCAGATTAAAGACAATTTTTAACGGGCAGGCCCGAATTAAAAATTATGGGCCTGGCCCGTTCATATCGGACCTATAAAATGATTAAATGGGCCGAGTAACCAGATATAGAAAGTTAAAAGTATCAAACTAAGCCGATAAAATACTAACAATTTTAAATGGACGTGACCGGTGTGAGGATAAGTATAAATGTGCTGCACAATTCGATGCTAGATTGCAATTTCGGTTTCGGTTTCTGCCGAAAATGTAAGCTTTGCCCAAAATTCTTTTTCGGCAAAAATGTTTCCAAAAAGGCAGCTGGACCGACACTCTACCAAAACTATCTGTATTCCGAAAATATAATTTTTTTCTTCGGAAGTTTGCGACATTACACATTGAGCTGTATCGGCTCAAATGAGACATTCTTTATTTATTTATTACTATGAACTTCACTGTTTACAATTTGCAGTCATTTCTGACTCAAAAGGTAAGTGCAAATTATAAAGCAAGCAATGCATATATGACGCTTTCCCCGTGCTCATTAAAAGCTGCAGACTTAATAGTAATAGAAATTTTTTTGTTTGAAATCGTAGAGGTGTTTCGAGTACCCTTTGAGAAAGTTCTATTATAACAGATGATCATTTACAAAAATCATTATAAAAGATAAATCGAAGCATGTAACCAAAAACGTTTTTTAATTAGATGAAATTCGTATAATTGGAATATTATTCTATGTCGTAAATGAATTAATTACATCTTATTTTATATTAAAATAAAAAGTTTTGAATAGATGAGCAGAGAGCCAATTTGAACTACACATATAATTAATTACACGTATTATTAATAAATAATTCTGTATATTTATTTGCACAGAAAACATGTTCAGCGTAGAGATCGATATCGGGCAGTTACATCATGTCTGAAACTTGGTTTAATTTTTTCTGTAGGATCGAGTCAGGCCAGGATCAGGTTTACATTTTTTTTTCTACATACTACTTCTGCGAGGATGGCCGGTAATAAAATTAAGAGGCTACTTCAGTCATGTGAAAACACCCGTTCTTTAATAATAATCCAATTGGAGAAACATTTTAAGGTATCTCGTTTGCATTTCAATATTTTTAAATGGTTTTTTTTTTTTTTTTTTTTTTTGCATTGGATAGCTAAATGTTCGATCTCTACAAAGGCTGTTCTGCACTTTTTCGATTTTGTTTGCAGGTATTTTTAAGTAGAACAACTTCACTTTTGGAGCTGGCTTCGAAAGTGAAAGCATCCCCATAAAAAAGCCTGAAAACGAAATAGAAAACGTAAAAAACGGCCTTTGTAGAGATCGACCTCAGCTATCCAATTAAAGAAAATCATATCATGTAAAAGTATTTAAATACTAACGAGATATCTTAAAACATTTCTCCTTTGGATTAACCTTAGTGAGTGGGTCATATCGCATGACTAAAGTAGCCTCATCGGACAAGCAATTTGTTTTCTAAAAAGAATAGTAGTAATAATCAACTTTTGATAACGGAAATTCGGA
Source organism: Maratus speciosus (assembly GCA_963932465.1). Taxonomy (NCBI): domain Eukaryota; kingdom Metazoa; phylum Arthropoda; class Arachnida; order Araneae; family Salticidae; genus Maratus; species Maratus speciosus. Next base: position 124,494,194 of record OZ010797.1, read on the forward strand.
AATATATCTTAATAAGTTAGAGAAAAATATTTTTTTTCTCCTTTTTTTTAATCATTTTTTTAGCTTCAAAATATAGCATGCTTTTAACAATTTTTTTCTTTAATTTTGAACACATTAATGTTTTTAATGAATCTTTATTCGAATTTAGAGACTAATGAGTCTAAGTGATAATTAATGTTGCTATTCTGTATGCTCTGGCTTCCAAACGTATAATAGTCTAAAATGTATACTATTAAATTTTTCCATAAACATATATTCAGTATACTAGAAAAGAATCCTAATTGTATGTTAAGAAAAATCGGATTTTTTTAATCAAAATTCAGTCTGGTTTGATTTCTTTGACTTTTGCTTGTTTATTGACCGGGCCGGGCCTAATTATTTCTCTTTCTGGTCGGGCGGGGCTCGGGCCAGGATATTCCAGCAGATATTCGGGCCAGATCGTACAGACCTCTACTGGGAAGAAAAGTGATGATTGAAACTAACAATTTGCTCAATTAATAATAGGTCTAAACACATTTTTTTTTCTTGCATTCACTGAATTTTTTAATTTATGTCAGAACTTTATTCCTCGAGAAGATTACGCTATAAAGCTATGTTAACTAAAATCGTGAATTTAATATTTAAATTTTTATTATATTTAAAAAACTACACAGACAGATATTTTTCTACCAAAAAAGTAGTTAAATAACGAGGAAAAACTTACATAGCAAACCTAAATAACAGGCGGAACAAAACACACGTGGGTTGCCAGCATTGGAATATTGTCGCTTTAGCGAGTAACCGCTAAATAGAGAGGAAAATCTTATATAGCAAACCTGTATTACCGATTAAACCAAACACACAAGGGTTGCCATTATTGGACTATTACCGTTTTACCGAGTAATTGTTAGGAAACTCCCTGGGTTTGAGGCTGCATTTTTACACACCGCCAGATGGCGTTATACAGATTTTAGATTTTGCATAACACACGGTGTGTATGAATGACTGTGGAATAACGCTTTTCTGAGTAACTTCGAAAAAAGTGGTGCAATGCATAGAGAAATGCCTCAGGAACGCCATGGTATGCTTAAACAAATCGAGTAACCGGCAAAAGTTACTCGAATTGAAATTGGTTACTCCTTACGTTGGTGTTTAAACCACTTTAGGTACTCAAAAGGGAGGGTAGGAGAGTGCACACACACACACACACACACACACACACACACATATATATATATATATAAATTCATTAAATAAACATTACTGACCACCAACAAAAATTGAGATATTTTGAATAAAATGACAATAAAACAGTTTCCCCCAACACACTTAACATGGATACCAAAAACATAGTACATATCAGCTGTTATGAATAAAATATAGTCCCTTGTACTATATTACGAGAATTAATATGGAAGAAAAAAAGAAAAATATGTATACCGATAAAAATAATTCAAAAGCTTATATATTGAATTACGTTATCATAAGTACAAAATTCAATTATATAAGCAAAATAGTTGTTTTCTGTGAGAAAAAAAAAAGCTAAAAGCTGAAATTTTTTCTCCCCTGTACTCAAACGACTAGATGACCAAAAGAATAGATTCAAGATGAAAACAGAATAATATTAAATGCAAATCAATACAATTTTTTAAATTTAATTTATAGCAAAGAAATATCGTAATATTACATAGCATACCTAATATAATCCCATTTTTATTAAATCCAAATACACTCCTTCACATGTTATCCATTACCTCTATAATTTTAAGTATATATATAATGTCTTTTTCAAAGAAAACTACTAAAAAGTGATAGTAATAGGATAAACTAATCAATAATAAACGTTAGTCCAATTTTTCAGTAAGAAATATTTTTGGCCGGCTAAATCCACCAAATACTGCACTGTGTGGCGTAGTAGGAACGATCAAAGCACAGGCTTTCTAAACGTTTGATTTTAAGTTGTGTCCTTACTGCTGTTTTTTCTTTTGTAGAGTTTTGCTTTGATGTTTATTGAAGTAGTTAACCTATAAAAATCATTTGCTTTGTAATATTTACTGTCAATTAGATAATTAAAAATTTTAATTACAATTACAATTAAGTTATAAAATTAAATTTAATATTTTATTACATAGAATTTAATTTTAAATAAATTCAAATAATTAAACTAAATTTCTGAATTCATAAAAGCTATTTCTAAATAATTAAATGAACATTTGTTAAAATGCAATAACCCCTAAAATAAAATTAAAAATATTTTATGTTAGTGCTGTAAGAGATAAATATCAAATTACATTTGAACATTAACGTAACAACTAGAGTTGGCTGAAGAGTCGAAGAGTTGACCCAAAATCTCGACTCCTTCCAAGTGAGTCGAACTGTCGACTCCTCGCTAGTGATTGCCTCAAAAGAGTCGAACTTTAATTTCCACTCAGTTTGGGATTCGGAGTCGAAGTCGACTCCCTCAAAGATTGGTTGGACGAGTTTAACTCAGCGTCGGACTTGGAGAGTCGAGAGTTGAAAAGTGGATTTTCGATTCTTCGACTCTTTCCACTCAGTATCGGATTTCAACTCTTCGAATCCGGGCTGGGTTGTTTTTGTTTAACAGAGAACGGAGATCTTGATTTCATTATGCATTGGCGATTTTGGGAAAGGAGAAAGCAGCGTACATGTACGTTTAGGAAGATGACGGTATGAATGAAAGGAGAGGGAGGGACAGAGACAACGGAGCGGGCAGCAGGATATTTCGTTAAAGATTATCTGAATTTAGGATATACTTAGGGGAAAGAAGATAAAAAAAGGAGCAGGGGTTACCTTTGTATTTTTGGCAAAAAAGAAGTAGGACAAGTTAGGGAAATATTTTCAACTGTTTTCATATCATGCAATATTAAAAAAAAACTCAGAAGAAAGAAAAATATAATTCTACGTTAGTAGCAGGTTGTTTAAAATATACTAAGCTACTGAATTTATTTTATAATAGATGTATTTTAGATAAAAAAGAATATCCTTTATTTGTTTGCATATATAATGTTATTTTAATTCCCTTTTATAAAAAAAAATGTTCGCAGGCAGTATTAAATGGATATAATTTACATATTTTTTTTACAGTTTAGCCAATCGAGTTTTTTAACGTTCCTTATTTAAACCCAGATATGGAAGATATTATCGGAATCCTGTCACTTCTACACCCCCCCCAACCCCTTTTTATTCGTAAACAGCTAGGCTGTGTATGTCTCTCTATGGATATATCTCAATATATTATCATGGTTTCAAAAATAAAATTTTAAAAGGGAGTAAATCAAAAACTATAAATATGAGAAAAAAAGAACTTTTTAAAACTTACTCCGCACCCCCCCCCCCTCCGGGTGGGCGGGGGACTGATTATTGAACTATTTTTTGCCCGGAAACGCGTAAAATTGACAGGTGTTCTTATTCAGGAACTAAGTAATCGAATGGCGTTTTCTTTTTTTTTTGCCGAAATATCCTACAAAAAATGCTGTCAAAGTTGAAGGTTTAAAGCGAAGTTCGGTACACGATAGCACGGGAAAAGAGAAAAACTTGTCGTTACGTGACAAAAATCGCATTTTTCTTGATAAGCAATTTATTTATGTAAGAAAATGGAAAACGCTATTTGATTCCAAATCGCCACAATAGTCAGGCCTGTCAATTTTATAACTTTGTAGTTAAAAGTACTGTCGCTGAGCCACGCAAATTAAAGTTTGTGTTTAACGGAAAAATGCGATTTTCTCAAAACTATGAGACCGAGGATAATCGCTATAATTTTCCAGCAAAGTTTGAATAAACTACTATTGCCCCTAGTTATTTTTCATCATTTCAGTTTTAGTAGATTCGGAAATAGGCTGGAGGGGAACGGGGCATATTTTTGTATCATATTTTGACAGTATCTAAAATTAGAAGAAATTTATTTTTGATTTCGGTGTTACGAGGTCTTTCCAACAATATTCAAACGATACACATACACACACGCATAAAAGAAAAACATCAAGTAACTAAATTAGCCCCCTTTTTTCGAAAAATATTTGTGAATAGCTTTTAATCTATAAATTTGTTAACTCGATCAACTTATAATAGTTCCGTTTTTATTTTTTAAGTATGGAATCCTAAATAAATCAATGAAGAAGAGATCTAAGAATTTAAAATGTTGTGATTGGGGAGGATTTCGGATATTTTGAAGGATTCTTGTCCTTGTTAGCAGTAAATTTCACTTACCCCACGCTCCCCGCGCGCGCGCACACACACACGAAAAAAAAAAAAAAAAAAAAAAAAAAAAAAATCCGTTTTCCGTTTTGTTTTTAGCACAGAAAATTTAAACTTTTAAAACTTGATATATATAAAAAATAACACCTCAAAACCTTCCACTCCCAATTAAAAAGAAGGTAAATTTTTAGACATGGTACGGAATTAAACGAGAATATTCCTATATTTTACAGTTTAGCTTACAAGGAGAGGGCCAACCTTGTTAATCATAGATTTTGATTATTTTAATATAGTTTGTAGGGTAGAGACCCCTTATTGTCAGGTTAAACGGATTTCATCCAGCGCTCCTTAGTTTTTGAGAAACCGTGGGGTCTAATATATAGTACACAACTTAAATAGTTACTTTGCAACCGCAATGATAGGTTGGTCGTAGCTCAGTTGGTATGGCCTTTGCCGGCTGACCCGCGGGCCCGGGTGCGAATACTGAATGCGCTACATTTGTTTTTCACATTCTTTGTTTTATAAATATACTTGTAAGTATAATTAATAATCCCATTGACAATTAAAATTTATAATATTGTATATCAATTATAATTTTAACCTATTTAATTTTTTACTTTTAACCAAGTAGTAGTATAAAACATCATAACACTGTTAATTTTTTTAAAATCATATTTAAAATGTATTTCATACATTCTTTATCGATGCAATGATATTGAGCAATTGTGTCAATTCGTGATTTTAAAGAAACATCATATACGCATTGCTTTAACAAAGGAAGTCAATGCGATAATACGATTATTCTGTTTTTAAAGTAACAAGCATAATTATATTAAAAACTAGCATCAGAATTAAATTACAACCGATTTTTTGCCTATTAAATATTTTTTAATTTGTATTACATATGCTTGCGCTTTCAATTATTTTGCTTTCACCTTTATCTTCTTTCTGCTTTTATTTTTATTTTATTTGAATATTCTTTTATTTTATCATAACTAGATGGCACCACAACAGATTTTGTCACGATTTTGGAATTTTTATCATTCAATAATAGAATTAATTTCTTTTTAAACCTATTTAAAGGATGAGAAATAACAGTTTAAAAATAAAAAATGATAAATTTAAATTTGTTAACATTATAATTCATGTATGATATTAAAATTTGTAATTGAAATTATTAAATTATAATTACAAGTATATTTATAAAACAAAGAATGAGAAAAATAAATGTAGCGCGTTCGGGAACCGAACCCGGGCCCGCAAATCAGCCTGCTAAGGCCTTACCAACTGAGATACGACCAACCTATCATTGCGGTTGCAATGTAAGTATTTAAGTTGTGTGCTATTATTAGACGCCCCCCCCCCCGGTTTCTCAAGAACTAAGGAGCGTTGGATAAAATCCGTTGAACCTGACACTAAGGGGTCTCTACCTTACAACATATATTAAAATAATCAAAATCTGTAATTAACAAGGTTGGCCCTCTCCTTGTTAGATGTGTGCATCGGCCCAGCCCGTGGGCCAATTTTTCGCAACGCTGGGGTCGGACCGGGCCTTATTTTTTTAAGGTTTTGGGCCGGGCCTAGGCATTGCTGTTTGCAGACCGGGCTAGGGCCTTTCTTTTTTCTAAAAGATTGCGCCGACCTTAACTTAATTTTTTAGTACTGATCCGGGACTGGCTTCATTCTTCCAAGGTTTGCAAGGGCCGACATTTTAAGTGCCGGGCTCGACCCACCCCGTACGAAAATTATTGTCTCGGCCTGGTCTGATCCGTGCAAAAATCAGTAAAATTTACCCCGGCTCAAAAATTTTTGTAAAAAATGTATATATATTTAAATTGCCATTATTGTACAATTAAAATTTAAAATTTATTCTTTTTAAAATATCAATTTCTAGGCAGTAAAATTAAAATACAATAAAACTTGTGAAAAAGAACCCGTATATGACGGAATTCTGTCTTAAACTAAAAAATGCGTTGATACATGAAAAATGAATATAATAATATGTCAAGAAAAGTATATAATACATTTAAAACTGTTAAGAAATAATCTTGTCTATAACGTATATATTTTTATTTCCTAAGCAATTTTGTCTTAGGCGATTTTACTGTATAGTAGTTATCAGATTCTTAAGCCTCCAATTCATAGAATATGGATTAACGATATTAATGTTAACTGAATCAGTTACATACAGATAGAGATTTATTAAAAAAATAAATATCGCAGTACGTGATATTTTTAAAAATGAAGATTATAAAAATGAAAAGAAAAAAGGATAAACTAAGTATTTTTAGTCAGAACTTTTCGTACGAAACAATTATTAATCCTATCGACGTAAAAATCCATGTTTTCCAGTTTTTAGTATCTAGATTTTTAACATTTTTTGACGGGATCAGCCCGAACTTTTAAGTTTACTACCGGGACGGACCAGAAATTTTTCTTTGTACGGGATCAACTTTTAGGTTTTATACCGGGCCGGTAGTTGATTATTTTTCTACGGGCTGCTCCAAACTTTTTTCTAGGAGCAAGGCGACCTTTTTTTCTGTGGACGGGACTGGACAGGGCCTGCAAATTTCGGCTCGTAGAGACATCTAGTTTGGCTGTTTCCAGTTACCATCCAACAAAGTTTAATATAAAAGACTTCTTCTAGATAAAATCCAAACCAAAATAATTGAAGCTTACGCTCAAATATGTTCTCCTGCGCGATAAATTTGATACGAAAAATAGCATTGCGCCATCTTTACAATCAACCAACCAACCAATCTTACTTCCGCAAGTGAGTCGAAAGTCGAGTCAGTATGTCGACTCATCAATCAAGTGAGGCCACTCAGCGTCGACTCCTCAAAGTGAGTGGAAATGCCCATCCCTAGTAACAACATCAAAATTAAAGTACTATAATAATTCACTTAAAATTCACAATAACATTATTAATGTGAATTCAAGAGAGTCGACTAAGCATGGAATCCCTGGAATGAGCTAGGCTTTCAGCCTGTGGGCAAGAAACATTTGCTTATATTTTATTTAAAAATATCCCATTTAATTTATTTGGTGTGGTTGTAATATATTTATTGTTATAATTTTTGGTGTTTTTAGCATACAGGTTTTGATGTAATTCAGCAAGTTTCAGTTTAATAAATCGACTATATATTTATTTAGTTAGTTACCCACCAGATATTAAAGAAAGAAAAAAATACTACGAGTACATTTGCATAGGAAAAATTTCATGGAAAGTACTTAAAGTTACTAAAATATGTGCTTCATAATGCAATGTAATAAATGTTTCATGAAAAACATCATAAAATACTTAATGCTTTACTTAATGCATCAATAAACATGTTAATAAAGTGGAGGGATTTCTATAGGAGCGTGAAAGAAGAATATAAATGCAGGATTAACCGGAGTACTAAACAAAATATAATAATGATTAAAATAAAAATTTGGATTTTATATTTTTTGAGTATCTAGAAGTGCGAATTCCACTTTGAGCTGCTGCATGAAGTATATTTAATTATTTATTTAACGTTTAATAATGTATAATAATATTTAATAATTAGTATAATTATAAACAACAAATTTTTAAATTATAAATAAATTTTGATCATAAAAAATATTTAAAATTAATAAAACAGAACTCAATGTAAAAAGTTTGCACCTGGCTAAAAGAAAAAATAGAAAACGAAAGAAAGAAGAGTTGAGAACAGTTTTAGTATGGAAAATGATGCAGCTTTGTTTTAGAAAGGTGTGTTTGGAATTTGAAAGAAAAGCATCAGTTTCATCAAGTAAAACTGATAAATCATTCAAATCAATCGTACTTTTTTTTTTTTTTAATTTAGCATTATTTAAATGAAAAAAAATCTTTCCCAATGGATTGCTTTTAGTTATCTACTGTTTTAAATTGACTTATTTAATTTATGTTTGTCTGTACTAATTTCTTATGATCTCAATTTTTTTTTTTTAAATTATTCTTCACTGTCAGAAAAGGAAACTATAACATAATAAAAATTTAGAAAGTGTCTATAATAATTTCACTGTCTTTTCAAAATTTACAAAAACTTTTAGTACAATTTAATTTTTATAATAATAAAATGTTTAAATCACTGTTTGAAAAGGTCCATTGATCTAACACAATTTGTTGTAGATTATATTATTGTTATGTTGTTGTATGTCAAAAAAAAATATTTGTATATAAATAAAATATTTTAATAATAAAATATGGGAAAATAATACTCGTGCTTTATCTTTATTATTATTATTATTATTATTACATTTAGCATGCACTTAAGATTAAAAAAAGAAATGAAAAACAGTTTCAGTATGGTAATAATGCAGGTTTTAGGGTTCGGACGCTATTAAGCCAGCCCCATTTTGTAAGGACTCTACCACCAGTATTATTATAAAGATCATTTTCTTCACGATTAATTAGCTAAAACGTTCGTATTCGACCCTTTTTCTCTCACGGGCCGCAAATATATGTTCGCTACATTTGGCTTGCTGCAATACACATATGCAATAATGTAAATAAGAGGTAATTTAAATAGTAAGATAACAATAATAAATAAACGGACAAGTGCGAGTATTACTCGTGCTTAGAGGGTTCTGTACAATAAATATATGAATTATTAACTGGATTATTTAAAAAAATCGTCGCTAAAAGAATAATAAGATTTTGTAAAGAACTATACATTATAGGATTGTGTAGAATTGTATACTCTAGAAATGTAGCAATAAATATACCATAAATGTTCAAAGAGATATGAAGCCTAAATAATATCAAATATGGCTATTCTGTATAACTATTTTTTAAATCTTATCTTAATCTGTTTATGATGAACTTAATTCGGTACTGACAATAAAAGTAAAACATGTTTAAACTTAATTTGGCATTTCATAAAACTAAATTCAGCGTAGTAAAAATCTTTTCTTTTTACAGTGTAGCTAAAACAAAACTGTTGTTCAAAGTTTAAACTTGGCACTGTGCTAAGCACTCTTCGAAAGGAGGTCGCAAAATATCAGTGGCACCTTGATGCATGCCGCATTTTTCCAGATTTGTTTTAAATTATCTTTTAAAGACACGGAAGTCATATTGAGAGATCTACTCAATGTAAATTAGTCGCCAATCTCATAGTATTTGTGTGATTAATTCATATTAAATAAGTCTGTTTTTTACAATTTTACGTTTATTTCTTTTATACTGCTACTGGGCATTGCATTACACCAATATATCACTAAAAGTTTTTATCTAGGCTTTGAAAACTAGGCTTTATGGTACATAGAATACGCTGCCACTGTCATTATGCATTTCCAAACCGTCCGCGTCTTTAAGGGTTAATATCTCTGCTAATTACGAACGATTTTTTTCGAAAATCATTATCAACAATGCTTTTATACTTCTGCTATGAAAGATACCTCCAGCGTTCCTGAACATCTTTATTGAATGCCCATAAATCGAAAATTGTGTTTAACTGAAAAATGCGCTTTTCTCAAAAACTGTGTGACCTAGCATAATCGCTATCATTTACCTGCAAGGTTTAAATTAACATCTACTAAGCCTATTTTTTTCATAATTTTAGCTTCAGTAGATTCAGAAATAGATGGGGGGGGGGATATATTTTTGCACTACATTTTCGACGATATCTCTGAAAATATAATACATAAAATTAAAAGAAATGTGTTTTTGAGTTCAGATTTACGAAATCTTTCACACGATGTACAAAGAAAAGATTTTTTTCCCAAGTAACTTAATTAGCCCCTCTATGTTTTCCCCAAATGTATATGTGAATGTTTAATAATCTGTAAATATGTGGGTTAATAGTCTTTATTACTTCCCCCAATTTGATCTTTCCACGTTCCATAGTTTACGAGTAACGTGGCTGTGACAGACGGACAGACAGACACAGGAGTGATCTTATAATGTTTCCGTTTTTGTTTTTTAAGTACAGAACCCTAAAAATAAAAGCAAAAAAACAATATAATAAAGTTAATATAATAATTAGGAGTCGCGGGAAAAAAAATGTTACTAAAGAATTCAACCACAACTATTTCCCAACAATATGCTTCGTAAGAGGTCTCTATTGCAAATTTTGTAAAAATATGCCACGAAGTTTCTTGTTTGGAAATAGTGAATCAAATTGTTTTTGGTGCCAAATTTTTCTATTACAAGCATTTAAACTTAATAAGCAGTATTATCAATATTATTAGTATAAAACGTAATAATATTACAATGCAAAATATCCAAGTTCTAAAGAAAAGACAAATCTCGAGATTTTATTAAACAAATTAGTTTTTTGCTCAATAAGAAATTTTAATTTATTTTTTAATTTTAAAATATAGAGTACAAACTTAAATAATTTGGAATAATGTTTGGTAGACTTTTAAGATTAAGAAATAAATGTACCGCTGTAGCAGGGATGTCAAACTGTGGCTCGCCGGATACCAATAAAATTTTATAGTAATAATTGCTTTCTCTAATTAGCGAATCTCTGCGATTCAACAAGTTGACTTTTTCTTTAAAATTTTAGTGGTATCCGGCGGGCCACAGTTTGACACCCCTGCATTATAGCATAAATAGGATTACATGCAGAAATAACTTTTGAAAAAGCAAACGGCGCTTAAGATTTTTTAATTTATTAAGCTTCGTATAAATAAGATGAATAATTTAAAAGTTGTTTTTTTTTAATCAAATGAGATTAATTATTTTATTATTCGTTAGGACAACATATCACCGGGTATTGCTCGTCTGTCCAACTGTTTAATTAACCCGTTCGGGACCAGCACATTTTGCATTATTTTATTCGGTTTACACCACTTTTTGTCAATTAATTAAATTTAGTTTATCAATCTAGAAAATGTCATTTTACTTTTCTTTTTAGTGGTATCAAAACAAGTGCTTTAAAGGGAGAAACGAGTGAAATTTTTTTAAAAATTTCTCTTCATTAATTTTATATACTATATGGATTAACGATTATCTGTCTTGGGTCGCAAAAAGGTCGCCGTAAAAGGTCGCCGGTAAAAAGGTCGTCAAGTAAAAGGTCGCCGGACCACATGTGGCCCGCGGATTGAGTATGGGTGAGCTAGAAGATAGTTTTATGCGATTACTGGTGGTAGAGTCGTTACGAAATGGGGCGTGGCTTATCTGCGTGCGAACCCTGGGTTTGTTTAAAAAAAAAAAAAAAAAACTGGAATTATTTTGCATAGAAAGTATCAGTTTAATTATCTAAAAATGAAAAAATAATCTTTAAAAGAATTTTTTTTTCACTATTCACTTTTATACTTATCAAACAGACTTCATCCTAAAAATGTTATTATATATATGTATCGCATATAACGTTCTTTACTAATTTTAAATGGTTTCAGTTTATGAATTTAAAATTCTTACATTTCTGTTAAAAATATTCAACTGTTTACTCAAGAAAATTAAAGATTCTGATATTTTACAAAAGAAAAAGTGGCAACCAAAGCTAGTAAAATGCTCAAACAATGATCTTTGTTTCATGCACATAATTGAAACAGGTGTGGAAAAATTAATTGTGAAGAGTTTTTAGCATAAAAAGTGTATTTTTTAGAATCATTTTGTAAGATTTCTCAGATAAAATATACCAGAGAAATTTAAGTAGGTTTTATATAAAGCAGAAATACTGAGCTTTCATTCCAGGCATAAAGATTGAACAGTAAATTAGGCTAAACATAAACATGTTATATGCTTTAAAAAGTGATTATTTGGGGAGGCTTGATCCAATCAATGTAAGGTAGAGTAAGGCCCACATGGTCAAAGCTACTTTAATTAAATGTTTTTGGAAATCTTTTTATTATGCACTGCGCATAATGAAGGATTAATGGTTATATTTCTAACATAATCTTAATTTATTCTGTAAAGCTATAAAATGGGGTGTTAGAAAGGAAAATGATTAAAATGATTAAAGGAAGATGGAGAAAATTGCAATAGAAGCCACAAAAAATTTAATGTAGTTTATATTGGAAAATTGATAGAAACTTTTATTTCATTTAAATAGTACCCATAGTAGGTAAATAGACAAAATAGACTAGAAAGGACGAAATCAGCAGCCTTAAGAAATGTTAAGTGTTCGTACTTCTTCAAAAGAACATAATATTGATCAAAACACTTTAGTCGTACTAGTAGACAAATTTCACTAAAATGAACATAATCAGATGAAGCCACACTAAGTGGCAACTAGTGTTGCTAGCTCGATTATCTCAAAAAGCAGGTGTTTAAAACGGAATTTTTCTTCTTTGCCTTGAATTCTGTCTGAGCATGTTTGTTTACACATCAGATTTTCCCAAATAATTTTTAATAATAATTAAAACATGTAGCATAAAGCTATTCTGCCTTTTTTAAACTGATTTTATTTATCTTAAAAATATTTCAGTGTAAAATAAAGTGGATCAAGCTTCCCATATCTGGGAAGTCTTGAGCCCATCATTTTCTGATGATTAAAGTCAATCATCAATTTGGGAAATTACGAAAAACTTCTGAATGCTTCAATTGGTTTTCGTTGTAAGATTTTACAATGCCAGAAATACACGATAAAACTAGTTTTTTTGCAGATAGTAGTGTTTTTGTGATGCAGGTTCGTCAATAGAATAGACTGATAGAAAAAACTGGATTTTTTAAAATTTTGGAAAAGGCCAGTTTTGAAACTCACATCCTCATATAAAAAATATCTAATATAACAAAATAAAAACTTGAATGAAAGGAGAGGGAGGGGTAGAGACAAGGGAGTGGGCAGAAGGATATTTCGTTAACCCCTTAACCTAAGATTTACTTTTAACAGCTCCACGGTTTGGCAAATCCATAGCTACCACTAAAATTTAATAGAAATTTTCGCCTTGTTTAATCATGGAATTTCGACGATTAATTTAAATTATATTTACTGTGCAATTTTAGTGGTAAGAAGAATTTACATTTGGCTCGAGCATCGCACGCGGGCTATGCCCGTCATTGTAGGTTAAGGGGTTAAAGATTATTTGAATTTACGATATGCTTGTGCAGGACGTCGTATAGGGAAAAGACGATCAAACAAAGCAGATGTTGTCATTGTATTTTTTGGCAAAAAAGAAGCAGGACTAGTTAAGATAATATTTTCAACTATTTACATATCATGCAATATTGAAAGAAACTTAGAAGAAAGAGAAATAAAATTCTACTTTAGCAGTAGGTTGTTTAAAACATACAAAGTTACTGAATTTATTTTATAATCGATGTATTTTAGATAAAAGTGAATATCCTATATTTGTTTGCGTACATAATGTTATTTTAATTCCGTTTTATAAATAAAAATGTTAGCAGGTAATATTATATGGATATAATTTACGTATATTTTTTAAAAGTTTAGCCAATCAATTTTTTAATGCTCCTTATTTAAACCCAGGTATGCGATATACATGATGCAATTCTGTCACTTCCATCCCCCCCCCTTTTCTTTCGTAAACAGCTAGGCTGTGTGTGTTTCTCTATGGATGTATCTCAATATATTATCATGGTTTTAAAAAAAGAATTTTAAATGGGAGTAAATAAAACTATAACATATTCAACATAAGAAAACAAGAACTTTTTACCCCACACCCGCCTCCGGGCGGGCGGGGACTCATTATTGAATTCATTTTTGTTTAGAAACGCATAAAGTTGACAGGCTTTCTTATTCAGGAACTATGGAATCCAATGGCGTTTTCGTTTTTTTGCCAAAATATCTTTCATAAAATGCTGTCAAAGTTGGAGTTTTTAATCGAATTTAGGTACACAATAGCACGGGGAAAAGAGAAAAACGTGTCGCTATGTGACAAAAATCGCATTTAACGTATAAGCAATCTATTTATGTAAAAAAAAATGGAAAACGCTATTTGATTCCAAATCACCTCAATTGTCAGGCAAGTCAATTTTATAACTTTATAGTTAAAAATGCTGCCGCTGAGCCCCGCAAAATAATGTTTGTGTGTAACAGAAGATGCGATTTTCTCCAAAACTGTTTGACCGAGGATAATCGCTATAATTTTCCAGCAAAGTTTGAATAAACTACTATTTCCCTTATTTTTTTCATCATTTTAGTTTCAGTAGATTCGAAAATAGGTTGAAGGTTGGGGGGGGGGGGGGGGCATACTTCTTTATTTCATTTTAGACAGTATGTAAAATTAAAACAAATATGTTTTTGAATTCGGTGTTACGAGATCTTTCCAACAATACCCAATACGATACACATATATACACGCATAAAAGAAAAAAAAAATCGAGTAACTAAATTAGCCCCCTATTTTATTTCTAAAAATATTTGTGAATAGCTTTTAATCTTTAAATTTGTGAACACGATCAACTTATAATGCCCCCGTTTTCTCTTTTTAAAAACGGAAACCTAAAAAAATCAATTGAGAAGAAATCTAAGAATTTAAAATGTTGTGATTGGGGAAGGCGGAACAGGGGAGGGAAACTGAAATTTCGGGGAGGAATTTAAATGACATTTTTATCACAAGCATTACTGGTTGTGGTACCTATAGAAGGATTTCGGATATTTTGAAGCATTCTTGTCCTTGTCAGCAGTAAATTTCACTTACGCGTACGCACACACACACACACACACACACACACACATAAAAAAAAAATCCATTTCTAATTTCCTATTCAGCACAGAAAATTTAATCCTTTAAAACTTGATATACACTGGCCGCTATTTCTGGATGAGAAAGCTCCTAAAAGGAAAAGGACTGCCGACCTGAGAGAATACTCACTTATAATTATTAATCGGAAAAAAATACTGTCACTTTTTTTGAAATGGTAAAATTTCAAATCCCACTTAACTTTAATACTTACTTAATGACATAAGGCTAATAATACCCCAGCATTTTTTGGAAGGCTGTTAATAAAAAATGGCACCTTTTGGAAACAGCTTCTCATCCTGGTATTTTTAAAAGTATCTGAAATTCAGATAACTGTATCGCCGATATCTTTTCGAATTTACACAATATTCGACTGGCCTTTTTATACAATTCACCATTATAGTTATCAAATTATGAAAAAAAAAAAAAAAAAGTATTATCATTTGCGCGTGCGCAGTTAAATTAAATTTATAGGAATGACTGTATTCAATCACATATATGTGTTATTCATATTCTAATTATTTTATATTATTTCTATTGAATTTTTTCAAATTCTATGAAAATGACGTGAAATTTGATTGAAAACACTGCATGCTATAAACACCAAACTTTTCCCCTTTTTTAAAGAGACTTTTAGAAAGTCCATGCTCTTCTTACACAAATATTTCGGAGCAACTGTATTATCGTCTACTACTCTAACAGATCTTTTCCATTTTTATTTATTTTATACAGCGAATAGCAATTAGTATTTTTTTTATTATTATTCACTATGTTGCTGTTTATATAAATCCCTTCATGATTTATTTTTTGCCGAGAAATATGCGATAAAACATATTCTTTATATTCCTGAAACTTTCAATTACAATCAAATAAATAATAATAACTGCTTTTATGTTTAAATAATAAATCAGTGTCAGAAATTTTTGCGTTTGAAACTGGGATACTATTTATTTATTTGTTTATTTTTTTTATTCATTTAAGAACTATTTTAAATGGTGTTTTCTGTCTTGTTTAATCGAAAAAAAAATTAAATATATATACTTAGTTTTAAGATTTATAATCTTACTCTCAGTCCATCAGCTTCGCTAACATTTGAAGATTTAAAAATAAAAATTAAATACATTTACTTCATGTACAAAATGCAAATGAATTTTGTTTCGGCTTATTATAACTTGAGTTCTACTGAATGAATTTCGATGACACTTGAACTATGAGCAGACGAGGGGGACACCTATGGGCTCTCCAGTATCGGGACTTCTACTGAACTTATATTAAGTCTTTAGAAGATGATATTTTTATATTAGATGGACCTAAACCCGATGTTTGGGTAAGATACGTAGATGATATTTTCATCTGTTGGGTGTATGGAATACGAGCTTTGAATGAATTCCTAGAGGAAGTTAAAAAATTTGATTCAAATATGGAATTTACAAACAGAAATTAAAGGAGGACACCTTTCCTTGATATGCATTTTTTAAGGGTAAATCAAAGTCTCTCATTTAAAGTTTTTAAAAAACCGATGAAATTAAACATAGTCATTCCATTGAAATCTGATCATTCTTTTAACTACAAGATTTCTGCTTTTTCTTCATTTATAAAACGTATTTTTCTCATATGGTACATCTTTTCAAACAGATCTTAATTTTATTAAAAGAATTGCAGCTGAACTCTAAAATTTACAGAAGAAATTATTGAAAAGCATTTTACCCCCTACCTTTCGAGATTCAAGATGGTTGTAAATCCAATGTTATCTACTGAAAAATTTGTTATGTTACAGGCATTTATGAAACGCTGAAAAGAATACTTCCTTTAATATTTATCTAATAGCAATTCCCAGGCCAAACATAAAAAAATTAACTTTGTGAAACTGATGCTCGCCCTCCTCCACCCCTGAGTTTAGCTGGTGTTTATGAAATTCTGATTATTCTAGATAACGGTGAGATATTATTTTATATACGTATGACAAAAAGAAAATTTGACACAAGATTAACACATTCACGCCGGCGCGGTGGGTCACACTCGACTGTCTCAGAGCTGTCAAGTCTCCGGCTTTTTGGATACCAGTATTTTAATACAGAAAATGTTGTTTTATTTAATTAGAACTATTGGGCGATTTAAAGAAACAGCATTTCCTCTAAAATAATAATGGTGCGCAAAAAGCCGGAGACTTGACAACTCTGAGACAGTTGAGTGTGACCCATCACGCCGGCGTGAACGTGTTAAAAGAACAAACAGCAGATATAAAATATAATAGACAATCGACAGCTCCTGCAAGGTTTTGTTCTAAAAATGAGATTAAAGCAATAGATTATGAAAATTCAAAAATTATTTGGGCGTGTACTTATCCGCAAAAAAGCATTATTAGCGAATCCCTATAAATGAAATTGAGTATTAGAGATATTTGTAATGAAGGAGTTTCTTACAATATACATATCTTATAGATAAATAATTTGAAACAACATTTATCTCTAGGTTAAAGAGGTCTTACACATTTACTGGCATTAATATTCTGGTTTCGTCATATTCTTCTCTCTTGAAAATGGATAGTTAAATTACAGCTGTACAGCTGGTGCTGTGATGTGGGCAGGTACAACCAACGCCCCTAGATGAAGGAAAAAGCCTTGATACGCATCACGAAACCGTCACACAAAGCAGGTAAAACAAAGAAAAAAGTCGAACTGCTTGCATGTTTCGATTTCATTGGCTCGTGGAATTCTTAATTCTTTTTTTCTAATAATAATTAATAATTCCACGAACCAAAGAAAACGTAACATGGATGTTTGAATTTATTCCTTGTTTTCCCTGCTTTGTGTGACGTTTTCGTAACACGTGTCAAGGCTTTCTTCCTTACTTATCTTCCTTTATTTCTCTCATAATATTTATTTTTTGCTTTTACAACTTATAAATTTTTGTGTCTCTCAATACTGAAGTATGATCTTAATGATGACCAACCACAAGGTGGTTGAAACTTGCCGGTTTTTAGACTTTTAAAATTTTAATTTTAATGTATCGAAAGTTTTTACCTTTTATGCATAATATTCGTCTTTAAGTAAACCATTTTATTATATGTGTGTTGTTTCTGCATTAACTCCGATATTTTCAAATTGATATCTTAAGTAGTTTTCTTAATTTCAACCTATTACTGAAAATTATCGTTATCTTTCATTTTCATTCGAAAATCCAGTCCAGCAGATATGTGATTCTTCTGAAGAAAATGCTTTTTTATGAGTCTTTTATTGAGCTTTTAATTAATATCTGAATTAATTACGGGCTAATTTTTATAAATTAAATACTGTTGAAAAGAGGACAAAATTTATAATATTGGGCTAAAAGTTTGAAATCGGATTATTTTTATTACTGTAGAAAAATCACTTCAAAACGTGAAAAATGTGCTAAAAATCGCATAAATAATAATAATAATAATAATCCAAAATTGGGCTTCGCGTTGAAACACTACATACGTAGAGGTATCTTAGAAAGCATCAGTTTAAAGCTCTGAATTTTTGAAGAGGAAAAATGCAAAGCCCGGCAAAATGATTTCTGCAATATTTTTGGCAATAATTCGTTCCAATAATGACATATTTCATTTGTAGGAGAAGTTATATGATTTTAGTTTTATTACTATTATAATTTGAATGCTTTGTAATTTAATAAAATTTAACACTCAACAATATATTAAAAAAATTATAATTTTATATTTAAAGTATTTTGCGTGTAATTATCAATTTAATTAAATTTATTTGGTCTACAATTTTTGTTATATTTTCTTACCATTATGAAGAATAACTATGCGTGTGCGTCATAAAGTTTCCATTCTTTTCCGTAAAAAATAAGAAAATAAAACGGAAAGAAAAAAAATAGTACTATAAAAGAAATTACCTTGCTATGCATGGTTTAATATTTAAAAAATGTATAAAATAGTAAAATAAAGTCAAGTAATAAAAAATGTATATTATAAATCGTTAGCTGCATCAAGTTTTAAATTTAGGCTTTTATAGAATGATATTGATAAAAATAAAATTCAAGGTAGCTTTTAATGTTCGTGTAATTAAAAAATATATGAAATAAAATAAAAATAAATATAGTTATTTTTTCGAGAAAAAATGAAGCCGTAGTAGGTAAAAATAAATCCTCTACCCAACAATGTAAATTTCTGATAAAAAGCAAGTTTTATTGGTTGTAAATTACAAACTTAAAATTCTTCCACTTCATTGAATAGGGTAGAGTGACAGCACTATTTATCCTTTATGCAATATAGATATCTTTTACGATTTTAATAATTAATATAAAAGCAAAAAAAATCAAGAAATTTTCTAATGAAATATTCAAGTTATTAGTCAAACCTTGATGGGCACTGTACAGTCTTGAAACCTTAGGCCCTATGTATTAAAAGAATACAACTATAAATATATTAAACTCACACCGGTAAAATGTAAAAGATATATTTAAATAAAGTTTAAGTAAATTTTCGTAAAAGTGCTCCCTCTATGGTATGTCCATTTAAACGACAAGGAAGCACCTTTATGGTAGTAAGTTTTCCTTGTTGTCCTTTATAGTCCAAGAGCTGTTAAACATTTTAGGGAAGGTATTTGAGGCAAAGGTACTATACTCCGTAAAGATAGTCAGCTTCCGTAGGCGTAATGTAATCGCGTGGAATCAACTTGTGCCTCAATATGCAATGCGCGATAGGCAACATTACAGTGAAGCAGCGCAAACCAACCACGTGATTTTTACTTTTCTTTTTCCCCCAGTCCTTTTGCTTTCAGTTTAGCGTCCGTTTTTATTCTGTAATTCTAAATCGCGGACATAATTATTTTAAGTAGACACTATTTTCAAAACTTCAGATATTTATATGTATACGCAATTTAAACATGAACGCTTAAATCGCTAAAATATTATTAAAAAAGACGGATTTATTATTTTTTATCAGTCAAATAATATGTATTATAAAACAATAAGAAACTGTGAAAGCTTTTTTTTCTTTCTTTCTTTCGGAATGAGGAAAATTATCTTTCGTTTTTTAAAACAAGGCATTTGCAAATCTACATTTTATTAGTAGTAGATATTCTGAATATACTAATTTCACACATATTTAAAAGGAAATTAAGTAATTTATATAAGTGATGTTTTGAAATGATTTCTAACATTATTCAAACTTTTATACGGATTTTTTTAAAGTTATATATTTATAAAATACCATCAATAGTTAAAATTTTAGTGTTTTGTGTGAATTGCAATATTTTGCATGAAGAAGAAACATAATTCTTAAATTGCATTAAACTGATTATTAACAACTCAATAAAAAAATTATTACACCACTGTGAAATTTTTTTTTCTCTTTTATTGCAAGTGGAAATATAATCTTTTGCAATGTTGATATCTTTAAAAGATCAATTTCAAATATTTTAACTATATCTTTTCCTGTAGGTATAAGAATGATTTATGAAAAGTAAAGCATATTTCACTTTTGAATTTCTGAAATGAAAAACTTCACCTTTGCATAGCTGCCAACATCTTACGCTTTTTCAGACCACAAAAATTTTATAGTAAATTTTATCTTATTAAATCGCCGTTATCTGCCGATTAAATAAGGCAAAAATTTCTATTAAATTTTTGTGGTCTGAAAAAGCGGAAGAGTTGGCAGCTATGCCTTTGTTATTGATCCCATTATTCCATTTTTGCACACCTTTAATTTTTTTTTTCCTAATTTTAATTAAATGTAATTCAAAGGAATTTAAAAAGTGTTTGAAATGAAAATTAATAAAGCATAGAATAAGCTTGGGATCAAATAAATTCCATTTTCCCTAAAAATAAGTAAATTATGTCTTATAACAATAAGACTGAAATACCCCCCCCCCCCTTTTTTGTGTACACAAATAAATTTGTTAACACATTAAAACGAATTCAGGAAATCATAAATAATTATATCTTATTTATACATAATATCCCAAAACAATGAAAAATGGCAATAATATAATTTAAAATTAATAAATTAATGCACATCGCAAACAAATATTTGCATATGTGACAAAAACTTCCTAGTACAAAGTAAGTGCTGAACATACAATTTTCATTTTCAGGTTTCAGTAATACACACAATTCGTATGTGTTTACACTTTTTAAAAGTTATAATAATAATAGCAATTAAAAGAAAGATTTAGAAATTACACAAATTTTTTTAATTTTAAAACTCGATTAAGTTAATAGATTAAAAATATTTTTTACTACTATTTTAAGCTGGTACAAATTCATATGACAAATTAGGATGATATGATGAGCATGAAAATACCAAATTGTACAAGTTTTTTTTCTTTTGATTTATATAGAAATTCTCTGCCCTTATAACAAAGTTTGTGTTAACAATGAGAAAACAAACTTTGAATGAATTGATACTAATATTTTACAGAGATAATATTAAAAGATCGTTGAAAGAATGATGAAGTAGATCATTTATTCTCAATCTATAAGTATACCTAGATAACACAGGGAAATTTAGAAATCAAAGCTATATTATTAATTTAAAAATATTTATTAAATTAAAACGTACATTACTTTAAATTCCATTACATTAAATAATGCAGTAAATATATTTTTATTTTAATTGTCATAAAATTTATACAGAATGCTTTATTATCTGTTATAAAAATAACACAGGAAATTTTGTGATGTTTTTGACTATGCACACACAATCTAACTTTATTAAAAATAACACAATATTCAAGTTTTGTTTGTAACTTAGGGACCATCCACAAATGATGTCACGCTTGAAGGGCGGGAAGGGAGTTCTTGAAATTGTGACAAGGGAGTGGGAGGGGGTAAGAAGAAGTGTGACATCACACATTTTGTTAAAATAAAAGCAATAAAAATCTGCAGATTAAATTTTGAAGTCATTTTGAAATTAAAGTATTTGTGTTCATAAAATAAAGATAAGATTTAAAGCCAAATACATTAAATTCCATTTCAAATTCCAAAAGCAAATTTTCAATTGCATATTAATATTTTATTGTACATTAATTATGTGTTTTGTTTTCTAAACTTTAATCTATGCAAAATAAGTACACAAATCATTTTTATTGTTACGCTCACAAGTGTCATTAAACACACATTGTTAAAGTTTTAAATTAAAATTTGATATACGATCTATACTGTAATGCTTTGTTTCTAAACTGCAAGTATATGTTTATGTAGCATAGCATGACGTGTGACCAGGGGGTGGGGAGGGGGTATGGTGAAGTGTGACACAAGGGGACACTGGGTAAAAAGGGAGTATAATTAAAACTGTTTTAATTTTACTCTTGATTTTTAAGCACTGATGTATGCTTTTTATACATATTTATATTTGTGTCTTTATAAGTTGTTTCTCTTTCTTAAAAATAATAATTGCAAACAATAAAAAAATTGCTAAAACAGTAGCGATAAAGCGATGGAACTTCTGTAAAAAATACTTGTCTTTTAAGGCTGTTCTCAAATCCAAAGGGGCAACTTTCTGACATAAGTTTAAATTGAATTTTGTTCGGAAACGCATAAAACTAGCAGGTGTTGTTATTCAGAAACTGTGTCATCGAGCTGTTCTTTCCGTTTTATTGTAAATGTAATAGATCTTTTAGAAAATGCTGTCAAACTTGACGTTTTGAACAGAATTTCTAGACGAGAGAAGTAAAAGTGTCGGGAAGGGAGAAAAAACGCCTCGCTCACGTGACCCATTTCGCTTATAACTCGATAGGTAATCTATTGATCAAAAAATGGAGAAAACAGTTCGATTCCAAATTGCTTCCCTAGTCAGCACTGCCAATTTTGTACCTTTACATTTATAAATGAGTTAGTGAATGTGTAAAAACTTTTTGCGCTAGTTGGCGAAAGCAGTTGAGAACAGCCTTAACAAAAAACTGTCAAACTAGCAGATACGAAGAACGCGGGAAACAGTGGGACGTTTTGTTTGTTTGGAACAACGGAGGAGGAAAGGAAGGGTGACAGTTGACAGAATGAGTTATGGGCATTATCGGGGGGCCCAGTAGCTCGCGGCTGCTCTCAGCCTGTAACGTTTGTTGTCCCACCAAGAATATTGAGGACCCAACTTTTTAACTGTTGGCGGAAGTCGGATTTCTTTCTCTCCATATTCTTTGTTTGAGGCACCCTGAAAATTTGTGCAACACTTCTTTTGTAACTGTGCTAAAAGAAATGAAAGAATACAACTATAAATATTTTACATTCACACCGGTAAAATTCAGAGATGTATTTAAAATAAAAATGAAGCAATTTTGAAACTGAAAGTGCTGCCCCGAAAAATATCTGCAACCAAAATCGAAAAAGGAATGAAGGTGCGATTTAGAGACGGACCTCGGCTATACAATGCAAAAAAAAAATATCTAAAGATTTCGAAATGCAAACGAGATGTTAGAAAAATCCCTCCCCATTAGGGATGGGCATTTCCACTCATTTTAAGGAGTCGACGCTGAGTCGACTCGCTTGTGTGATGAGTCGACATACTGACTCCACTCTCGACTCACTTGCGGAAGTAAGATTGGTTGGTTGGTAGTAAAGATGACGCAATCCTATTTTTCGAGAAAAAAGTTTGGCCCGGCACGTAGAAAAATAATCTACTACCCGCCCCGGTATAAAATCTAAAAGTTCATCCCGTACAAAATATATTACTGGTCCGGCCCGGTAGAAAACTTAAAAGTTCGAGCCGATACCGTCTTGGCCCGACACCCCCCCCCCCCCCAAAAAAAAATAAAAATAAAAGGAAAGTTAAAATCTAGGTACTAAAAACTAGAAAACATGGATTTTTACGTCGATAGGATTAAAAAATATTTCGTACGAGGAGTTCTGACTAAAAATACTTATTTTACCATTTTTTCTTTTCATTTTTATAATCTTTATTTTTAAAGAAACATCGTGTGCTGCGATATTTATTTTTTTAATGAATCACTATCTGTATGTAAATGATTCAGTTAACATTAATATCATTAATCTATATTCTATGTATTTGAGGCTTAAGAATCTGATAACTAATATACAGTAAAATCACATAAGACGAAACTGCTTAGGAAATAAAAAATATACGTTATAGACAAGTTTCCTTCTTAGCAGTTTTAAATGTATTATATACTTTTCCTCACATATTATTATATTCATTTTTCATGTATCAACACATTTTTTAGTTTAAGACAGGATTCCGTCATATACGGGTCCTTTTTCACTTTTTTACTTTCTTCTATCTTCAATAGAAGAAAGTATTGTAATCGAAATTTTTTTCGACTTCCGGTTTTCGACGGATTTACATGTTTTAGGGGTCAGAGATTCCAAAAAACAAGTTTATAGAAAATGTCTGTCTGTCTGTGTGTCCGTCTGTCCGTCCGTCCGTCTGTCCGTCTGTCCGTCTGTCCGTCTGTCTGTCGCCATTGTACCATCAAAAAGTGTATGAAGTTATGCATAGAATTAAACCAAAATTTTATTTTAAGTTTTTGGCTATGGCAAGCAGGTCCTCCTGGAATATGGAAAAAATTCGCCGGTAGGGGGCGCTGATATAGCAAGTTTTGTGCGATTTTGAATATTGTACCATCCAAAAGTGTATGGAGTTATGCATGGAATTGAGCCAAATTTTTATTTTAAGTTTTTGGATATGGCAAGCAGGTCCTCCCTGAATTTGGAAAAAATTCGCCGGTAGGGGCGCTGTAAATGCGATTTTTGTGCGATTTTGAATATTGTACCATCCAAAAGTGCATGAAGTTATGCATAGAATTGAACCAAATTTTTATTTTAAGTTTTTGGCTATGGCAAGCTGGTCCTCCCTGAATTTGGAAAAAATTCACCGGTAGGGGGCGCTGTAATAGCGATTTTTGTGCGATTTTGACTGTTTTACCGTCCAAAAGTGTATGAAGTTATGCATGGAATTGAACCAAAAATTTTTTTAAGTTCTTGGCTATGGAAAGGAGGTCCTCCCTTAATTTGTAAAAAAATCGCCCGTAGAGGGCGCTGTAATAGCGATTTTTGTGCCATTTTTGCGCCATTTTGAATATTGTACCGTCGAAAAGTGTATGAAGTTATGCATAGAATTGAACCAAATTTTATGTGTTTGTTTTTGGTTATGTCACTAAGGTCCTCCCTGAATTTGGAAAAATTCTGCCGGTAGGGGGCACTATAATTGCAATGTTTGTACCATTTTCATTATTGTACCATCGAAAAGTGTATGAAGTTATCCATATAATTGAACCAATTTTTTTGTGCATGTTTCTGGCTATGGCAAACAAGTTCTCACTGAACTTGAAAAAATTCCGCCTGAAGGGGGTGCTATAATTCCGATCTCTGTGCCATTTTCATTATTGTACCATCGAACAACGTACAAATTTATGCATACAATTGAACCAAAATTTTTGTGTTTGTTTTTGGCTTTGGCCAACAGGTCCTCCTTGAATTTGGAAATATTGCGCGGTAAAGGGGCTCTGTGCTAGCGATTTTTGTATACTTTTCTTGATTTTTCGTAGTTCTATTGTGCAGCGGCGGGAACTCGCTACCTGCTAAGCCGGCTATTCGCAAACAGCTGATAACAACAAAATAAGGAAAAATTAATAATTTTAACAAATATCATGATATAGATTAACTCGTTTTTAGTTCGTTTAATTGACTTGAGCAGAAATTTAAGATGAAGATCAAAGTTGGTATAGTATTGAACTAATAATATTGAAGTATTAACATGTGTAACTAGGTTTTGAAATATTAGGATGTATAAGATAGAAGAAAGTTTTGGGATTGGCACATCCAACTAGTTAATTGTATTTTAATTTTATTGCCTAGAAATTGCTATTCTTAAAAAAGAATAAATTTTAAATTTTAGTTGTACAATAATGGCAATTTAAAAATATATGCATTTTTTGCAAATGTTTTGGTCCGAGACAAATTTTACTGATTTTTGCACGGATCAGACCAGGCCGAGACAATAATTTTCGTACGGGGTGGGTCGAGATCACCGGTACTTAAAATGTCGGCCCTTGCAAATCTTGGAAGAATGAAGCCAGTACCGGATCGGTACTGAAAAATTAAGTTGAGCTCGGCGCAATCTTTTAGAAAAAAGAAAGGTCCCAGCCCGGTCTGCAAAGCGCAATGCCTAGGCCCCGCCCAAAGCCTTGAAAAAAAAAAAGTAAGGCCCGGTTCGACCCCCAGCGTTGCGAAAAATTGGCCCTAGCCCTGCCCACGGGTTGGGCCAGTACACACCTCTAAGCCAAACTGTAAATTATAGAAATATTCTTGTTTAATCCCGTAACATGCCTAAAAATTTACCTTCTTTTTAACTGGGAATAAAAGGTTTTGAAGTGTTATTTTTTATATATATCAAGTTTTAAAGATTTAAATTTTCTGTGCTGAAAACAAAACGGGAAACGGATTTTTTTTTGTGTGTGTGTGTGTGCGCGCGCGCGGAGAGTGTGGGGTAAGTGAAATTTACTGCTGACAAGGACAAGAATCCATCAAAATATCCGAAATCCTCCCCAATCACAACATCTTAAATTCTTAGATCTCTTCTTCATTGATTTTTTTTAGGATTCCGTACTTAAAAAGTGAAAACGGAGCTATTAAAAGTGGATAGTGTTAATAAATTTATAGATTAAAAGCTATTCACAAATATTTTTCGGGAAAAAAAGGACAAATTTAGTTACTTGATTTTTTTTTCTTTTATGCGTGTGTGCATGTGTATCGTTTGGGTATTGTTGGAAAGACCTCGTAACACCGAAATCAAAAATATATTTGTTCTAATTTTAGATACTGTCAAAAATATGATACAAAAATATGTCCCCCCCCCCCCTACTCTAGCCTATTTCCGAATCTACTAAAACTAAAATTATGGAAAAAAACAAAAACTAGGGGCAATAGTAGTTTATTCAAACTTTGCTGGAAAATTATAGCGATTATCCTCGGTCACATAGTTTTGGATAAAACCGCATTTTTCCTTACACACAAAATTTAATTTGCGGGGCTCAGTGGCAGTATTTTTAACTACAAAGTTATAAAATGGCCTAACTATTGTGGCGATTTGGAATCAAATAGCGTTTTCCGTTTTTTTTACATAAATAAATTGCTTATCAAGAAAAATACGATTTTTGTCACGTAACGACAAGTTTTTCTCTTTTTTCCGTGCTATCGTGTACCGAACATCGTTTAAAAACTTCAACTTTGACAGCAATTTTTGAAAGATATTTTGGCAAAAAAAGGAAAACGTAATTCGATTACTTAGTTCCTGAATAAGAACACCTGTCAATTTTAGGCTTTTCCGAACAAAAAATAATTCAATAATCAGTCGCCCGTTAACCCGGAGGGGGGGGGGGGGTAAGTTTTAAAAAGTTCTTTTTTTCTCATGCTTATAGTTTTTTGATTTACTCCCTTTTAAAATTTTATTTTTAAAACCATGATAATATATTGAGATATATCCATAGAGAGACACACACAGCCTAGTTGTTTACGAAAAAAAAGGGGGGGGGGGGGGGTAAGCGACAGGATTCCGAAAATATCTTCCACATCTGGGTTTAAATAAGGAACGTTAAAAAAATCGATTGGCTAAACTTTAAAAAAATATATGTAAATTATATGCATTTAATATTACCTGCAAACATTTTTATTTATAAAACGGAATTAAAATAATATTATATACACAAAAAAATAAACGATAATTCACTTTTATCTCAGATACATCTATTATAAAATAAATTCAGTAACTTAGTACATTTTAAACAACCTGCTACTAAAGTAGAATTTTATTTCTCTTTCTTCTAAGTTTTTTTTTAAATATTGCATGATATGAAAACAGATGAAATATTCCTTAGTCCTACTTCATTTTTTACCAAAAAATACAAAGGTAACATCTCCCCCCTTTTTTTATCTTCTTTCCCCTAAGCATATCGTAAATTCAACTAATCTTTAACAAAATATCCTACTGCCCGCCCCCTTGTCTCTGTCCCTCCCTCTCCTTTCATTCATACAGTCATCTTCCTAAACATACATCTACACTGCTTTCTTCTTTCCTTAAATCGCCAATACATAATTAAACCAAGATTTCCGTTCTCTGGTAAACAACCCAGCCCGGAATCGAAGAGTTGAAATCCGATACTGAGTCGAAGAATCGAAAATCCATTCTTCAACTCTCGACTCTCCAAGTCCGACACTGCGTTAAACTCGTCCAACCACTCTTTGAGTGAGTCGACTTCGACTCTTCGACTCCGAATCCCAAACTGAGTGGAAAACTAAAGTTCGACTCTTTTGAGTCGAGGCAATTCACTATCGAGGAGTCGACAGTTCGACTCACTTGGAAGGAGTCGAGATTTTGAGTCGACTCATCGACTCTTCGGCCAACTCTACTCCCCATAGGATTAGCATCAGCTCGTGAGTGTCTTCACAGACAGGGGCAGGAGCCTTAAGATATTAGTAAGGTCCTCATATCGTAATGTGACGGGTGACTAAGTAGTCCTCGTTGAATTTTTCAAAAGAATTATTCCTCTCCTAATTAAATACGAGCGCCAGCACAGAGAACGACTTGTATGAGAAATCAGTGGAACAGTGTAATCTTATTAATGGATTCTTTAGTTGCTGGGCAACTTTACATCCAGTATAGAGGTGGTTCGTATTGCAAGGGCTTTAGGGAGCCGTAAAAATAAATAAATAAACGGGGTTGGTAGCCACAAAGGTAAAAATAACTAAAAAAATGTAATAAACAGTGTAATATATACTCCCTCAGTCCCAAATTAGTTGCGACATTTAAGTCAAAAGTTTTGTCCCAAATTAGTTGCTACATTTCAAGTGGGTGGAGTCATAAATAACTTCCGATGTAGTTTAGTAGATCGATGCCATTTTGTCAGGACTTTACCACCAGTATACCTTAAAGATCATTTTCTTTCTAAAGAATTAACGATTCATTAGTTAGAAGGTAGTTTCATGCGATTACTGATGAAAGAATCCTTACAAAATAGGGTGTGGCTTAAGAGCGTGCAAAACCTTTGATTTTTTAACCTAATATGGAGAGATGGAGGGAATTCTTGGTAAGCAAATGTTGTTCTTTGATTACATAGCACCATCAAATCTCTGAAAAATGTTCAAACAAAATCATAAAATGGTCAGTATCGATAATCAGTACAAAAGTATTCAAATGTAGCAACTAATTTGGGACAGAGGGAGTATTTTTATTTAGTTTAAGGTATAACATACAGTATTCGTACGGGTCCTGGAATTTCCAGATTAGGAAATTTTTAGGTACCAGTATTTTCTTATAGAAAATCTTTCCTTAAATAAGGCGAAATTTGGCGCGTTTGAACTACATTTATTTTTTATTTTAAAAAAAATACTGATATTTCAACTGAAAAATAACGGGATTCGTATGAATACTGATATATTACAAAAAGTATAATAATATAGATGGAAGAAAAAAGATAGAAATATTCCATTAATTCCAAAAGAAGAGGAGAAAAAGCTACCGGGAGTTACCCGATCTAAAAGAAAAGACACTTTTCAGAGACTATACAATTAAAATTAACAAATAAACTTGCTAGAAGATAGCAGATTAGCCAGATAATCTCTTTTTTTTAACGAAACAAGGACAAAAACAAACAAAGAAAGGTTATGGATAGTGGAAGAGAGAAGAAATCCGAATCTTCATTGTTAAGTACCGCAATTTCCCGCGTATGCGCCGCGGCTTAGTTAAGTCTTTTTCATACCGGAAATTTTATTTAAAAAATGAAGTAAAATAAATGTTAAGTAAAAGTAAATCACATCTTATTTAACCCTATCAGGGGTAAGGCACTTCTGCTCTAAAAATGTTCAAATAGTTAATTCGCACCATAATTTAAGAACAAATTTATTTGAAAATAATCAAAAGCTTTTTTCCCACGTATATTATGAGATCGAAAGTGTACTAAAAAATTTCTGGTCTCATTTGTTAATTTCGGCATTAAAATTAACCGTTTGCAGACTGCAAACGGCGCCCCTCAAGGGGTTAAAACAAATTTTGGTATGAAATCGAGTTATCTGAGGTACGACGCATACGCGGGAAATTACGGTAAAAGCGTATAATTAGGGCATTTGCGGATAGCGGGATCGGAGACCTCATAGTAGGGTAATTCTACGACTACTTAATTTGGGATGCTATAAACAGTTTTGTAGAAGTTTTTAGAGAGTTTGTTAATACATTTTTAATGAAATAATGTTAAGATACCTAGGGATAGTAGTGTTACGAAAATAACGATGGTCATTTCTAATGATAGTGAGATGTTTATTATGTGAACGGTAAAGATAGTTCATATTGGTTTTGTATGCAAAACCCCTGATTGGACAGACATAGGCGAGTACTGATCTAATGCAAGCATTATATAAGTTTATTTTTGATAAATAGTGTTTGAGTTTCTTTTAAGAAGAGATCAGTAAGTAACCTTAGAAAAAGAAACCTTGTAGCTTTCTCTTTTTGCTTGTATTCGTACGTTCAGCCACGCCCCATTTTGTACGGACTCTACCACCAGTAATCGCATAAAACTATCTTTTAGCTGATGAATCGCGAAGGAAATTATCTTTATAATACTATACTAATTACTTTATATATTATAATAGTAGAGTCCTTACAAAATTGTGCGTGGCTTAATAGTATGCGCGCCCTGAATTTGGTTCATTAAAATTATAAATAAACAGCGAAAAATTTTGAATTTTATAATTTGAACAAATAAAACATCGAATTTACGAAAACAGGAAATACTTTCACAAGGAAATAAAAGAAAAAAAAAAAAAAAGATTTATAATAATGGCTGTTATTTATATAATTTCTTTTTAAAATAAAATGCCGAAAAATTATTTTTGTAGCTTCATGATTTTATTAATATAATACATATTTTAATATATTTTTGTGACAGACTTAAAAAATAAAATATTAGCAAATTCGTCAATTCTCTAATAATTTTATAGATAATGTATTATAATTCGACAATAAACATTGTGTACAAATATAATCGAAAGTTATTTGTGTCTGTTCACGAAATACTGATTACTTTTCTTTCTTTTTTTTTTCTTTTCTTTTCTTTTTTTTTTCTTTTTTTTTTTTTTTTTTTCAGAGAACTCATCTTTACAATATTAATTTTTGGTAGTGTATATAAATGAATGACTTGCCTTAATGCATCTATACATTTCTTTCTTCCCGTAATCTTTGTCAAAATAGGCGGACTGTCGTAAATGCTTAACATTTTGCTAAGATTGACAACAGGCTGTTAAAAATAATCATCGAATCTTCTTTTTTTTTTTGTTAAGCCTATGTCAAAATTCCCAGTCAAGAGAATTCTTTAACTTTTGAACTTTTTTATTTGAATACTTTATAATACTTTACTACAATAATGGTTTTATGAAGTAAAATAATTTAATAAACGAAAAATTCCCTTCCCTTATAAGATTTAAAAAAAAAAAGCAATTAAAAAATAATTAATAAGATTTTAAACTGCATTTTTTAAAAATATTCTTGCAACATTATGCTATTTCTAATTACTAACAGATTTAAATTTAGATGATTTACAATTTTTGTTATATTTTCTTACCATTATCAAGAATATTTATGAGTGTTCGTCATAAAGTTGCCATTCTTTTCTGTAAAAAAAAAAAAAAAAAAAATATATATATATATATATATACAAATATATATCATATAAGTACTATAAAACAAATTACCTTGATATGCATGGTTTAAAAAAAAATTATATAATAAAGTAAAAAATAATTCAAGTAATAAAAAATATATATTATAAATTGCTAGCTGCATCAAATTTTAAATTTAGGCTTTTATAGAATAATACTGATAAAAATAAAATTCAAGGTAGAATGTAATGGTCGTATAATTAAAAAATATATAAAATAAAATAAAAATAAATATAGTTATTTTTTTGAAAAAAAAAAAAAAAAAGAATGAGGCCGCAGTAAGTAAAAATAAATTCTCTACCGAACATTTTTAACTAAATTTCTCATAAAAAAAATCGGCATAATCGGTTGTAAATCATAAACTTAAAATTCTTTCATTTCATTGAATATTGTAGACTGACAGCACCATTTATCGTCTTAAAGAAAAAGGAACTAGTTATGCAATACAGAAATCTGTCACGATTTCAATAAATTATTTAAAGAAAAAAATTTCAAGAATTTTTCTAATGGCATATTAATGTTATTAGTCAAACCTTGAGGGGTGCTATCTGGCTTTAAACACTTAGAGCCTGCGTGCTAAAGTGATGAAAGAATACAACTATAAAATTAATTATATTCACACCGGTAAAATTCAAAAGATATATATAAAAATAAAAATTAAGCAAATCGCGAATATTAATAATTTTAAATCACTCTACTTTAATCACGAGGAAGTACCTTTATGGTAGTAAGATTTCCTCGTTGTCTAAGATATTAGTAAGGGGCACTAGCTTCTCAATATAGAGTGGGCTCCTTTTTGTAATGTAATGGCTGAATACAAAATCGAATGTCTGGCAGAAGGATCGTGGCCCAAAAACTGTGCCAAGTGCCATTTTTTGACTACCCAAATAAGGTATTTGAGGCACGCTGAGATTGAGACAGAATAATATTTATGCTTAGAAAAAAATATTTTGAAAATGACAGACACTGTGCCAGACACGTGTCAAGTGCCATTTTTTGTCTGGCACAGTTCTTGGGCCACGATCCTTCAGCCAGACATTCGATTTTGTATTCAGGCATTACAAAAGAAGTGTTGCACAAATTTTCAGGGTGCCTCAAATACCTACTCAAAAATGTTCAACAGCTCTCCTACTATTAAGATATCAATAATTAACTCGTTATTCTGAAGAGCGACCCACAGATAAATATTATACAGATTGCCATCTTCCATTGGCCGTAATGGAAATTTTCCTTTACCATTGTATTCGCATACAAACTAGCGCGCGAAATTTGACTTTCTATAAGACTAGCCTTAGGGCAAAATCCGACAATTTCATTGGCTATTGGTGAATCGAACTTCTTTTCCTGAATGTAAAAAGAAAATTATTTTAAGAGTAACAGCGGTGCTACTCATTTTTAGGTAGATTTCGTATGAAATACTACCTATTGGGATCGTTCCTATGTTGGAATTTCTGAAAAAAATTTGCAGATCTACACCGATCATGACCCCTAGAACACAAAACCACGCTCAGTAAAAAACTTTATCTATCTATCTATATATATATCACTTTCTTCTGGACACGATAACTTCCACAATTCTGCACAAAACTCTTCCAAACTGAAACATAAAATCAAGGGACACAAAATCTCGGTCAAGTTCGTTAATGGGCAAAATCGGACAGAGGGGATGGAAATAGGGAGGGGTTTTGTGAAAACCGAAAAAAACCCCATAACTTCTTAATTTTTGTACATAATCAAATCAGTTTAAAGTTTTTATTACTTCTAAAAATAGGGCCAAAAATTTATGTATCACAGATTTTTGATAAAATTAAGAATGTGCTCAAGGGGCGCAAAAAAGAGGGTTTTTGGGGTGAAAAAAATTCCTAACTTCGTCAATTCTCAAGATATTAAATCCAATTAATTTTATTATACATTTCCTTAATATTATCTACAACTTTTATAGTTACAAGTTTTTGATAGGACCAATTCGTACCAAAAAAAAAAAAAAAATTAAAAGCGAA
Organism: Maratus speciosus; assembly: GCA_963932465.1. Lineage (NCBI taxonomy): Eukaryota > Metazoa > Arthropoda > Arachnida > Araneae > Salticidae > Maratus > Maratus speciosus. The sequence continues at coordinate 124,527,631 of OZ010797.1, forward strand.
AACGAAAACAAAAAAAGGGGGGGGGGGTTGAATTTATCATATATCTTCTTAATATTGTCTTCAACATTTGTATAGAAAAGTTTTTGATAGCACCAATTCTTATTACAAAAACAAATTAAAAATACATAGTGGTTGAAGAAAAAAAATCATCTTATTAAGGGTGGGTGTATTCAAATCCAAACTGCTTATTTTCTGACACATTTTTAAATTCATTTTTGCTCTCAAACGCATCCAATTGGTAGATTCAGAAACTATATAATGTACAGTAATGATCGACTTTTTAATAGAGGCAGAATATATTTAAAAAAAATGATGTCAAAGTGGGCATTTTGAACAGAATTTCCCGAAGCGATTGTGTTAGAAACGAAAAATATTGCCCTACTGAGAAAATAATTGTTTATTAGTCAAGTTTTAATTAATTGAAAGAAAAATAAAAATACAGGTCGCTTATAAATATTTTCAAAAATTACGTCAGCATGTTTCATATATTTTTTTTAATTAAAAAAGAATCTGAAAATGTGCCAGAAAATTTCGAGTTGTTGAGCATGGAAAAGTATTTTTTTTTTTAATACCGCCTTAACATGATTCTGATAAAACCAGCTATTATAAAAAAATGAAATAAAAACTCGTCAAAAGCAGACAGACAAAACTGTTAAAGTGGATTTGTATCTAATCATAATTTAGTTTTTGTTGGTGAAATTAGTATCTTAACTTCGAAATCTACCTCTGCTTGTAGGCCGGGCCGGCAGGGATTTTTTCATCAATTGTAATTCTTGATAATAATTACTTGAGACATTAAAAAAAAAGCGTGTATATGTCTCATACTTAACACAAAATCAAATGTTATAGAGTTAATAACATAATATATAATTAATTATTAAATTTGATTTAATTTTCTAGTAAAAAAAAATATCAACAACTCTACAACAATATTGGTTTAGTTAAATTATGATAAAATAATGAGATTGCTGCAATAAGTTGCTTATAATTTTTTTATTGTTTACTCAGATGATTGCAATCAATATTAAAGTTCTATTAGCTTAACTAAAAATAAGTAATTGAAGTTCCATATTGGTATATGAAAATATTTTTCTATGTCAGTTTAAGAGATACAATTATTTATTGCATTTAAGTGGATGTTTTATTTTAATTATATAACATTAGCTCCTAAGTGGTATTATGTAGTAAAATTAAGTAGTTTTAATCACAATATTAGACTTCGAATAAAAATTGTAAAGCAACTGATAATAAATTCATAAATAAAGAAAAAGAAAAAAAAAATCTCCATAGTAATAATAATAGCTATTTTAAATATATATATTGCAATTGATATCATAGTATCTTTCATTTTTCATGTTTGAGGTATATTACACTTTTATCGCAACATATATATATATATAATAAAACTTTTTGCGAGTAATAAGTATTAAATCACAGATATATATGTACACACATATACCGGGTGTCCCAAAAATGATTGATGGATTTTAAAATTCAATAACTTGCAAAGGGTGACAGATATATAAAATATCTTGCAGGAGTGTTTTGTAAGATATCGGGAATTTTTATGTTGCGATTCTCAGCTTTGGTTATAAATAGCATCGATAGATGGTGCTGAAAGCAATAACCGCTAAATCCAGACTCGATTTTTCGGCCTCTCTCTTCTTCCATGCGAAAGAAGGAGATTAAAATGCATTGAATTGATCTCGAAGTACCAAAAATCGGTCTGGACTGAGCGCCTGTTGCTCTCTTGAAATTGGAACTAAAATCAAGAATCACAGTAAAAAAACTCCTGACATCATACATAACCCTCCTGCAAGAATTTTTTAAATATCTGTCAAGTTATCTAGTTTCAAATATCTGCAAGTTATTGAATTTTTAAATCCATCAAACATTTTTGGGACACGTGGTATATGTGACGATATGAACAAAAGCGGTGGGCGTTTATCGAAAATATTTGGGTTTCCAGTTTAAGCAGCATAGGTGTTTTAGTCCGATTGGGCTGTTGAGAATAAAACAGTCCAGGAACATAAGAAAATGCAGTCAATTGAAAGTAATCCAGCTTTATTGACATACTCAGGATTGAAATGCTCAGAATGACCAATGAAAAACATATGATTTACTTCCAAATGGTAATCAAAATTTGTGAAGAAAAAAGGACTTTCACATACATTTTAGAAATCTTATTCTCTCTGTATTCTGCAATACATCGTTTTACATACGTCGATACCCATCTCACGCTGGCTTCCGCATACACTCCGCACGCTGCCCTATACACATTTCTGTACACGGTCTGTACACTATCTGCACACTATCTACGCTTTTAATCTTCTTAACTGCACTGCTTCGAACTCTACTGCACTCTACTCTGACCGACACTAACTAACTCTACTTCTGACTGACTTCTGACTCCGTATCTGGCTGCAGCAATCAGTATTATACTTTATCGGCGCAAAGTTAGAAATAGATCAGCTGATTATTCTTTTCCAATCATAATCGCGCTTTAGACGGTTTTTAATATTTCCGGTCGGACTGATTTGGAAGAAACCAGGTTTCCCGGCGCCAAATATTGTTCTAGAACTTTCCATATCCCTGGCCCCAGACACACACGGTGTAAACAAAAATTAGTCCCTACCGTCGAGATGGCATCTAAAAATGACTTTTTCTCCTCGCCAGACGAGGAAGAAAATGAATTTACTGTCGCAGAATAAGTTTTAATCATTGAAATCTTCTAGTTGACACCGGGATAATTTTTAATAAATGAATATTTAAATAAATAAGTTTTTCATACGGTATAAATTATGCGTTATAATGTTTTAGCAATTAAATAAAGAATTTAGGGGGATTTGATATACCGGGGTTTAATAGCGGATTTTAATAAGGATTTAAATATAAAGGTTTTATTAAAGAAATATAAATATTTTGAGCCATTTTTAGATTTACGCACTTTGGAATAAATATTATTAGATGGCTTAGGATCTTATGAAGATTAATAGACCAGGGTTTTAACTTAACAAGCCGGTATATTATACCGAATATTATGAAAAAGGGAAATTTATGTACAATAATTGTAACATTGGCGAAATTTTTTTTAATTTTGTAATATATATATATATATGTATATATATATATATATATATATATATATATATATATATAATAAATTTGAAATCACAAATATATGAAGAAATTGGTAATATATTTGTTTTTGTTACATTTTTACCATACATTCAATTTCTTAAAGTATAGCAATTTATTGCCTTCAATGGTTAAATTATCATTGAAACATATATTATTAATGTAATTCATATATAAAGGATAGATAATTAATTTTTAAAGATGAATATTTTAATAAATTAATTTCTGTTAATTACTATATCAGGGATGAGAGCTCTCCGACCAAAATGACCGATTAGTACCACTAAATTTTAATAGTATTCCTCGGATTATTTAATGTCCGAATTTTTTAGATTTAAGAAAGCAAAGTATACTATTAAAATTTAGTGATAGTAATCGGTGATTTGGGTCGGAGCGCTCTCATCCCTGCTATTTATAAGTTACTTAAGTTTTAACATAAAAGTACTTTTCATGAATGTTTAGAAGATATTACAATTTAATTTTAATAAATATTCATTTTAAACATTTAAAAATACAGTTTATAAGTGATAAGAATTTAGTAGTATTGAATATACAATAAAAATTTAGAAAGCAGCTGATAAATTGATAAATATTTTTATATATGAAAGATAATACTTAATTTTGAAAAATGAACACTTTAATAAATTACTTCTGCTAATTATATATACATATATATATTAATTAATTAAGTTCCAACAAAAAAATATTTTTTATGTAAGTTTTAAGAATATATTATTATTGCATTATAATTATTAAAGAAATTTACTTATTAAAAAATATTCTATAAGTCATGTGAATTAAAATAATAATAATTTAATCAAAAGTAGTGTACTATTTACAATAAAAAATTACAAAGCAACCGATAATAAATTTATATATAAAAAAAATATGCATCAAGTATAATTTTAAAAGATAAAACTTTAATATATTAATTCTGATAAAAATAATAAATTAATTCTGTTATTTTTAACTTTTTATCTGTTATTAAAGTTCCAACAACAACAATAACAACAAAAAAGGTTTTTAATATAAGTTAAGAAAATATTATTATTAACCTTTAATTATTAAAGAAATTTATTTTTTAGAAAAATACCCTATAACTCATGTGAATTTAAAAATTTAATTTAATTATCTGTATTATATTTAGAATAAAAAATATTTATAAAGTACCCTATCATAAATTAATAAAGATTTTTTATGTCTCAGAGATAATTTTAAAATAAAAAAAGCTTTAATGTATTAACTCTGATCATTTTGCAATTATCTGTTAATATAGTAACAGGCAAATTTAAAATTATCGGAACTTTATAAAGTTCTAACATGAAAATACTTTTTATGTAAGCCTAGGATATTTATTATTGCATTTTAATAAATGTTTACTTTAATTATCAAAAATGAGATTAAATGAATTTTTAAATTTAATTATTTAAAAAAATGTAATTGACAAAAAAACTTACAAAGTAACTGGTAATAAAGATCGGCTGATTTTTAATAACTGACTTAATAAAAATCAAAACAAAACTCTAAAAAAGTAAAAACGTCGGCGAGGATAGGACACGCAATTTTAGGATTACAAATGCAAAACCTTAACTAGCCCTAGTCTTAACCTCTAGGCTAGATCATTCATACGCTATTTTTACCAAAATACCATGTGCCGGCTTTACACAATGTTTTGCTCTTATACTTGTCCTATCAGGGAAAGGACAAGGAAATTGCAGGATTTCCTACTAATGCTAAATGTCTTATGGAAAGTCAAATTTCGCTAGCGCTTCGGGTGCCTGGTGTGATAAAAGGCGGTAACCTATAACCTCATCTGCTGCAGTTCTCCATATTTGGCAACATATCGCTTTATTAGCAATAAAAAATGAACTAAAAAAGAAGTGAATAGCTGAACCTCTTTCGTAAATGTTGAATTCTGTAAAATTATATATATAACCCTATTAATTAAAATCTTAATTTGCAATGTATAAAGTAAAATGAGTTATTATAAATAACATAACATAACCAGTTTTAAATGATTTAGCATTATATTTTTTTTAATCTTTTAACGTTACTTCATCTAATATTAAAAATAATGTAATATGTAATTTATAATGGAAAATGTATTTTGTCTCTTTTTTTTTTCCACTGTGTTTCCTTTATTGGGAAGAGTTATCAGCACATGTTGCTTATTTAATAAATTTATGATTTTTTTTTTTTTTCTAGCTCATTCTTATTTTGAAATATATATTCTTCATCCAATTATTATATAAAAATATAGAGGATTGTTTCCAGTAATAGTGTTATAAATAATTTAATTTGCTTTATTTCTTATTCTAATTTTTCAAAGTTATATTAATTTTTACTTTTATTACTTTAAATTTTTGCATTTAAACGAATAGAAATAAAAAAAACTTAACAAAATTTGCACTAAAACAAATTAAATATTAAAAAAGTTATATCGGCAATATAATGTTAATAACTTTGACACGTTCTACAAAAGCAATTATTAACATACAACTTAATTACTTTTTGCATAATTAAATAAAATATTTAAAGTGAGATTGAAGATTCTTTTTAACAATTATATACTATTGCAGTTTAACCATTCTAGCTAAAACCATTCATTAAAAGCGATAAAGTACAAAAGATAAATAGAAAAAATCTGAATATTTCCAGATTTAAAGAAAATTTTAGTATAATGAAATGCAAGTAAATCACGTCTGAGTAAACATCATTTCCAAAAAACAAAACAAAAAATATGTTACAATAATTCGCGTTAGTTCATACAATCTAGCATAGAAATATTCAATGCTTTACAATTTAAAACGTGAAAACTAGAAATGTTAACATTTATCTTTACAATAAAAGCTTGGGCTTACGCTGTCAAATTTAATGATTAAAAACACTTACGATACTCATCAGAGTACAATATAAATGAAAACTATATTAAAAACACATTAAAAATACACCTAACGTTTCATGCTCTTTCTAGTGAGCTATCATCAGGGAGCGGGGGTTCTTGATGATCAATAGTCGGTTGTTCTTTGAAGATCAGGAACACCCCCCTCCCTTAATGTGTTTTAATATAGTTTTTATTCATGTTGTACGCTGATGAGTGTTTTTAATCATCTATCTTTACGTTATAAAATGTCAAAGATCCGTATAAGAACAAAAATGTTATTTTTTTACATATACTTGTCGGACAAAAAATTAAAATAAATGGTGCATTAAAAAGATTATCATAAATATAATATATAACAAGCATCTTTAAACTGATTAAGACTTACCCAATATTAAAATTCTCCCAACCACGTGCTATGGTTAGGACTAAACTGCACCAGCCATGCAGCCAGCACCCGCGTCCGTTCTGTTCCACTGACAAGTTCGAAGTGAAGGTGAAGAGAGGATACGTGTGGACACCCCTCCCCCCCCGACACCCTGCTCGCCCACGCTTCACTGCTATTTGATGACCTTGACTATTGACCGAGACGAGGATATTGGAGTCCCGAAATTTGGGCCCGAGATGAGAATCTGTCTATTATTATCTGTGAAACGAGCTTTTTTAATTACATATTAAATAAAACGGCAATATAGCGAAATAGTGGAGGCAAAGGAATTGAGCGTGAAGAAGGGAAACTTCATTAGACATAATGTAAATCGCAGACTACCTGCGAAACAGTACAAATAGTGCAGTTGAAGGAGCATGCAGAGGCAAAAGATAAAAAGGGGTTCACTTGCAGCGATTTGGCGTGATCGCTAGTTGCGATAATTATCAAAATGAGGAGTAATGCTGTAGCTGTGGTCCGCGCGAAAGCAGTGCGCTCTCCCTAGACCTTTCGTGAAGGGGTTCAGAACGCCTTTTCTGGGAGTTCGGTTAAAGATCATACAATATGTTAGATGAAGAAGATTAGATGAATCTGTTTGTTGTTATATTAATTTTCGAGTGAAAGTGGAACTTTCGATACATAAAATTTATTATTTTACCAAGCCCCTGCATCATTGCAGATTTTTCCATTGTACGTATTCATCGGCTATCTACTTGCAATATAGAAAATGCATAATAAATACAGATCATATTAAAAAATCTGTCACAAATCTCTATGTTTCAAGACGAACTATCAAAGAAATGTCGTTTTGAATTCTTGCGGGGTCACTGGCTTAGGTTTACCAGAAAAAAATTTGGCAAATATGCTGATGCAATGAAGCATACCTGTGATTAGATCTTCTTAAGAAAGAGAATCAACCTATAAAGGCACAAATAAAATATGTTTAAAAAGTATACAGCTGTTTCAAAACCTCTAAGGTTCCCTCATCAGTGCTTAAAATAAAAAGTAAAATTAAAACATTGTGTAAAAAAAAGGGGGGGGGGGCAGAGAATCAGAAAGGCGTACCTTTCAGCTCTACTGCCAACGGTGAAATGCCAATGGCATTTGCAAATGCCATTTTTCAAATTTTAATTTCAATAAGCAAATAATTACAGTTTATATGTATAACTGATGAATATTGATAGTTTAAATCACTTTTTCTTCTTGTAATTTAAAAAATATGTCTTCAAGACCCCTGGGACTTAAAATTGCCACTTTTCAGAGAATGATTCATATACAGCTATACCCAACCCTACATTGTATGGTTTTTAAGAAGTCTTATTATTATTTTAGCAACGATTTTTTTAACTATACAGTTAATAATTGACATATCTATTACCCGGAACCCTCAGAGAGCGAGTAATACTCGCACTTGACCGTTCATATATAGAAAGATTTGGTAAAGGCCGATAGAGCGATATGTATTATACACAAGCATCTCTGAATAAAAATATCTAACTGATAGTGCAAAAACAATCAAAACTGATTTAGCAGAATATTTTTTCGGATTAACCTGATTATAGAACTTTTTCTTATAATTCTATATCCAAGCAACTTTCAACAATATGTCACAAGGTCTGTATTTTGAGTAATGTGAGAGGGTCTGGAAACAATGTTTTATTGATCCGATCGTTACAGCAACTTAAAAGTTTTCAAAGTTGTCTAAGTTTGCGTCAATGCAGAGCTGCCAGTGAGATTTCCACGCTTCGAATGCTCCCTGTAAGTCAGTTTCATACATGTCCTTTAGAGTGTTGGTCACGGTCGCTTGGATGAATGCAACGTCTTCAAAACGGGTTCCTATCAAAGGAGTCCTTCAACTTGGGGGACAAAAAGAAGTTGATCTGGCTCTTATCTGAGCTGTAGGGAGGCTGTGCAACCCCGATTCGAGTCAGATAGGAGGTGACGACAAAGGCGGTGTGTGCCGGCACGTTGTCGTGATAAAGCTTCCATCGGTCGGCAATCCTTAAAGTTAACATTAAAGTTAAACGATGGTCTGTGTCGTGGAGATTCTTTACTTTTGTCACATTTTCATCGGTGGTGACTGTTGAAGGTTGTGCAACTGTCTCTCCTAGACATTCTCCCGTCCCTTCCGAAATTCATTGTGCGTGGGCTTTTGGTAGGGCTTTTGATAGGGCTTCTTCCCTGTAGGCCTTCTTGATCAGGGAAAGCGTCTCAGTAGGTGTATTGCCTAAGCGAACGCAAAATTTGATTGAGTAACGTTGCTCGAGCGAATCACCATTTTCGTCGTTTTTCTCCAAGACCAAAATTCACATAAGCACTCCGCACCACTAGCGATACACATCTCGTCACAGCTCGGAGCCAACTGACGTGCTTCCTTAGCTTAGATCCCAACCACAATTTCCGCCCATGGAGATTGCGCTGTAGCGATTGGCGCGCCGCCCAGCGGCCATCTCATTACATAAAATACACACCTTGTATATATTAACATCCTTCCGGAATAATTATCCGACTAACAGTGCAAGTCCCATCAAAATCCATACAGTAGAATCTTTTTAAATAACTAATCCTTTATAATAGGGGTCATCTGATTATAGAACTTTCCCCTATAATTCTAGAGCTAAGAGACACAGAAGAAAATGCTGTATACTAAAACCTTGCCTGAAAAATTATATAACTAACAGTGCAAATCCTATCAAAATCCATTCAGCATAACTCAAGTTAAAACTAGGTGGAATGAAATCCCAATTTTCCTTTTATATTATAAATAGTCGATTCGAGAAGCTTAATTGGTTATCATGTTATTTTTCAATAATTATGTGAACAATGACATTTTGCATCTAATTCCATTCTGAAAATGTAACGCAATTCAGATTATTGAGTAATACATGGAAATTAACAGAAAGTATGTTTACTAAGACGTTTCCGAAACACGTGAGTCGTTTTTTAATTATAATTATTTTTTTTTAATCCGAAACCCCGGCAATCGAGTTTTAATTGCTGTGGCAAATTTCTTTTTGCATAAATATGTTGTTGAATATTGAATGAAAGTTCTCATTTTATTTTTCACTCACAAATGGGTATGTAGCTTTTGTGGGGAGCAAAAATTAAAAAATTATCCGTTTTCAAAATAAAAAACAAGTAATATATATTAACAAAAAGAGACATTTATGTTAGAAGGCAAATAAATACTCTTTTTTACATTTTTACGCTACCTCCATAGTTTTTTTCAACTAAACTCTGCCAATAGCGTAATTTGCAATTCTTTATAAAGTAGCATATACAGTTTAACAGTATAAATTTGACTAACATTGTCTGCAGTTCCCATTTAGTAGTGGTGCGAAATGTGCTAATGATGCCTTGAGAAATATTCCAAAGAATAAAATGCCATATATTCTAATGTATGGAAGGAATTCGAATTTCGTACGTGTTCCTATACAGAGATACAGTTGGTGCGCACACCATATTATATACTGCGATTTGTCTCATTTGGAAAATTCATTATAAAAACCATAATTTAAAATACCGTTCAAAGAGAGCAGTGCGTTGTAGGTCCTGTATAAATATTGCTTACATAAGTTATCTATACAAATATTGATGATTTTAAATAGATAATGCAATTAAAAAAAATCTAGGTGCTTAAAAAAATTATAATCATGGACAAACTAGAAAAGTTTTTGTAAGCTTCAACCAGTCTTCACAGTTTTGCAGATTTTTACTATTCAGAACTTCTGGAAGATATCTCAATTCTTTAAAAAATAATCTAAAGTATAATAATTATTTCAAATGAGGATCTCAGTATCTCAACTCAAAATTTCGTTTTTTTTTTTTTTTTTTTTTTTTTTTAAATCCATTTTTACACATACATTTATAAAAATTTATGCGAGTACCAAAAATAAAATTTTGAGTTATATATTAACCCATTAACCGCCAAAACTATAAGGTTGAGTTTTTCAACTTTTTAGCTGAACGTCGTTTGCCACCACAAACTCTGAAAGTTAATTTTCGCTTTATTTGATCTTAAAACTTTGTGTCTTTGAGTAAGGCCAATTTTGTTGTTGAAAAATAGTGGTGGGTATGTAAATAATTTAAATATGTGCATTTATTTTCACCGTTGCGTGAACGCAACACCAGCGGTTTATGGGTTAAGTAGACTACGATATTACATACTTGAAGGAAATGGCGATTACGCTCAGAACTGAATATCATATACATTTTTTTATAATAACAATGTTGTTTGTCGCAGTTGTTACTGAAAGAAAAACCAGGAAAATAAGCCCTTTTCTTTTATTTACTTTTCATTTTTTGTTCGAAACCGGCTATAAAATGCTTTATAGACAATATTAGCTATAGCACATGGTAGGCTGATTTGATTAAATTTCCTTAGATATTGACTGCCCACGGCACACAAGCCATAACTACACAAATACGTGGGTTTACAATATTTTCATTGAAGAAAATTTATTGATATGAGTTGTCACAATTGATTGTTGCCATCTATTTATATACATATATATATATATATATATATATATAAGTATCCCGTGGCCCCAGGCATATTTAGTGGTTTCGGTTTACCGTTCAACTGATAAAAATAATTAAAATTTGATATTTTAACATTCAATATGTAAAAAAATAAGAAGCAATGCTGCAATTGGGGATTAGGAACCGACTCGATAAACGCTCAAAATCTCTGCTAAAAAAGTCACTTCGTCTCAATATGTGGCGGTTAAAGTATTATGTGGGTTTAAATACTTCACCAACTCTACTCCACTATACATTCAGATGAATCGAATTTTGTGGAGAGTTTTAGAGAATAGTGTAATTTTAGAAAATTAAAAAAAATATCTTTTCTTATAACCTAACATTTGAGGAAAATTATTGTTAGCTAAACAACATCACCCGAGAAAAATAAATATTTTAAAGGCAAGGTTTTCAGAAATTGACGTATTTACACTGAACACAGTGGTACCAACCAAGTGAAAGAACAGTCTTGTTATGCACCGATGAAAGGATGAATTGAAAAAACTCTTTGGATCCCCCGACTAGAGTAACAATTTGAGTTTCTGACTGGCAGTAAATATTGAAATCTGACAACATCATCAACATACATAGTGAACGCGTTCTTGCCTAGTTAAGACTGGTAATTGTCTTCAATTTCTTTATAATAGTATTAAAAATTTCCATACACATTTCCAAAGAAATTGAAGCGTGAAGAAAGGAAACTTCCATAGACGTACTGTAAGTCCTCGACTGTCAGCGAAACAATGCAAACAGCTAAGCAGTAGAAGTTGCATACCCTCCTGAGACCCCGCGTCCATTCTATTGGACATTTTTATTTTTTATATAAAATACTTAATTTCAGTTGGAACTTGTAAATACTTGCTGTCCACTATACTAGATAGTCCAGTGCTGCTATCTGTTTGCCTAAATAATAAAAAAATTGCAGCTACATATGTATTTTAATCATTTTAGTGTAGCAGAGAACAACAGAAACTCTGTTGAAGGTAAGCAGACACTTTTAACGCTAATTTTATATATATATTTAAAGTATTTTGATATTAATGCTACACTTATCTAATTTTAAATGTTGTGTCAATGAAATGACATCGCAGTTTAAGTAATCTAATGTATATTTTAGAGAATAAACAAAATTTTTAGTACTGTCCTTTCTATTGGACGTTGGGTCTTCATCAGTTGTTTTTATTCATATTAGACTGTTTTCGTATATTGAAGAGATGCATTAGTTTTTACGTAAAAATCAACACAGTATTGAAACAAATAATAGATACAGAAGTAGATAATATATTTTCTTAAATAAAGAAAAAGAATATTTAAATATTATCCTAAAAATGTATAATTTTACTGATAAAATGCCTGTTCTAAATCAGTACATTGTTAAATTTTTGATTACGGTGAGATATACATTTTTTTGCAGTATTTGATAAAGATAGATATTTTATAATTAAGCTTTTATCCTTATTCATTGATATTAAAATAGTTACAATTAACTGTTTTTGGTATGATTTTTTATGTAACAGTGATGGAAAATTGGCGCAGAGGAGGAGCCTATTGGCACCACTAATTGTTTATTGTATTCTTCAACTTAATAAAAACTCGGAAACAAAGCGATATAAGTAAGCGTCCTATCTTAAATGGGAGAAGTATCCGCAAGATTAAAAGCGAGGTCACATCAATCAAGGTCATGCGCCACGTAGCGGATGGAGTGTGAACTACAGATAGATACCTAACTGTTTTCTTACTCACACCACTAAAATTATAAAGTTTTTTTCCACTTGATTAATAACTGAAGTTTTTCTGATAGGGCGAAGAAAACTTCGTGGTGTCAAGTGCGTCTGGATACCCCACTCGCTATGCCATTATTTTGTAATAAATGTGGCAAACAAAATTCATTTTCATGAGCGACTGAAGGTTTAGAATATACGCGTCACACTAAAAGCCCGCGTATGTGAATTATCACTCCGTCCACAAGGTGGCGCAACTGTGTTAATTTACGCCTGATTCCAGCATTAAGTTTGTTCGCTTACTTATAACGCTTTGCTCGGAAATTCTGTCATTAGATAAGCCGAAATATACTACTAAAATATAGTGGTGTCAATAAGCTCCGCCTCTGCGCCAATTTCCCACCACTGATGTAAGTATGCTATAACAGAATTAATAAATTTAACCATATTTAATTAGCAGCAAAAATTTTAAGAAAATATAACAAAAGATAACAGTATAACATTATACATACACTCATTTTGATTTCGTATAAATTTCTGCTTGGCATATACTTGCCAATTGTGGTAGCTGCGCCACTAATTATTATCATTATTCTAACAAACAAATGACTGGTGTTGAGAAGAGTTAGAAAACAAAACAATATGTTATTAAATTTTTTTCAAAATTACTAAATTGATCAACACGTTTATTAGTTAACGTGCACTTTTTCGATTTGATGATGCAGAAATTGATTTATGTGATATTTGGAAGTGACGTATAAACGATAAAAACACACTTCTGATGTCCGCGAAATTTGTAGTGAAAGAAATAGGAACTTGACGCTAAAAATCTGGTTTTTTAAGCCTGTGTAGAGATCTTATCTTACTTGATAAGTATGGAATATAGCAAGGTTGTGTGCATGAAATGCAACTTGTATTTGTATATTCGTTTAACTCTAAAAAAAAATAATTGCAAGTTTTTTATATTATTTTACTGCTCGTATGTTGTTTGTAATTAAATTAATTTAATCGAAATTAAACAGAAATAAAAATTTACAGAAACTATAACTGAAGATAATAATTTAAGGTCACAAATAAACAGCATATTAATTTTAATTTCCTTTTGGCATCCAAATGTCAATTGTGATAACCGTGCCACTAACTATTTATTTATTTATTTATTTATTTATTTTGAGAAAAAGTCTTTTATTAATATGATAGATTTTTTTAAATTCCTTTTTTAAAACCATTTAAAATTTTACTAAATTGATTTATACTTTTCAAATAAATTTCATCCAAAGATACCTTTTCTCCTTGATAATAAAAAAAATTTAAATTGTGCAATACTTAAAGGTGATGTATGAACGATAAAAGCACATTTATAATAAAAGAAAATTTTTAAACAGAAATAAAACTTCAAAGAAAATATAACAGCAGACAATAATTTAAGATTATAAATAAACTGCGGTTTGTTTCTTTTTAATTTCCATTTGACATCCAAATGTCAATTGTGATAACCGTGCCACTAACTATTTATAATTTTCTTTTAATTTTCAACTTATAATTCTATTAATATTTATTGATAGATTTTTAAAAATTCTTTAAAAAAAAACTATTTAAAAAGTCATTAAATTGGTTTATACTTTTCAAATAAATTTCATCCAAAAATACTTTTTCTCTTCGATAATGAAAAAATTAAAAACGTGCAATATTTAAAGATGATATATGAACGATAAAAACACATTTATAGTGAGGGAATATTTTTCAACTAAGAATTTTTCATTCAGAATCATGTAATTCAATAATATGGATTTTACAGGACTAAGACCCAATGTCCATTATATTGGACACACCAAAACTCTATATATTTTTTAGTTTAAAAAATAAATGAATATACATAAAGTTTTCTAGCCCCACAAAGAGCCTTAATCCTAAAAATGGTAAAATTTGTGCGCAAAATGTGAGCTTGGGTCTCAAGAGGATACAGGGGCGAAATATAAAACGGGGTTTTTCATTTGGCGCACTTTGGCGTGATCGGCAGTAGCGATAATTATCAAAATGAGGAGTGCTCACCCCTATACCCGCGAAAGCAGTGCGCTCCGCCTTCTTCCGTTATGAGTCAAATCAGGGCTTTCTTGATAATATCAAGATGGCCTTAGTCAAAACCTGGGAGTTAGGTCGAAGATCATATAATACGTTAGATGCAGAAGATTAGATGAATCGGTTGGTTGTTATGCTAGTTTTCGAGTGAAAGTGGAACTTTCGATACAAAAAATTTATTATTTTACGGAGTCCTGCATCGCTGAAGATTTTTCCATTGTACGTATTCATCG
Source organism: Maratus speciosus (assembly GCA_963932465.1). Lineage (NCBI taxonomy): Eukaryota > Metazoa > Arthropoda > Arachnida > Araneae > Salticidae > Maratus > Maratus speciosus. The sequence continues at coordinate 124,542,631 of OZ010797.1, forward strand.
GCTATCTACTTGCAATACAGAAAATATATCATAACAACAGAACATAAACAGATTACATTAAAATATCTGTCACAATCTCTAAGTTTCAAGTCGAACTATCAAAGAAATGTCGTTTTCAATTTTCGCGGGGGCGTGACATTAGATTTAGTTTGAAGTTTGGCGAATGCAATGAAGCATGCCTATGATTTGATCTCCCATTTGTGTGTGTTTCCCAGCAGTGCTGTTTCACTATTTCGATTCTTTACGGTTTCCAAAACTTTCCCTTCTTACCCTCTACGTTCTTTAACAAAATACCATCTTACAACGTTGAAGATGGTATTACTTTGTTTCCGTTTTATCATCTGCTAGCAATAGCTGACGATTTTCTAGATTCAAAAAAAGTATCAGAGAATAACAAAAGTAACAATTGTAATATATATCAAAAAATATGTTTATTATAAAATTTACGGTGTGCGTTTTTAAATAAGGAGATTTGTTCATGCTATTTTACATTATGAGTTCCATTGTTCGAAATAAATTCCATATTGTTCTACTTATCGAAATGTTCAAATAGTGAAATCAAATGCTCCAGAAAATGTTTTTCATAAAATTCCGCGGCTGCTTTCTGGTAACGAGATAGGAAACCCACGGCGCTACATATATGTAGCATGTACATATATGTGGCATGTTACGCAGTATTCGGATAATCAGAGCTTCGCACTGGGTGGCAGGGCCGAAGCTACGAAGCTGGTATATTTTAATTAATTAATTAGTGGTATGCATCGACATCTGTGGATAAGGGGGCTGGGGGGGATATTTCAGTTATTTTTCGATAAACAGTTTTTAAGGATAATAAAAATATATATATTATGCATTACTTGTTTTTATTTTTAAACTGTAATTTTTTAATAAGTAGAAACAATTTCACCTTCAATCAATTTTTTTATACTCATGTTTCATTATTTTATCATATATTATCACATCTATCTAATATTTATTTTGTAAATCGATTATTATTATTTTTAAATCATTAAATATAAACCAAACTTACATAAAATTTCAAAATTCAGAGCGACCATGCTCCTTCATGTCGTTGCCCGTTATTTAGAGGATGTATGTGTCAAATGAAAAAAAAAAATACTAATTGCTTAAGAGACGTTGAATGGAGATAAATTTCAGGTAACATTTCAACAGCATTATTTTTTGTTATAAAATGATGATCTGCAATGAAATCACTTTTATCAAAATGTTCTTATTTTAATAAAAGTTCCTAGCATGAAAAAATTATTCAGATCCTATCCAACAGCTATTCGTCTGAAAAATATAAAAATAATATGCCCGAGTTACACTACAATAGTGGAATGTGACACACTAAATTCCGATGCCATACACTAATTTAATTTTCCGTGCCATGTGCTAATTTTCAAAGATTCGATCAAAAAAATGAATCTTACACTTCTTGGGGAAGCTGATTGGCACTTTCAGGCATATCGCACTTCACACCACATTGGGCAGACAAAGCGACAAAAGCGTAAGACAGGAGACACATTCTAGAATTCGAACCGGTTTTTTCTTATTTAACAGGGTAAAATGTCTCTTGATTCACGCTTTTTTTGTCGCTTGTCTAATCAGTATGCGATCTGCCTAAATCCATTCGATTGTATGAATAGATGATAAGGAATGAGAGTTTAACATACTTTATTATATCATAATTGAAATAACAGCGGCATTTTAAAATGAAATACAAAAAACACCTCTTTCTTCACCAGTGTGATGTTACACATAACACAGGATGATATATATTAAATCTTTCCTTATTTAATTTTAAATTTAACGAAAAATTGACATTATTTTATATTTTCTTTTTAAAGTTCACTTTTAGGTAGCATTTCATTACAAAAAGCTACCTATTGCAGCCGTTCGGAGGAAAACGATTCCGAAAATTTTTGGTATATTTTCACCGATCATGACCCCCAGACCCCGAAACCACCTTCTGTTCAAAAGTTGATATATATATATATATATATATATATATATATATATATATATATCTGATCTTTGTCATACTGTAACTCTCGTATTTATGAACCGATTTGGATAAAATTTCGTGTGTACATAGTACATACCAATGTTTCGACCGAGTTCGTTGGCCAGCTTCATCCGCCAACTTGTTTCAAAATGGCGGCCATTTAAAATTTAAAAAAAAATTTAAATTTAAAATGAGGCACAAAAAATTAGACATTGAAAAAGATTTTTTTCTTTAAGTATTTGGGCTTGATACAAAGATTCTGGAACATTTTTAGTTTCGTCCATATCTTAAAAAATGGCTGAGTTATAGCACTTTGAATTTCTAGAATGGCTGGCATTTTAAAACGATTTGATTTTTGTCACGCGATAATACACGTATTTATGAACCGATTCGGATGTGACAAGGAATGTGCATAGTACATAGCAATGTCTCGACCGAGTTCGTTGGCCAATCTCATCCACCATCTTGTTTAAAAATGGCGGCCATCTGAAAATTAAAAAAAATTAAAATTTAAAAGTGAGGTACAAAACAATTAGAAATTGAAAAAGACTTCTTCCTTATGTGTTTGAGCTTGATACAAAGATTCTGGAGCATTTATTGTTTCGTCTATGTCTTAAAAAATGGCTGAGTTATAGCACTTTGAATTTCTAGCATGGCTGACATTTTGAAATGATCTGATTTTTGTCACGCGATAACACGCGTATTTATGAACCGATTAGGATGTGACAAGGCATGTGCATAGTACATAGCAATCTCTCACCCGAGTTCGTTTGCTAACTTCATCGGCCATCTTGTTTTAAAATGGCGGCGATTTAAAAATTTAAAAAAAAATTAATTTAAAATGAAGTACAAAAAAAATTAGAAATTGAAAAAGATTTTTTTCTTATGTGTTTCAGCTTGTTACAAAGATTCCGGATTATTTTTTCGTTTGCCTTTATCTAAAAAAAAACCGAGATATAGCAGTTTGAATTTCGAATGTATGTGACATTTTTAAAAATCTGATTTTTTGCCTGCAACAGCACTCGCATATATCAACCGATTTAGATATGAGTGAGCACGTGCACAGGAATTACTAAGGTCTCGACCAAGTTCATTGGTGAGCTTTGTTGCACCCATTATGTTGTTTTAAAATGGCGGGCTATCACCGATAATTCGGGTTAATATAGTTATTAATATAATTCGGGATATCACCGAATTTGGCGACAAATATAAATCACTTTAATAAAACCAGTTTTGATAACGCTGACTAATTTCGCGAAATTCTCATTCATATTCAATATTGACAAAAATTAGTATTTAATCTTCTATAATCGGGTTCCACTAATTTGAGCTCCGTGTGTTTGAATAATATAAGCTGGCTTTAAGAAAATAAGGAATATGAAAGTTGCCTCTTCCTCCCGGCACTGGCCGGAAGGACTTTTATATGTTAAATTTGCTTGAAATAATTTCTCTATTCTGAAAAAAAGTAACTTACGCTGTCACTGCCGCTACCGCCGCCGGTTTTGAATTTTTTGTGACCGGAGGTCTTTCTCCGTTAATATTAAGAAAAATATTGCATACAAAAATATGAAAATCGGCGGTATTATAGAGAAATGTTTAATAAACACTCTGATGTAGACAGTATTCAAATCGAAGAGTTATTTTAAGAGATATTTAATGCTAAATTTATACAAAATTGTTCTATCCAAAAAGTTTTATAGGAGCAAAAACTATACATCGGAATTTAATAATTTTTAGATAATTTTATACGTTATAATTTCCCGGTGTGCAGAATTCATTTATTTTTTTTAATTTGACTCATTTTTTGATCTTTTATTTCTATTTTAAATTCAAATTTTCAGCACTTCGAGAGATATTTTTCACTTATTTTAGAAAATTGTACTAATTTAATCTGTTGCCAACAGTATAAACAATACAAACAATAATGTTTGCTTCAAATTAAAAATTTATTTACACGTGACTATTATAAACAGAAAAGATACTTTCAAATTAGAATTAAATAATTGCGTATAAAAAGCAGGAACTTATTAAAAATTACTTCATAAGAACTATATTTACACGTGAATTTCAACAGAGAAAGGATATTGTAAAATAATAAATTCATTAACATGCGTTAGAAGTCTTAAATAGGAGAAATTACGTCACATTACACTTATTATGTAAAATGAACAAAAAATAATATTGCAAAACAGTTTAAATTTAAAAATTGCGCGAGACATTTTTTTGATATTTCGAGATGATTTTTTCCACTATTTTTGCTGGGACAGCGCAAATAATATTTCATTCTAACAAAAGTATTTTCACGTGAACATTAAAAAGAGAAAGAAAAGTTTGGTGAAAATTACGTCAGAAAGAACTTTCTTTTCGCTTTGTTAAAAAATACCGGGAGACAAAAACCCTGTTTACTTAATTCATTTTATGTTAGCTTATTTTGAAATGTTTAATGATTTTATTTAATCAAAGACGAAAACAGCGATTGTATCTTTTGACAGCACCTGGTTTTTCCTTAAAATTCCCCAATCAAAGAGAAATGAATAGAAACCCGCTTATAGGGAGATCGCCACTGTTTTTTAAATTATAAATCAATCTTTCAAAATCTTTTTAAAGCCAATCAAATTAGCGTGCTTTTAGAAAATGCGGTGTCTGAACGGGGATTGGCGAGCGTAGCTCGTAGGGGGCCAAGCCCCCTAGTAATAATAAAAAGAACAAAATAAAAAAAGGTAATTATTTGCGCACAAATTTTTCTGTCTATTTAAAAATTGCAACAAATTTTAAAGGACAGACTTAATAAATTTTAAAGTATTCTTAAAAATCTTTAAAGATTGCTCAGCGTCTACGAAGGTTCTAACAGAAATAAAATCTTGAAGCAGTTAGTTACACTTCGGAGGTAAAAAATGAAACCATAATCGGCGAAAAGGAAATCACCACTGAATTGGAAGAATAATCCCCGAATTCTGTACACAGTTAGTTTTAACTCTAATAATATGCAATTTTGATTTAATCTGTAGTAATAATTAAATCGAGATTTTTAAGTTATAGAGAAAAAGGATATACAAGGAACATAAAAAATATAATAATGAAGCATGCATTGATGTAATTTCTTTTTGATAAGAGATGGAAGCACCATTCATATAATATTAGCAGATTCGTGGAGATTCAATAACAGTGGACACTTAAAATGATCTCATAATTTCCAATTTCTTTTTTTTTTTTTTAAGCATAAGCACATTTTGCCATTTCATTGCCACACATAAAATCTTTCCCTCTCTTCAAAAATACTTGCTTAACAATAATGTCTAAATTCAATCAGTGAGATTAACAACCCCAGATAGAGTGCGAATAATTGTTCCAACTCCGCTTTAAGTAATAATATTAGGTGAAAAATATTTTCTTAGCTTTTTGTTGAAAATATTTATTTGAAAAAGTCTATCTATATTATAAAGGACAAACATATCTGTGCGTAACGCATACGTCATTCTGCGAATGGCAACACTTTGAAATTTGAAATAAAATTTTGGTTTTGCAATATTTTCTACTGCAAATTTTTAAACTTCTAACCATCGCACATTTTAAATTTTTACACCGTCGTGTAACGAAAAAAATGCTCTTTTAAATGCAATTTGTTTGAAAGCTGTATCTCAATTTATTTTTGAGATATTAATTTTTTTGTAGTTTTTAATACATTTTTTGTAATTGTGTCAACTGAAGAACTCCATTTCTGTTGAAAGTCGTGGAGGGTTGAAAGTAAATGGAAACTAATCACGGAAGAAAGAAAATAATATAGTATTACTGTACCTTTTTGTTGCTATTTTCTCATAAAAACTGAAGAAATAAATTGAAATTAAAATATGTGCTATGTCAGCGATTTTTTAAATTTCTAAATATCGCACATTTTCAATTTTTAAACCGTCAAATAGAGAAAAAAATCTACTTTCAAATGCAATTTGTTTGAAAATTGTATCTTAATTGACTGAGTTATTAGGGTTTTTAAAATAACTAGCCACACGTGGCGACCAATTTGGCCTCCCTTAAATGTATGCTAGGCATTGTATCATGTTACTTTTATTCATAATTTAATTTCCTTGCTCAATCCTTCGCCAAATTTGAAGATTCTGATAGAGAAATCGAGAACTCCCTACAGTTATGTTAGTCGGGCACAGGTGATAAATCGCCAAACATTGTACCCGTTTTTTTCGTTAATTCAGATTAAAATATAATCCTTTCACTCATTTTATTTAGAATGGATGACTTTAATTTAAAAATAAAACATTTAAAATTCATGGCTTTCACTTAAAAAAAAAATTCTTTAAAAAAAGAAAAAAAAAAAAGAAAAAGAAATAATACCATAAACCATTTAAGGGTGTATTCCGATCCAAACTGCTTATTTTCTGATTCATTTTAAAATTCGTTTTTGCTCTCAAACGCACCAAACTGGGAAATTCTCTTATTTAGAAACTACATAATGTGCCGTGCTTCTCAATTTTTTGATAAATGCAGAAAATACTGTATTAAACGCTGTCAAAGTTGGCGTTTTGAACCGAATTTTCCGAAGCGGGAGATCTGGGAATGAAAAAAATGGTCATACTGAGAAAATAATTGTTTAAAAATCAAATTCTAATTAATTGAGCTGAAAATGAAATCACACGGCATGTTATACATGTCTTCAGAAATCACACCAGCAAGTTTCATGTTTTTACTTTTAAAAATGAGTCTGAAAATGTCTCAGAAAATTTCGAGCTGTTGAGGGTGGAAAAATATTTTTTCGAATACACCCTTAATTTCGACATCAAAGCATTGTTTTAATTTACCCCTCGAAAAATAAAAAATGCTGCTGGCGAGTTAAAAAATGCTATTGGCGAGAATTGCACCCAGCTAACATAAAAGTATGAACTCTTTGCGATTATGGACACTTTTATGTAGTTTTATTTGGAAAAAAATATTTTGATTAAATCGGTTGCCAGAAAAAAAATCTATTTTCTCGCCATGGACCTTTTCGCTCTTTCGCCATGTACCAATACAGGAAAAGCATCTTCATTTAATTTTTTATTTATTGTATTTTAAATTAGATGAATAAAAGACGGCACAGGTGTCATATACGCACTACGTTGGCACGACTTTTTTCTAATGCCAATGTCATATACGTACCGGGGTACTTAACTGGCGCCAAAGTGCCGTTATTTTGCTTGATATGGTAACCCGGATGCTGTTGTTTATTTATTAATAAATTGTTTATTTACTTTTATTTTATTTCTTAAAATTATATAAATTGTTTTGTTCCATAGTTATTAATTAAACTTTTTATTTATTTATTGTTATTCACTTTTTTAAAATATTACACAACAACCAATGAGATGGGTTTCATTCGGGCGTTGCCATTAAACAATTAACCGCCAGTTGTTTACAATTAACCAATTGAACAATTAACCAACAATTATTCGCGATTTCTGTGTCACGTACGATAGCGTAAAATATATATAGATTTTCAAGCATAAATTATTTTTTAATTTATCTCTATCACGTGTAGCTCGATTACGGAAGGTTAATCCGCTTGCCTTTAAAACAATGTAAAAAGTTCATCATATGTTTCTGTCTAATGTTCCATAACAAAGTTAAAATTTCCTCTATAAAAAATAAATTAATGTAAATAAGAAACAAATTTAACAGACATGTGATTGAACCACCCGCTTATGCACCGAAATGATCGGAAAGACTGACGTAAGTGGCAAAATCTTGGGTTAATAATTCCTGGCATGTGGTGACACGTGAAAGTATCGCTTTTAATAAATTTCAAAACTTTACTTGATTGCATAATTGATATTTTTCATATAAAAATTCTTTTTGACGTTAGTGGGCAATCTAAAATATATATTACATGTAAAAAAATAATTAGACTAAAAAAAAAAAAATCGTTTTCACCTATATTCTGTAACCCGAGGAGCTCGGGTTCGATCCCCTAGTGTTTATAAAAACTCTTCAAATTATTGATCCAATCTCTTCTCAGTTTCATTTCCCAATCCGAGATAAAATTGAAAGCATAAAGTTTAGTGCTGCCATCTATTGAAACAAAATCTATTTATTTCTTGAACATTTAAGAATTAATTTCCCGCACTTTCTAAATTACACATTAATTTTTACTGAATTATTACTTTAATTTTAATTTAGTCTATAAATTAATTAAATTGAGATTCTGCAGTTATAGAAGGAAAAAAAAGATATACACGTAAAAAAAAGCAATAAATTTTAGGTAACAGATGGCAGCACCATAAGAATAACAGAATTATTGCTATTATCTAGTATTCCCGAAATCAGTGTTTGTTTGTCTTAAATCGAAGTATAGACACTTTCTGTTTTCTGTACTTTTTATTATTACACCTAAAGTCTACGATACCCCTCCCCACCACCACCACCACCAGAATTAAAAAAATAACAAAAACAAAGAAACAAACAAATAACACCTAAACTAAATTCCTGGCTCATGATACTATATCATACGCATATATACGTTGTATAGCAAAATACTTTTGTAATAGGATCTCTCAAAAACAGAGTATTGTGGAGGTATTATGGTCACAATTTCCAATTTATGCGCTCGCGGACGTGATCAAATCTGTTTCCTTTCCCCTTTATTGTTCCTTGGATTACCTTGCGTAAATACGGGTTAGGTTACTTTAGAAAGACTCCTACGGAGGACATTCTCCCTCGGGCCTTATCCCCCCTGCAAATAATCGGCCGTCTTAAATAACACCAACACTAACACCACCCTTTATTTTTCCTTTTAAGAGGGTCCAAGGACCAAAGTTATCAAAAAATGTATTTTTTATTTCTCTGGCTTAAAAAAATCAATTTACCTCGAAAAGTGCAGGAATAAACCTTGGGCACGGTAATACTACCAATAAAGCCACAATGCTTGAAATTGATATTTAAATGCTGATTTAAATTCTGCAGTAAATTTCCTGTCGAAGAATTTTGGACATTCTTTCTCTAGCATACTTCTGAATCAGAAAAAAGTTGAAAAAAAAATTCTATGGCTGCATCTGAAGTGATTTTCTGTATAATTTTAGCAAGCGGGACTGTGAGGAATCTGAAATCCAAGGACAGAGTTAAAAAAATAATAACAACCATAAAAATGTGTGCAGGTTAATTTTTGCTACATATTTATATAAAACAAAAAATCCCAGTTTCCGAAAGAAAAATTACATGGAATTTCTTTTATTGAAACAATTTTATACAGACAGCTCCAAACATAAGAATCAGTATCAAGGGCGCGGGACGGTAAGGAATTTCATGGTTATATTTTTACCCCCAACATCATGAAAAACTTATTTATCTCGTTAATATTATTATACAGTCATGCATTGGGTTGTTTTCCTCCAGTATAAGAGGAAAAAAAAAACAACAAAAAAAAAAAAAATAAGAAAATGTACTAAAATAAAACTTATTATTCAGGGACTTAAGAGTCAAAATTATGCCAGAATGCCTCATAACACGTTCTAGAAATACACGCTACATTATATACTAGCATCTAAGGGTTACTGATGTTCTGATTGACAACAACGAGGAAATCTTACTACAATAAAGGTGCTCCGTCGGTATTAAATGAGATTCGGAAAAATGTTAAATAGCTGAACATGTTTCAATTATAGTAATATATACCTTTTAAATTTTACCGGTGTGAGTAAAAAATATTTATAAACTAAATAGTACCCGTCAAGGTTTCACGTTATACACTTGATTGTTTCACGAGAAAATTTTTTGAATTTTTAATTAGTTGCTTTGAAGTTAATTCTTGATGTCGTGCCAAATTTCTATATTGAATAAGTGATTCCTATTCCTTTAAGACGATAGATGGTGCTGCCAGTCAATTCAATGAAATGAAAGAATTTTAAGCTCATAATTTATAAACAATATGCTTGCTTTTCGTCAGAAATTTGCCTAAAAGTATTGGGTAGAGCATTTATTTTTACTTAATTTTTAAAGATAACTAAATTTATTTTTGTTTATTTCATAAGCATTATTTTTTTAAACTACACGACCATTAAAAGTTGTCATGAATTTTTTTTATGTGTCTTATTTTCTAATAGCCTAAATTAAAATCTTGATACAGCTAACGATTTATAGTATATATTTTTAACCATTTGGAAAAATGGTTATTGTCCTCGTCAGGGTAGGAAATCAAAAGCATATGTGAAGGTTTTTATTGGTTTAATCATCATTTTATTCGTTTTCTGATTGGTCTATACAGTAATCTGTATTTCCCTTTACTTTGAACAGAGATCGACAACAAAGTGTTGCCACTATGACAAAAAAGTAATAAAAAGTACAAAAAAATTAATATCTCAGAAACAAATTGAGATACAGCTTTCAAACAAATTGCATTTAAAAGTACATTTTTTTCTCTATACGACGGTGTAAAAAGTAATAATGTGGGATGTTTAGAAGTTTAAGAAATAAATGTCATTTAAAATTGGCCGTCAGTTTTCTTGGAAATCTGACGATGGAAAAGCCTTTTCCCGAACAGCCAATGAAATGCTTGGATAATACGTAAGTTTCAGGTGGATATTACGTACGAGTCACAGGCGATTTTTGTCTCTTGCAATTTTTACGTGTAATAACACTATAAATGTTTAATCCATGGCGTACGTAATGTATGATCAACTCCGTGCTATTTTTTATGTCTTAAATTTTAGTCTTTGAAGAAATCATTTTCCAAATGGTCGTCGTAATTTGTTAAATTGCATTTATTTATTTATTTATTTATTACTTGAATTTTATTTTACATTTTTGAAATATTAATCCATACATAACCAGGTAATTTCTTGTACAGTTCTTATATGAATATATTTCTTTTTTCCGTTTTATTTTTTTTTACGGAAAAGAATAGCAAACATTTCTTTCTGGCAGATACACATAAATATTCTTGAAAATGGTCAGACGATATTAAAATAATTGTAGATCAGCTCACTTTATTTAATTGATAATTTACATTGAAAATATTTTAAATATAAAATTACTATTATTATTATTTTAAATATTTTTGACTGTTAAATTTCATTTAATTATAGAACATTCAAATTATAATAATAAAAAATAAATATCATGTAAATTCTCTTCCTAATAAAATATGTCATTATTGAAATGAAATATTGCCAAAATTATAACAGGAATCGTTTTGGCGGGCGTTGGGTTCGAACCTGTGTCCTCTACAAAAATTCAGATCTTTAAACTCTTACTTTACACCACTGCGCTAGTAGGAACTTATTTCGCCTTCGTCTAAATTGAATATGTTAGAAAAAGTGCCGATTTCGATCTACTTAAGTGTTTACCTTTACGTTTTAATATATACTAGATAGTACTCGTCAGGATTTGACGGTAAATAACTTGAATGTTCCATTAAAAAAACTGGCCCCACCAGTAGCTGAGAGGTTCTGCTCTCGAATCTGGTAGACGGGAGGTGCTGGGTTCAATCCCAGTCGCGCCCGTCGGCCTAATCTTTCGGAGTTTTCGTGGTTTTCTTCGAAGCTTGGATTTCCAAGCGTTAATACGGGTTAGGTTCCCTTAGAAAGACCCCCACGAAGGGCACTCCCCCCCTGGGCCTATATCCCTCGTGCAGATAATTGGCCGTCATAAATACAACCAACCAACCATTAGAAAAATTCTTGAATTTTGAATTAGTTGGTTTTAAATTAATTATTGAAATCGTGACAAATTTTTATATTGCATAAGAGATTCCTATTTGTTGAAGGCGAGCTAGAGGGTTCTGTCAGTTTAACCTATTGAATGAAGTGAAAGACCTTTAAGTTTATAATTTACAACCAATTATGCTTGCCTTTTATCAGAAATTTACCAAAAAATACTGGGCAGAGCATTTATTTTTACTTACTACAGTCTCATTTTTTTGGTTGAAAAAACAACATCTATTTTTATTTTTATTTACGACTTTATTACTACACGACCTTTGAAAGCTGCCATGAATTTTATTTATATATCAGTCTCATTCTCTAAAAGCGTAATTTTGAAACTTGATGCAACTTACGACTTATAACACATATTTTTTATTACTTGAATTTTATTTTATTTTTTTCTTCATTTTTTAACTATTTAACCATGGTAATCAATATAATTTATTTTATAGTTCTTATATGAATATTTTCTTTTCTTTCCGTTTTATTTATTTATTTATTTTTATTTTTATTTTTATTTATATATTTTTTTATTTTTTTATTTTATTTATTTATTTATTTTTTTTTTTACTGAAAAAAATGGCAAACTTTTCCTTCTGACTCACACACCTATATATTCTTGATAATGGTAAAAAAATATAAACAAAAGTTGTAGATCAGCTCAATTTATTTAATTGATAATTACATGCAAAATGTTTTAGGTTAAATATTTTAAATATAAGATTATTTTTTCAAAATATTTTTGAGTGTTAAATTTTATTTAATGACAAACCATTCAAATAATAATAAAATCAAAATCATATAACTTCTCCTCTTAATTAAATATCATTATCGAAATGAATTATCACCATACAGAAATAATTTTTTCGGGCGTTGGGCTCGAACCCACGTCGTCTACAAAAGTTCAGAGCTTTAACCCTTAAATGCATGAATTTTTCATTTAGAGTTGTTTTTTTTTATACTTTTATTAAGGATTAGACACCAGAAATTTTTTAGAAGAATTTTTAACTTTATATAGTAGCATATTATTGATTTTTACAGGATTAATATTTCTATATAACTATAGTGGTTGCAAAGAACTTTGTTTATTTATTAAAAGTTGAATAAAAAGTGTTGTAAATTCGATACACTACGCATTTAAGGGTTATACTGGTGATTTAGAGCACCCTGCTAAACAGACCTACTGACCCTTTCTTCTAAATGAAATATCTAGTAAATTTAGCTTCACGCATGCGCCAGTGCGTGAATTTTTGAGTCTGATATTACAGAATCAGGTTTTCGCTTTAATATATATGATGGTGATTCCAGTTTTATATTGTGACAGTGCATTGCTTGCACTGCACATTTTCAGAGAAGCCATTTATTTTAAATGCACTGCAAATTACTAAAATGATTCTAAAGGCTTTAATAAACATGTTAAACAAAAGAGAAAATTTTGTAGCCACGGGAAAGGGGCATATTAAGTGCTGTTTACGTGCAGTAATGAAAAATAGCTATAATACTCGTAATAAAAGAAAGAAATTTGTGTATGTGTGTCTGTCAACGCTGTTCTTAAAAGCCCGCTGCCCATGGAGCTATAAAATTTGGGTGGAAGGCACCTCTATCTATGCAGTTTTTCATCGCAGATTCCTATTTTGGAATTTGTTTTTTAGATTTTATTTTTCATTTTTTATGCGATTTTTTACATTTTTCACGTTTTGAATCAATATTCTTACATTAATAAAATCGAATCCGAGTTCAATCTTTTAGCCCAATATTGTAAATTTTGTCGTATTTTCAATAATGTTTATTTCATAAAAATTAGTCAGTAATTAATTCAGATATTAATTAAAGACTCAACAGACTCATAAAAAAACATTTTTTTCCGAAACTTAAGAAGAATCGCATATCTGCTGAACTGCATTTTCAAACGAAAATGAATGATAATGATAATTTTCAGTTAAGATATCGCTTTGAAAATTTCAGATAAAATGTAGGAATAACACACATATAATAAAATGGAAGCAGGACGTTTCGGTCCCGACACTTCGGTCCCGCCATTTCAGTCCCGCCGTTTCGGTCCCAAGACATTTCGGTCCCGAGACATTTCGGTCCCAAGACATTTCGGTCCCGAGACAATTCGGTCCCAAGACATTTCGGTCCCGAGACAATTCGGTCGCAAGACATTTCGGTCCCGAGACATTTCGGTCCCAAAACATTTCGGTACCGAGACAATTCGGTCCCGAGACATTTCGGTCGCAAGACATTTCGGTCCCAAGACATTTCGGTCCCAAGACATTTCGGTCCCGAGACAATTCGGTCCCAAGACATTTCGGTCTCGAGACATTTCGGTCCCAAGACATTTCGGTCCCGAGACAATTCAGTCCCAAGACATTTCGGTCCCGTGATATTTCGGTCCCTTCTCCAGCAAGCCGAAATTTTGTGCACTTGAAATAGGTGACAATTTTATAGGGGACATTGTAGAGTTTTTTAAATAAAGGCCTTAAAATTTTAGTAAACACACACAAATTTCGTATGGTAATCATTTTAAAAAACAAGGGGGGCGGGGGGATTGACATTTTCTATATTTTAGTGTATCATAAGTATAAGGGTCTGATAAATTAAGACATTTATAACTCGATCTATAATTATCGCAAACACTCATATTTTGTATGGTAAACGTAATCTTTATAAAAGGAGGGACATTATCAAATTTTTTAACTGAACTCCCTAAATTTTAGTATAACTCGAATATAAGGACTAAACGCAAACACTTATAACACAGATCAAAATTGTCGCAGCCCACACAAATTTCCTATGATAATCATAATCGTTTTATAAGGCAGGGGGGGGGGGGCTCTGTTGACTTTTTATATATTTTAGTGTATCTTAAGTATAAGGTCCTGATAAATTAAAACATTTATAACTCTCTCTGTAATTATCGTAATCACACTCATATTTTGTACGGTAAACGTATTCTTTAAAAAAGGAGGTACATTATAAGATTTTTTAACTGAACCCTTAAAATTTTAGTATAACCGAATATAAGGGCCCGAAAACCGCAAACACTTATAACTCGCAATCAAATTGTAGCACCCCATGCAAATTTTATATGGTAGAAGTAATCGTTTTCAGGAGTGGGGGAAGGGAGAGTTCTGTGGATTCTTCATAGAAGCTCCTCATATTTTAGTCTATCATAAATATAAAGTCCAGACAATTTACAAATATTTATAAGTCGAGCTTTAATTTTCATATGCAAATGCCCATGCCAAAATGCACATATTCAATTGTATATAATTTGCACACTATGTGATTAATAATGAAAAAATCTGCAAATATTTTTACAAATCTTTATTTTATCCTATTATTTAACGGCGCATCAATTTTAAATGTATTGCATTTTACATATTTTTTAAAAAGGGGGTTCTTAACATGGAATTGTGATAAAGACACATTATTTTTAAATTCTGCACCGGAACAGACTGGAACTTTCTATTTTATTTTAATAATTATTTTAATTTACTGTTTTTTGAAAAACTATTTAAAAGTTTGCATTAATCTTTTTACATGTAACAATAATATTACCGCTATTTCTACCGGTGTCGAATGACAAGTTTAGAAATATTTTTAATTTTGAACCACTTCACCGTTTGCCCCGAGATAACTCGGGGATAAAAGCACTTTTTCCCCATACCTGTCGGCGGTGAAGTGGTTTGCAACAATTACAAATCCTTTTTAATATATTTAAGACTTTTATATGCTTATTACATTCAAAAACTACGAGCACAATAAACATAAATCAAAATTTTAAAATTTCTATTGTCATAAAATATTCTTTTCGTATTTAAAATTAATTCTGTATTTCAAATATTTCTTTGTTATTTATTTGACTTATATACTTAGAATTAAAGCAACCTACATGTTTTAATATGACAAATAAAAAATAAAAATGAAAATACAAAAAAATAACATAAAATCTCAAAATAGTAATGTATAGTGAATCACTTTTACGTAAAATTTCATTTTAAATTAAGAAATTTTATAAATATATCACAATGAAGAAATTTGGAAATTTAGAAAACATATTTGGCTTTTTTTTTATATCTATATGTTATTCATTCAAAAGAATATTATACATGTATATATATATATATGTCAAGTGTAAATGTCCTGGCTTCCCCCATTTGATTATGCTAAATAAAGATCCAGATAGAAGAATTATTCTACTCGCGCTCTCTTTGTTCTAGTCAGCCGGCGCTTTTTTGTGGCCACACGGCATTTTTCATCTTTAATGGCTTAAAAAAACCGGGACGACATGCAGTGGCGTAGCCAGGATTTCGTTTCGGCGGGGGGGGGGGGAGGCTCCTGAATTTTCCCTTCATGTTATATATATAGTAAAACCTGTCAAGATGAAATTGTAAATATTGGTGAAAATTTCCGTTTTACACAGGTTTCCGTGTTATTTGGTGTATTTGTATAGTATTCTTTTCCGTAGCACTATGGAACATTTATGTTTAAGACAGAACTCCGTTATAGGCAGGTTCCATTTTTAAAAGTTTTGTGTATTTATATAAATATACTTATTTATATCATATGAATAGAATAAAACTTGTCAAAATAGTAATTGTCTATAACAGAATCCTGTCTTTAACGTAAGCGTTACATGGTCTTAATATGAATTGCGATACAATTAAATTTGCTGAAAACCTGTCTGAAAAGAGGATTTTCACCCTTCTTTAGTGAAGCATAGTGAAACCTGTGAAAGCGGAATCTTTCTATAACGGAATCCTGTATCAAACGGAAGAGTTTCAGAATCCCTGCGAAACGAACAATAGATCTTATTGAGGTAGTGTATCTTAGAAGTATAATTAATTACACTTCTTTACATGGAAGCCTGTCTAAAATGGAGCTTTTTACCAGTCCTTGGAATCTTGTCTTGACTGTGTATATATGATAGAAGTATTTCGAGTTACTTTAAGAATTTAGGTATATCCTTATTTAATTTCTTAATTTAAAAAAAAAGCATGGATAAAAAATATAAGGCCAATCTCATTAACTGCAACTAATAATACATTCAAGTTACATTAATATTTACCAGTGAAAAAGATTCACTTATGATGTAAAAAGCTGAGGGCATACTGAAGGGTTAAATTTAATTAACTTATTCGCTGTCAATCACGAGTATACTCGTGGCTTTAATTTATTGATTACTTTGTCACCACTATTTTAGAATTAAAAAAAATGCCTCATTTATTGGCAGAAATTTCGCTGTATTAGTAAAGCGAAATTTATCTTTCTGAATTTGTGCTGGCAAACGACCTTCAACAAAAAATTTGAAAATTCTTAGTTTTGGCAGCGAATGGGTTAAATCAAGTTTCATATTACATAACATTTGCCTACAACAAAGTTAGGGCCAAGTGGTTAAGTGTAAAACAGCAATTTTCATGTTTAATTTCTTGCCATTGAATTAAGAATTTGTGCTGTAATAGATATTGGATAATGATTTCACATAAGTGTCAATCGCATGAGCCGTTCATGCGCTCCCCATGGAAATTTTTGAGGTAACCCAGATAGCATGAACATTAGCAGAAAGTTTGATTTTTTCTGATATTATCTTGCCGTGACAAATTTGAATTGAGAAATTCGCTGCAAATCTCCCGCAAGGTATACCATCACCCACTTGCATGAGTAGTTTGTTGTGAAACTGATGGCAAGACTGTCTTTAATTCGCGAAAGTGACGAAAGCAAAAAATCTCTCTGTTGAGAGACTCAACAACAATGAGAATCAGCACATACGCAGAAATTGCAGAAATTTTATTCGGTAGGCACTGTTTTTTCTAAACGCTATGCTTATTAAATACCAAAAAATGATCGAAATGAAAAGTACAAATATTACCTAAACTTGTTTATGGTGATAAAACCTATGCATGCGCCTTCTGACGGCGCTTTCGCATCAATAGACCTGATCAGGTCTATTGACCCCTTCGAAGGGGTTAAACTGATAGTGTGATATGGAAAGATTACTACTTTGCAGTAAGTTTGCAGTATTTTTGATTACTTGTTTGCCGTTAGTTTGCAATAAATTTGATACAGCATGAATTTAACTTGCACGACAAATTGAAAACACTCATAGTTATATTGTTAAGTTAAAAAAAAAAAAAAAAAAAAAAAAAAAAAAAAAAAAAAAATCAAAAATTAAATTGTTTTTTTTTAAACGTATTTATCAATTCAAAATTATTTTAATTATTAATTGTTTAGATAACTAATTTATCAATTGCTTGTTTAAAAACTGTTACATGAACTATATAATAGTTTTTATAGGGTAAATGCAAATATATATATTTTTAATTTTTGGTTATTATAACGTTATTAACTTCATTAGGATGTATAAAAGTGATAAGGGTTCTGAAGATAAACATGTTGTTTATTCATTTATTAGTTAGCTTATAATATTATTTTTGCTCTTTAATTATAATTAATTAATAATTTCTTACTTTTTGCGAATTGTAAATTATAACTGTACTTAAAAAATTAAAATCTGCTTAATATCACCTAACACTGTTAAAAGGTATTTTTACGTATTTGTACAATGTTGCATTATTATTATTATTAGTAGTATTATTAGTATTATTAGTATTATGTTTAATTAATTAATTAATTATTACTTAGACTTTATGTTTTTGACTGATTTTTCAAAAAATTCCTATATTATTTTTTGGAAATTATAAATTAAAACTTTTGAATAAAAATTTTAAGTGCTATTAATAATTGCTACTAACAATTGCTATTAATTAATTCTCAAAAAAGTTAGGAATTTTAGTATAAAGGTTAAATTAATATTTTATTAAATATATTTTTTATTTAATGTATCCTTAATTTATTAAATTAATAACATTATTAATATACATTACATTTTTTTTTTTTTACTTTAAAATAAACTCAATACATAATACATTTTATATTCAATTTATCATATAGTAGTTATAAACTGAAATTTATCTTTTACATGTTCATTTATTTTATATTTAAAGTCACCGAAATTTAAAACTATTAATATAATTAATAATGAAACTAAAATAAAAAATTATTAATTTTTTTTCTGGGAAAGTGGGAGGAAAAGGGTAATATTAAAAATCAATAAATAAACGACAAATACAAACAAGTTGGAAATTGCTCGTCAAACGTGGCAAATGAGGTGCGTTCGTACTATAACTAGTTTTATAATTATTTTTTGCACCCCATATTGTACTGAATGTATATATATATATATATATATTTTTTGCACTTCATGAGTGCATAGCCTGTGACATCATTAAAATGCACTTGCAATAATTTTTTCCCATTCCCCGTAATGTAACGCAAAACTTTTGACTGTCTCTGTAATTAAACTATACACCGATTTTCATAAAATTTCAAATGGCTCGACAAAATTTTGTAACAATTATATATTTAAAATTTCAGACCACTCGGAAGGCTGTAACATCATTAAAATGCACTTGCAATAATTTTTTCCCATTGGCCGTAATGTAACGGAAATTTTTTGACTGTCCCTGTAATTAAATTATGCATCCGTTATCCATAAAATTTGAAATGGCTCGACAAAATTATGCAACAATCATATATTTCAAATTTCAGACCATTCGGTTGGGTTGTTTTTGCTCTGTTATATGCGGACAGACAGACGGGCAGACGGACGGACTGAACGACGATTATAGGTGCTACGTATTTATATAATTACGAACGCACCTAAAAACCTTAGTTTTGTCAGTTAAAAATTGAAAATAAAATTAATTAAAATAATACTTACACTATTACATAAAATAAAAAATAATCATCTTATTACAAAGAAATAGGCCCAGTTTCAATAAAATTAGTTCACAAAAATCGTCTGCAATGGGTGAGAAGACTGTTAAAAATGCAACCAATAATTATTTTTAAAAAAATGAAGCGGTGGGTGGAGTTTTCTGACAACAAAATATTTTTCCTGGCTCACCTAATTACCAAATCACAATTGTTTTCCCAATGTTTATAATGGTAAAATAACTTATGAAAACAAAATTATAACTTTGTATTATAAAAGTAATAAGAAAAATTAAATATTTTTGCTTCAATAAATATATCTCATTTCTGAATTATTAAAGGAGAGGATGTAGAAGAATAATTTGAGGAAATATTTACCTACTATAGCTTATAAGTGTCCAATTGAATTATTGAAGACATTTATTATTAATCTAATTGTAAGAAGTAGAAAAAATAAGAACAGTTTTTTAAATTATTTAATTAATGATGATAATTTAAAGGTTCTAAAAAACGTATGAAAACAACCAAAAAATCATCTATGGCAGTTTATAGTATATATAAAATACCTAATATTAATAACAAATAACAAGCTTAAAAAATCCATTTTGTTAAATAATAATAATAATAAAAAGACAATGTCCCCTGTAAAATTATATCACATTGTTCAAGTAAACAAATTTTCAGCTCGCTGTGATTTCATTATCACGAGTTATAAAAGTTTAAATTTATCGGACTGTTATATTCAGCTTTTTTTTTTAATTTGGGGTGTGGGGGGTGTTAAAAAAATTTAAAAAGGTCCCAAATAATGTTTAAATTACAGCGTTTGGCGGCCCACGACAATTAGAATACGAGTTATAAGGTGGTGGGCACCGAAATGACAAGCGACCGAAATGGCTAAGGACCGAAATGGCCAGGGACCGAAATGGCTGGGGACCGAAATGGCCAGGGACCGAAATGTCTCGGGACCGAAATGGCCAGGGACCGAAATGTCTCGGGACCGAAATGGCCAGGGACCGAAATGTCTCGGGATCGAAATGTCTCAGGACCGAAATGGCCAGGGACCGAAATGTCTCGGGACCGAAATATCTCGGGACCGAAATGTCTCGGGACCGAAATGGCCAGGGACCGAAATGTCACGGGACCGAAACGGCGGGACCGAAATGGCGGGACCGAAGTGTCGGGACCGAAATGTCGTGTACCCTAATAAAATGGTTTACTTAAAGACGTATATTATTGATAAAAGGTAAACATTTTCGAAACATTAAATATAAAATTTAAAAAGTCTAAAAACCGAGAAGTTTCAACCACTTTGTAGCCATCATCTGGGTCATACTTCAGTATCGAGAGACACAAATATTTATAAATTGTAAAAGTAAAAAATAAACATACTATTTTGAACCAACGCTCACATGGATATTAGAGAAAGCCTTGACACGTGTCGCGATAACGTCACACAAAGCAGGGAAAACAAAGAAAAAATTCGAACAGCTTGCATGTTTCGTTTACTTTGGTTCGTGGAATTATTAATTATTATTAAACAATAAGAATTAAGAATTCCAGGAGCGAACGAAATCTAAACATGCAAGTTGTTCGATTTTTTTCTTTGTTTTACCTGGTTTGTGTGAGGATTTTGTGATGCGTATCCAGGGTTCCTACAGGTCAGGGAATTTCCCTGACTTGAGGTCAGATTAACGTCAGCATTTTCTTAGAGAAAATTTTGCCTTTTACAATCACACGATTATATAAATCGAGTTTTACTACATACAAATATTGGTAATTTTACTGAAAATGTAGGAACCCGTGTATCAAGGTCTTCTCCCTTATCTAGGCGGCATTGGTTGAACCCGCCACCATCATAGCGCCATCTGTACAAATATAATTTAACTACCCATTTACAAGAGAGAAAAATATGCCGATAACAGAATATTAATGCTAGTAACTGCGAGAGACTTCTTTACCCTTGTGATAAATGTTCTTTCAAATTACTTAACCATGACTTATGTATATTGTAAGAAATTTCTTCATTACAAACATCTCTAATTTTAAATTTAATTTCCAGGCATTCTCTAATTATGCTTTTTTGCGGATAAGTACTCAACCAAATATTTTTTCAATTTTCATAATCTATTGCTTTAATTTCATTTTGGAACAAAATCTTTCAGGAGCTGCCGATTGTCTATTATATTTTTTATCTGCTGTTTGTTCTATTAATCTTGTGCCAAATTTTCTTTTTATGATACCTATATAAAATAATTTCTCACCGTTATCTAGAATAATCAGAATTTCATAAACACCAGCTAAACTGGGGGGGGGGGGGGGGGCTAGCATCAATTTGACTTGAAAATAAATTAATTATGTTGGGTCTGGGAATTACTATAAGATAAATATTAAAGGAAGTATTCTTTTCAACGTTACGTAAATAC
Source organism: Maratus speciosus (assembly GCA_963932465.1). Classification (NCBI taxonomy): domain Eukaryota; kingdom Metazoa; phylum Arthropoda; class Arachnida; order Araneae; family Salticidae; genus Maratus; species Maratus speciosus. Next base: position 124,564,521 of record OZ010797.1, read on the forward strand.
CTCTAACATAACAAAATTTTGTATTGGTAACTTTGGATTTACAATTGTCTTGAACCTTGAAAGGGGGGTTAATATGCTTTTCAATAATTTTATCTATAAATTTTACAGGGAAGCCATGTTTAGCTGCAATTCTTTTAATAAAATTAAGTTCTGTTTGGAAAGATGTACCGGACCACAACAGGAAAGCGCGTTTTATAAATGGAGAAAAAGCAGAAATCTTGTAATTAAAAGAATGATAAGATTTAAATGGAATAACTGTGTGTGATTTCGTCGGTTTTCTATAATCGTTAAATAAAAGACTTTGATGTATTGAATTAATTTAAATCAACAGAAATCACTCTCTTTTTTAATGCCCGTATTATACTTATCCTTTACCATCTCTTCAGGCATTATAATCAAAGTAGCTATCATAGTATAGACATTTTTTCATTATCTGTTGCATAAAATTTCAGCTATATAAAACCATGACACAGTTATTTTTTCATAAAAAAATTATTTATCTTGTTTGTATACTTTTACATAAAAATCAATTTCTACAAGATATATTTCGTTATTTTTCATTAAAAACTTTAGGACATACATCGTTATTTTACTTAACCCCTTAACCTACGATTTACTTTCAACAGCTCCACGGTTTGGTAAATCCATATCTACTACTAAAATTTAATAGAGATTTTCGCCTTGTTTAATGATGGCATTTCGACAATTATTTATTTTTTATGAAATAGTTTCTGACCTCCCTAATGTAATCGTAGTGGAGCTACCGGATTATGACGCTTTTGAACCCCACCACCGGAAACGATCCCGGTTTTCCATGATTATGGACACTCAGTAACATCTGGGTGTACCACGCTACATTGCCTTGTCAATATTTTTCTCTCTTTTTCAACTCTTTTCTCTTAAACTTTATTGAAAAAAAAAAAAAAAAACTCTCTATAACACTATAGAGATCATAAAAATTGTAAAATTTATTAAAAATAAAATGTATGGCCCTGATTAGTCCCTTTTTTTTTTGGAGGTTTATGTGGTCTTTGCCACTTTAGCTTTTCTTGCCCATGCTTGGTGAGAGTTTCTCTGAACAGTGCTAATTTTAACTTTCTTAATTCCTTATAGTAGTTCTTCAACTACAGTTAGACTTGATATATTTTTAAGACTCATGTATTTTTTAAGATTTAAACCTTAACTTTCAAAATTCTTAAGTTTTAACTTAATTTCTCATTTTTATTTCCTTTCTTTCTTAATTTTTAATTTTCTTAATTTTAACTATTTTACTCTTATAGTAGCTTTGCTACAGTTTAACTTTATTCCAATGGCTCATTTAAACATAAGACACTTCAATTTCCTAGTCTGGGTGTTAAGCTGTTATCAGCTAAAAACCCCTTAATGCTGCTCACCTGACAATTAAATTAAATTATATTTACTGTGAAATTTTAGTGGTAAGAAGAATTTACATTTGGCTCGATCATCGTACGCCGGCTATGCCCGTCAATGTAGGTTAAGGGGGTAAAATCATATACTACCTGGTTTAAAGTATGCTATATAACATCTATACTTTCTAGCTCCTTTTTAAAACAATAACGTGTTCACCTCTCTCCGGAAAAATCCCGAGTTGCGAAACAGTGTTTCAACTGAGGATGCCTCACAACTGAGAAACATCAGACCTGCGAAACATCACTTCAACTGAGGGAGGATGCCTCCGGAGAGAAGTGCAAACGTTATTGTGTTTAACCCCTTCGGGACGGGGGCCTTTTACGAAATTTTTAATCTTTTGTCACCGTTTTTTTAAGACAAAAATTTGTGTCTTCTTGAATCGAGAAAATGCGCTGATTAAATAAGGCAAATTTTACAGTAAAATTTTACTGGTGAGGAAAAACAAGGATTCTGGGCGCTTCATGGGGCACGTATACGTGTCGCTCGTCCCCAAGGGGTTAAGAGGAGCTAGAAAGTATAGATGTTATACAGCATACTCTAAACCTAGTAGTATATGATTTTAAGTAAAATAACGAAGCATGTCTTAAAGTTTTAATGAAAAATAACGAAGTATATCTTAAAGAAATTGAATTTTATGTAAAAGTATTCAAACAAGATAAGGAATTTTTTTAATGAAAAAATAACTGTGTCATGGTTTTATATAACTGAAATTTTATGTAATAGATAGTGAAAAAATGCCTATACTATGATAGTTACTTTGATTATAATGCCTGAAGAGATGGTAAAGGACGGGATGGTATAAGACTTTGATCTATCCTTAAAATATCCAAGTCAAGGAAGGGTAGCCATCATTAAATTTCTGTCTCCATTGCAAATTTCATATTTGAATCCAATTTATTAACTTCCTGAATAGATAATAAGGAATAGTCAATAAGGAATTTTACCTAGCAAAATTAATGGCAGTTCTGGAAATCGGCTTACTTTATGTTTTTTGGGTCGCTGAATCCGAATTTGTAACTTCTCACCAAAATTTCCCCCTGCAACCCGCCAAATTTTGGTAAAAAGCCCCCCAAAAAGGTTTTTATTAAAAAAATCAATTAATTATTGTTTTAGGGGGAAAGTATCTAGAAATTCAGAAAGTAGATAAAATTTGCAACAAATTAGATATATGACATTATGACTTAGGATAAAGGGGAAGGGAAGATCTACCTCGGAACATGCGCGCGGTGCTGCGTGGAGCAAGTTGTGCAATTCCACTTAACCGCTCACACGCTTACATTCGCCCTCCCATTCCCCCTCCGAACTTTCTCTATAAGGTTTACTTTAAGTTTTTTGGGTCGCTGAATCCGAATTTTTAACTTACCCCCCAAATTTACCCCCCCCCGAAACCCTCCCCCCCAAATAGTTGTTTTAACTTAAATGTCTTATTGTTTTAGGGGAAAAGCATTACGGAATTCAGAAATTAGACAAAATTTGGAAGAAACAGGATATATGACATTATGACGTAGAATAAACAGGAGAGAGGGGGCTGCCTCGGAACATTCCCCGCGCGCTTTTCTCAAAAACCAAATTTTTTCAAAAAATCAATGTTTTAGGTGTTTTCGGGTGAAATTTTAGTGGGAAGTTGCAAATTCGGATTCAGCGACCCAAAAAACATAAAGTGAGTCGAAATCCAGAACTAGTATTAATTTTGCCAGGTAAAATCCCCTATTGTCTGGACTTCATAACTTAGTGCACGTAACGCCGCAGTGCATGTTTAGAGGCAGCCCTCCCCCTCGACGTTCATCCTACGTCATAATGTTATATATCCTATTTGTTGCAAATTTTATCTAGTTTCTGAATTTCGTAATGCTTTTCTCCTACAACAATAAGAAATTTAAGTTAAAAACAACTAATTGAGGGGGGGGGTTAGGGTGGTTAAATTCAGGGGGAAGTTTAAAATTCGGATTCAGACACCCAAAAAACTTAAGTACACCTTATAGAGAAAGTTCGGAGGGCGAATGTAAACGTGTGAGTGGTTAAGTGGAATTGCGCAACAGTTCACGCAGCACCGCGCGCATGTTCCGAGGCAGACCCCCCTTCCCCTTCATCCTAAGTCATAATGTCATATATCTAATTTGTTACAAATTTTGTCTACTTTCTGAATTTCTAGATACTTTTTCCCTAAAACAATAAAAAAAAGGAATTTTTTAATAAAAACCTTTTCGGGGGCATTTTACCAAAATTTGGGGGGAGGGGGGGGGGTTGCCGGGGGAAATTTTGGTGGGAAGTTAAAAATTCGGATTCAGCGACCCACAAAACATACAGTAAGCTTTTTTCTAGAACTGCCATGAATTGTGCTAGGTAGAGCCCCTATACGGTCTCTATTGCCTGAACTAGAAGGATTTCTTTCAAAGCTCGCATCCCATGCACCCAACAGATGAAAATATCATCTACGTATTTTACACAAACATCAGGTTTAGGTCCATCTAAATTAAAAATACCGTTCTCTTAAAGTCTTAAAACAAATTCAGCTGGGATCTCCGATACTGGTGGCCCCATAGGTACCCACTTAGCTCATAGTGCAAATTTAATCGAAATTCATTCAGCAGAACTCAAGTTATAATCAGCCGGAACAATATTCATTTTTGCATTTTATACATGAAGTAAATGTAATTAATTTTTATTTTTAAATCGTCAAATGTTAGCGCAGCTGATGGGCTGAGAATAACTTCATAACTCTTAAAACTAAGTACATATAATTAAAATGTTTTGTCTACTGAATAAGGCAGAAAACACCATTTAAAATAGCTCTTAAGTAAAACGTCCCTAAAGCGACCACGTTCCGTTCCAATAAAAATTGGTCGCTCTGAGAGGTGGTCTCTTAATGGAGGTCATGTTTAAACTTATATTTTAATTGTTGAAAAAAGGTAGCAATTAACATTACTAAAATTTCTTTTTCACATTAGGAAAAAATATAAAAATTTAAAAATTAATCAAAACAAAAATTAATTACATTACATAAGATAAATTACATACATTACAGCAGAGTTTAAAAAAGGAATACATTGAAGTTTGCTTTGATTTTACGGTTTTATCTTTTATACCTTTTATTTCGAAGTCTTTTCGAAGTTCACTAAATAAATGCAATTTTTTTTGGACGGAAACAAATAGTGACGATTTCATTAATTTATCTATTTCTTTGAGAGTTCCTGACAGAATAGGGCAGGAGAGTTTATTGACTGTCATTCTTAATTTGTAATCAGAGTTAAAATCATTGCCTAAAAAGGCACAAAGGGGTTTAAACACTTAAAAGTTACCGGGATAAAAAAATAAAAAATAAAAAATAAAAATAAAACTTACTTTAGAAATTTGATGAATAATGCGCTCTCCGGAATTATTTTTCTAATAAAGTCTTCTTCAAGTGACCAGGAAAAAACGGATTTGTTTCATTTTCTTAAACGAAATGGGTCGCTCATGGAGGGAGTTCAACTGGGATAGTCTCTGAATGGAGGTAAAATTAGTATTGAGCCTATGGGAATAAATTTCATTCCATGAAAAAATAGTCGTTCAGGGAGGTAGTCGCTTAATGGAGGTGGTCGCACAGAGAGGTTTCACTGTACTTTAAAAAAATACCTGGATGAGACGTGATCTTCCATAAGTTGCCATTTATATTAAGAGCCTTCAAAAAAATGAGGGAATATTAATTGGGGAAAATCTGATCCAATTTGTGCAAACTACAATATCTTGTCACCATTGATTCTTTATTATTATTATTATTATTATTAATTTGTATTGTAGCAACCTACTTTTATTTTCATTTGTATCAACATGCCTTTGCCTGAATATGATATAGGCAGATCAAGCAACTGCCAATGAGCCACTGAAATTTTCAAAGACTCACGACCTGAAGAATTTAAACACTTTCGATTTTCCATTCTCAGTTTTCGGGGTTTATTATTATTATTATTATTCATGTATTTATTTATTTATGAAAATATCTGAATAGTGAAATATTGTTACAAGTAAACAATTTAAATAAAATGTTTATGAAACTTGAACTCTTGAAATTTTAAAAATGAGGTGTATTGTATAGCTATATGTGTCTACTTCTTTCCGTAACTGTATTTACAAAACGTTGTACTTCAGAATCCAACCATGAATGTTCAAAATCTAATTAAATGTACACTGCTTTTTTATCCTTATTTTTACCCGATTACCAAGAAGGATTATGTGTTTCACGCGTATCTGGATATGTGGATTTCTTTATACCCTCGAAACATCCCAATGGCTGCATAGATTTTAATGGATGAGGTCTCTATCGATTCGTCTTAACCGTCCGATGGTTATAGGCTAGGTTTTGTTTTTATAAATTCAAAATGGCGGCCGTAAAATACAAAATGGTGGTAGAGATGAAAAGAAATTACACACCTTATTGTGTGGCGTATCATTGGATAGGTCTTTCAAAATGAAGACGATGTTTCATTGACTATTTTACAGTCTGAAGCTTTGTTTAAATATTACACAACCTGGAAGTTGTGTAGGTAGGATCTCTAACTTTACTGCAACTCTAACCTTCATAGACATCTATAGGCTTCATCAAAACAGTGTTTATAGATAGAAACTAGCAATTAAACACAACTTAAAAGTCATCATACAAGTTAATAAAAAAAAATAGGTAAGTAATATAAAAAATAGTTTCACATTGATGAGAAATAATTAATTAGTTCGCTTTTTACGCAGTCGGGTTTTTTGATTTTCTAAATTTAATTTTTACTTGAGTGCTGATTTAATTTACTTAAGAATTTTATATATAAAAATTAAAGTAAAACTATTGAGTTAAAAACTGATTTCGAAAGTCGGGAGTGAGAATGAGACACCACAGATTTGAATTGACTAAAGGTTATACAACACCTAGAGTATCCCTAATCGTACTTATAAAAATTTAAATTAGGAAAATTTAAAGCTATTATTAAGTTTAGAGAAAATATTATTTAGTTATTAGGTATAAATTCATATTATTGAAATACATGGCGATCTTTTTAAATAATATCAATTTATTCCTCAAACATTTAAAGAGAATTTTCCTTCTTAATTGGAATAATAATCCCCTAATTCATCACACAGTTAGTTTTAATTCTAATAATATTTAAATTGAGTTAATCTGTAGTAATAATTATATCAAAAATTTTAAGGTATAGAGGAAAATGATATACTTGAAACAAAAAAATTATAATAAATGAAGTATGCATTGTTGTAATTAATTTTTGATAACAGATGGTAGGGTAGTTGGTAGCACCATACATATAATATTAACAAATTCGTGGAGATTCAGTAACAGTGGACACTTAAAATGATCTCATAATTTCCAAAAGCTTTTTTAACCATTTGGAAAAATATTGTCTTCGGTCAGAGTAGGAAATCAAAACATATCTGAAGCGTTTTATTAGCTGAATCTCGCATTTTATTCGTTTTCTGATTGATCTATACAGTAATCTGTATTTTCTCTTTACTTTCAACAGGGATGGATACTTCTGTTGCCACTATGACAATAAAGTAATAAAAACTACAAAAAAAAATTAATAACTCAGAAACAAATTGAGTTACAGCTTTCAAACAAATTGCAATTAAAAATGCATTTTTTCCTCTATACGACGATATAAAAAGTAATATTGTGGGATGTTTAGAAGTTTAAAAATGAAATTTCACTTAAAATGGGTCCAGGAATATTAATGTTTAATCCATGGCGTACGTAATGCATGACGAACTCCGTAGAAGTTTAACAGTACTGAGAATTGTAAAACTGAAATTTCTTTTAAAATTTATTCATGATGGGTCCAGGAATGTTAATGTATAACCCATGGCGTACGTAATGTATGATCAACTCCGTGCGATTTTATATGTCTTAAATTTTAGTCTTTGAAAAAATCATTTTCCAAATGGTCTTTGTAATTTGTTAAATTGCTTTTTACTTTCTTCTATTGAAGATAGAAGAAAGTATTGTCATCGAAATTTTTTTCGACTTCCGGTTTTCGGCGGATTTACATGTTTTAGGGGTCAGAGATTCCAAAAAACATGTTTATAGAAAATGTCTGTCTGTCTGTGTGTCCGTCTGTCCGTCTGCCCGTCCGTCCGTCTGTCCGTCCGTCCGTCTGTCCGTCTGTCTGTCGCCATTGTACCATCAAAAAGTGTATGAAGTTATGTATAGAATTAAACCAAAATTTTATTTTATGTTTTTGGCTATGGCAAGCAGGTCCTCCTGGAATTTGGAAAAAATTCGCCGGTAGGGGGCGCTGATATAGCAAGTTTTGTGCGATTTTGAATATTGTACCATCCAAAAGTGTATGGAATTATGCATGGAATTGAACCAAATTTTTATTTTAAGTTTTTGGATATGGCAAGCAGGTCCTCCCTGAATTTGGAAAAAATTCGCCGGTAGGGGGCGCTGTAAATGCGATTTTTGTGCGATTTTTAATATTGTACCATCCAAAAGTGTATGAAGTTATGCATAGAATTGAACCAAATTTTTATTTTAAGTTTTTGGCTATGGCAAGCTGGTCCTCCCTGAATTTGGAAAAAAATCACCGGTAGGGGGCGCTGTAATAGCGATTTTTGTGCGATTTTGAATGTTGTACCGTCCAAAAGTGTATGAAGTTATGCATAGAATTGAACCAAATTTTTATTTTAAGTTTTTGGATATGGCAAGCAGGTCCTCCCTGAATTTGCAAAAAATTCGCCGTTAGGGGGCGCTGTAATAGCGATTTTTGTGCGATTTTGAATATTATACCGTCAAAAAGTGTATGAAGTTATGCATGGAATTGAACCAAATTTTTTTTTAAGTTCTTGGCTATGGAAAGGAGCTCCTCCCTTAATTTGTAAAAAAATCGCCCGTAGAGGGCGCTGTAATAGCGATTTTTGTGCGATTTTTGCGCCATTTTGAATATTGTACCGTCGAAAAGTGTATGAAGTTATGCATAGAATTGAACCAAATTTTGTGTGTTTGTTTTTCGTTATGTCACGAAGGTCCTCCCTGAATTTGGAAAAATTCTGCCGGTAGGGGGCACTATAATTGCGATGTCTGTACCATTTTCATTATTGTACCATCGAAAAGTGTATGAAGTTATCCATATAATTGAACCAAATTTTTTGTGCATGTTTCTGGCTATGGCAAACAAGTCCTCCCTGAACTTGAAAAAATTCCGCCAGAAGGAGGCGCTATAATTCCGATCTATGTGCCATTTTCATTATTGTACCATCGAACAACGTATAAAATTATGCATACAATTGAACCAAAATTTTTGTGCTTGTTTTTGGCTTTGGCCAACAGATCCTTGCGCGGTAAAGGGGCTCTGTGCTAGCGATTTTTGTATACTTTTCTTTATTTTTCGTTGTTCTATTGTGCATCGGCGGCTCATGCAGCGGCGGGAACTCGCTAACTGCTAAGCCGGCTATTCGCAAACAGCTGATAACAACAAAATAAGGAAAAATTAATAATTTTAACAAATATCATGATATAGATTAACTCGTTTTTAGTCCGTTTAATTGACTTGAGCAGAAATTTAAGATGAAAATCAAAGTTGGTATAGTATTGAACTAATAATATTGAAGTATTAACATGTGTAACAAGGTTTTGAAATATTAAGATGTATAAGATAGAAGAAAGTTTTGGGATTGGCACATCCAACTAGTTTTTTCTTTTTTTTTAAGCATAAGCATATTTCGCCGTTTCATTGCCACATATAAAATCCTTCCCTCTCTTCAAAAATACTTCCTTAACAATAATGTCTGAATTTAATCAGTGACCCCAGATAGAGTGCTAATAATTGTTCCAACTATGCTTTAACTAATAATATTAGCTGAAAAATATTTTCTTAGCTTTTTGTTCAAGATATTTATTTGAAAAAGCCTGTGCTTATAAAAAATCTTCCGTGAGAAAGTCAGGTTATTGATCCAAACTCTTCTGAGTTTCATTCCGCAATCTGAGATAAAATTGAAAGTATAAAGTTTAGTGCTGCCATCTATTGCAACAGAATCTATATATTTCTTGAACATTTAAGAATTATTTCCTGCACTTATCAAATTATACGTATTATGTTTTACTGAATTATTACTTTATTTTTAATTTAGTCTATAAATTAAAGAAATTGAGATTCTGCAGTTATAGAAGGAAAAAAGGACATGCACGTAAAGAATAGTAATTAATTTTAGGTAACAGGTAGCAGCACCATGATAATAATATTAACAGATTTATTGAGATTATCTAGTATTCCCGAAATCAGTGTGTGTCTGTCTTAAATCTAAGTATAGACATTTTCTGTCCATTTCAATGCTACACCTAAAGTCATCGAAATCTCCCCCACACACACAGAAAAAAAAAGAATAAAAAAAAAAAAAAAAAAGCACACCTAAACTAAAATCATCACTCATGATATTGTATCATCCGTATATATACGCTGTATGGAAAAATATTTTTGTATTAGGGCCTCTCAAAAACTGAATATTGTGGAGGTATTAAGATCTCGATTTCCCATTTATGCGCTCGCGGACGTGATCAAATCTGTTTCCCTTTCCCTTTATTGTTCCTTGGATAACCTTGCGTAAATACGACTTAGGTGCCCTTAGAAAGACTCCCACGGCGAGCATTACCCCTCGGGCCTATATTACGTTTGCAGATAATGGGCAATCATAAATAACACAATCAACAACAACACTCTTTACTGTTCTTTTTAAGGGGTCCAGGGATCAAAATTCTCAAAAATGTATTATTTATTTCTCTTGCTAATAAAATATTACAAAATTAAATAAATAAAATAAAAAATATTTTTATTTATTTATTTTTATTTTTTTTTTTTTTGCAATAGGATCTTACAATTTGTATTGTGGAGATATTAACGGCGCGATTCCCAACTTGTGCATTCACGAACGTTATCAAATCTGTTTCCATTTCCCTTTATTGTTCCTTGGATAAACTTGGGTAAATACAGGTTTTGTCCCCTTAGAAAGACCCCCACGGAGGGCATTCCCCCTCGGGACTATATCCCTCGTGCAGATTATTGGTAGTAATAAATAACAACAGCACCAACAGCACCCTTTATTGTTCCTTTTAAGCGGGTCCAAGGATAAAGATTCTAAAAAATGTATTTTTTATTTTTCTTGCTAATAAAATATTACAAATCTAAATAAATTAAATAAAGTAAACCTCATACTTCTGCGATGATTGTATCAACAGAAATAGCAAGTTTTTAGTTGTATTACCAGTTCTTTCCTTCGTGTAACTGAAACTTAACTCCATTTATCTCAGAATAGATTTTCTCATAATTTGTTATGTTTAAAAGGCTATTTCTAAATTTTCTTCCAAGACACATGTATGAAATTTTGTACAGAGTTTTCTACTTATAGTTTTAATAAATTGCCATCGGGATTTTTTTATTTCTTGGGAAAATTTTAAAATAATATTTCAACAAGTAAAAATCAATCTCAAAATTCCCATTTTTTAAGTTTTTATTTTTTTATAATTTTTGTAATTATTATTTTATTAAATCCTGAAGTCAAAATAACAAGAAACCTATTCTGCACACAATAGGGAAAAAAGTAATGAAATCGGGCAAATGATGCAAGAATTATATAAAAAACTAAGGGATCTCAGGACTCTTAAAATTGGAAAAAATGGAAAAAAAAGAGATCAATTTGAACATTTAATATCTTAAAATGTATATGCTTTTAAAACAAAATTTTTATTGATATGTCCTTTCATTTCGTGTATTTAAAAAATTGCAAGATCTAGAACTAGCATCTATAGTGTCCAAACTGTTAGACATTTATATGCAGAAAATTGCTATAATAGTTTACGCTCAAGGTTTAAAATAAATATTAAAACTAGAATGAATATTTTGGTACTTATTTATATTTATAATTGTTATAATTACCCTGAACCTAAATAAATTTGTATTTAAAGCATTTTTACATTTTTAATAAAAGGTTGTATTTAGCTAATACAGAATTTTGAAAATTTTAACAGTACAATCACCTAAAAAAATATTTTTTTTGAACAATAAAAAGAAAATTTTAGGTTCAGTTTATGCAGACTGACAGGAAACATATGTTTTGAAAATTTCGTAAAAAATAATGAGAATTTTATATAGATATATATCCTGCGCGTTATGCTCAAAAGCGATATTTGGAGAAAAATAACTTGAAAATTTTGGAAACGTCGCTTCAGCTATTGAGCGGGTATAATTCTGAAAGTCATAACTTCTGTTCTAACGGCAGTTTCAAGGAAAGAATTATATCAAGATGTTTAGAAAAGATAGAAGTTTAAAATCTAAAAATAAAATAAAAGAAAATAAAATAAAATAAAATTTTGAAGCTTTACGAGTCCCGAGACCCTTAAATAAATTTAAAATTTTAAATCTTAAAAATTTTTAAATCGAAATTTTGAAGTTTTCAAAGAAGTTTTATCTAAAAAATAATCTTTATATAAAGATACATTTCAGGAAAAAATTCATTAAAACATACCTCTTAAAAAGAAAACGAAATTTGACTTCCAGACTTCCTAAAAACTTGGCAATGCCGGTTGCTAATAAGCTTCAATAAAAGAAAATTAACGGTAATGAGTAAAAGTATATAACTAATATTTAATTGAAGATAAATTAATTTCCAATAGTAAACGATTAATTCATAACGCTGTTATACAGTTTTTACGTTCGCAATTTAAAATACGAAATTTGAATGTATGACCTCAGTACTTTCTTTCTTCTTTTTCTTTCTTTTTTTATATATATATTTATTTTTTTAGTCACGAAAATTTAAAGATTGGATCGTACATTTTAAAAAGGGGAAGTTGTTTCGAAACAGTCCAGTTTACATTTAATGAAATTTCGATTCCCAAATACATTCTGAATATTTGAACGAACATTCTAAGAAAGTATGAAGATACGTCTTAAGACAAAGTAAAGAAACATTTGAACTTCAGATTTATTTATACGAGTAAAAAAAAAAAAATAATAATAATAAAAAATAAATATAAATACATAAAAATTTATGTCGCCATTCAATTTTATCGGTATCACTGCCTGCTAAAAATTTTATTTTTTTCTAAAGTGTTTTACTATTTTTCCGGAAAGTTTTATCGCAAAATTAACTATTGATTTAACGTCTTTTTTTTTTTTTTATGTATGGCAATGTATATATATCTTTTATATATATATATAAGAAAAATGCTAATTTTCCATTTGAATCCGATTTAAAGTGAGGTTTTTAAAAGAAAAATTTAAGTAACGTTAATTTTTTTTTTTTTTTTTCGGTTAGAGTTTTATTCTTTTCAGTCAACCAGTATTAATAGCCTGTAGAGTCCAAATTATTGCTCTGTGGCATGAAACAGTCGTATTTTTTTTTAAATTATCATATACATGCAAGTTTTTTAATACACCAATAAATACTGCTTAACCCTTTCAGGGGCAAGGTATTTCTGCTCTAAAAATGTTCAAATATTTAATTCACACCGCAATTTAAGAACAAATTTATTTGTAAATAATCAAAAGCTATTTTTCCACGTATATTACGAGATCGAAAGTGTACTAAAAAATTTCTGGTCCCATTTGTCAATTTCGGCATTAAAATTAACCGTTTGCAGACTGCAAACGGCGCCCCTCAAGGGGTTAAAACAAATTTTGGTATGAAATCGAGTTATCTGAGGTACGACGCATACGCGGGAAATTACGGTAAAAGCGTATAATTAGGGCATTTGCGGATAGCGGGATCGGAGATCTCATAGTATGGTAATTCTACGACTACTTAATTTGGGATGCTATAAACAGTTTTGTAGAAGTTTTTAGAGAGTTTGTTAATACATTTTTAATGAAATAATGTTAAGATACCGAGGGATAGTAGTGTTACGAAAATAACGATGGTCATTTCTAATGATAGTGAGATGTTTATTATGTGAACGGTAAAGATAGTTCATATTGGTTTTGTATGCAAAACCCCTGATTGGACAGACATAGGCGAGTACTGATCTAATGCAAGCATGATATAAGTTTATTTTTGATAAATAGTGTTTGAGTTTCTTTTAAGAAGAGATCAGTAAGTAACCTTAGAAAAAGAAACCTTGTGGCTTTCTCTTTTTGCTTGTATTCGTACGTTCAGCCACGCCCCATTTTGTACGGACTCTTCCACCAGTAATCGCATAAAACTATCTTTTAGCTGATGAATCGCGAAGGAAATTATCTTTATAATACTACTGGTAGTAGAGTCCTTACAAAATTGTGCGTGGCTTAATAGCACGCGCGCCCTGCATTTGGTTCATTAAAATTATAAATAAACAGCGAAAAATTTTGAATTTTATAATTTGAACAAACAAAACATCGAATTTACGAAAACAGGAAATACTTTCAAAAGGAAATAAAAAAAAAAAAAAAGAATTATAGTAATGGCTGTTATTGATATAATTTCTTTTTTAAATAAAATGCCGAAAAATTATTTTTGTAGCTTCATGATTTTATTAATATAATACATATTTTAATATATTTTTGCGACAGACTTAAAAAATAAAATATTAGCAAATTCGTCAATTCTCTAATAATTTTATAGATAATGTATTATAATTCGACAATAAACATTGTGTACAAATATAATCGAAAGTTATTTGTGTCTGTTCACGAAATACTGATTACTTTTCTTTCTTTTTTTTTTTTTTTTTTTTTTTTTTTTTCAGAGAACTCATCTTTACAATATTAATTTTTGGTAGTGTATATAAATGAATGACTTGCCTTAATGCATCTATACATTTCTTTCTGCCCGTAATCTTTGTCAAAATAGGCGAACTCTCGTAAATGCTTAACATTTTGCTAAGATTGACAACAGGCTGTTAAAAATAATCATCGAATCTTCTTCTTTTTTTTTTTTTTTTTTTTTTTTTTTTTTTTTTTTTTTTTTGTTAACCCTATGTCAAAATTCCCAGTCAAGAGAATTCTTTAACTTTTGAACTTTTTTATTTGAATACTTTATAATACTTTACTACAATAATGGTTTTATGAAGTAAAATAATTTAATAAACGAAAAATTCCCTTCCCTTATAAGATTAAAAAAAAAAGGCAATTAAAAAATAATTAATAAGATTTTAAACTGCATTTTTTAAAATATTCTTGCAACATTATGCTATTTCTAATTACTAACAGATTTAAATTTAGATGATTTACAATTTTTGTTATATTTTCTTACCATTATCAAGAATATTTATGAGTGTTCGTCATAAAGTTGCCATTCTTTTCTGTAAAAATATATATATATATATATATATATATATATCATATAAGTACTATAAAACAAATTACCTTGATATGCATGGTTTAAAAAAAATTATATAATAAAGTAAAAAAAAATTCAAGTAATAGAAAATATATATTATAAATTGCTAGCTGCATCAAATTTTAAATTTATGCTTTTATAGAATAATACTGATAAAAATAAAATTCAAGGTAGAATGTAATGGTCGTATAATTAAAAAATATATAAAATAAAATAAAAATAAATATAGTTATTTTTTTGAAAAAAAAAAAAAAAGAAAAGAATGAGGCCGCAGTAAGTAAAAATAAATTCCCTACCGAACATTTTTAACTAAATTTCTCATAAAAAAAAAATCGGCATAATCGGTTGTAAATCATAAACTTAAAATTCTTTCACTTCATTGAATATTGTAGACTGACAGCACCATTTATCGTCTTAAAGAAAAAGGAACTAGTTATGCAATACAGGAATCTGTCACGATTTCAATAAATTATTTAAAGAAAAAAA
The DNA here is from genome assembly GCA_963932465.1 of Maratus speciosus. Taxonomy (NCBI): domain Eukaryota; kingdom Metazoa; phylum Arthropoda; class Arachnida; order Araneae; family Salticidae; genus Maratus; species Maratus speciosus. The sequence continues at coordinate 124,579,722 of OZ010797.1, forward strand.
TTTCAAGAATTTTTCTAATGGCATATTAAAGTTATTAGTCAAACCTTGAGGGGTGCTATCTGGCTTTAAACACTTAGAGCCTGCGTGCTAAAGTGATGAAAGAATACAACTATAAAATTTATTATACTCACACCGGTAAAATTCAAAAGATATATATAAAAATAAAAATTAAGCAAATTGTGAATATTAATAATTTTAAATCACTCTGCTTTCATCACGAGGAAGAACCTTTATGGTAGTAAGATTTCCTCGTTGTCTAAGATATCAGTAAGGGGCACTAGCTTCTCAATATAGAGTGGGCTCCTTGGTAGTGTTGGGTAGGACAAGGAAATCTGTGGACGTTTGTATGAGGTACTTCCAAAATACATTTGTCATGACAGTGTCATGCTTCCAAAGGAGTGAGGTGGGGGTTTATACGCAAGAAGTACAACTGAGTTAGGATGGATGTAATTCCTCCCCCTTCCTCCGTGTATGGCTGTATGCTGCTTTTAATCCGACAATCTGAGGTTAGGGGTGTGGAACTTTAGTTATTGTCAGGAAGGTAAATTGACAAAAATTCGTTCTTGTAAGAGAGAAAGGGAATTACTGAAAAGTGATGGGGAATGGATGCAGCGGAACGCTGTTTATGTAATTATTTCATGTTCTTTTACAGAAATAGTATTGTATAGAAATAAACTATTGTACTTCTAAGGAATAAAATTGACTTTTGAAAATATAATTAGATTGGAAAAAATGTAAAACTGAATGCCTATTTTGAATTAAAGTTCTGTATATATAGAGAAAGAAATAATTCTTTGGAAATTCTTAGGGAGGAATTTTAGTAATTTTTCACAAAATTACTTACTACAAATTATAAAACATATTTTTGGTTGATATGATTCATTTAAAAAATTATATTCACAAAATACTTAGTACTGTTATATCTGATAAAAAATTTTGTATATCAAAAAAGAAAACTTTCATTATTTTCACCCCCCCACCCCCCTTAACCGACCCCCGTGCTTTCACATGATGCTGTGATCTGCTTATTTATTTATTTCTCAACAAAGTAATAAACAGGACATTTTAAACAAAAATAAATAAATAAGTAAAAATAAAAAAGTCAGAATTTTTTTAAAATATAGAAGCATTTTTAAAATTAGCTGCCTGCTGTGACGCAGAGTGTATGCAGAAATCTTTAATTATTCATTTTTACTGCAAATTAAGGCTCTTCTTAACTACTCTGCTCAACAAGCGCAAAACGTTTTGACACATTTACAAATTCATTTTTTAACGGAAAGGTATAAAATTGGAAAGCCTGGCCATGGAAGCGATTTGGAATTGAACTGTTTTTTTCATTTTTGATCCATCAATTACCTATTGAGTTATAAGCGAATTTGATCACGTGACAAACACGTTTTTCGTCCGCTCTTGAGTGCTCTTTCTCCCTTCGCGCGAAAATTCGGTTCAAAACGCCCACTTTGACACTATTTTCTGAAAGATCCATCGCGCCTGCAAAAAAATGGAAAAAACAGCTCAATGACATAGTTTCTGAACAACAACACCAGCTAGTTTCAAGCATTTTTGAACAAAAATAAATTAAAACTTATGTCAGAAAGTTGCCCTTTTGGATTTCAGAACACCCTTAAGAAATGCAGAAGAATTTTTCAAAATTTTAAAGCTTTATATAATGGGGGGGGGGTAGGTGGGTAGAGTAATTTAACTTATGTAAAGCATGTTAGCGGTATTTCTACGTGCAGGTAATCAGCCGTAACAAAATCCTCTAATACTTTACACATTTTCTCTTACATATTTTTCGGATGTGGGCGGAGGAAACGAATAAAAGTGCCGTCTTGAGACAACAATCGCTTAAACGCAAGATCTAATTCATTTATCCAAAAATAAAAAACTGTTTGATTTCAAATCACTTTAATAATCATGCTTGCAAGTACCATGTTTTAAGTTTCAAAATGCAACGGAAATTTTCTCGTTATTGAGAGGGGTGAAATACTCTTTTGAGAACCAAAATGTAATAACGTTTATGTTCCAGTAATATCTTTTTGCATTCAAAATTTTGAGAAAATACGATATTTGATTTCAATCCCAGCATTACACCTCTAAACTTAAGCTGTGTGACCTGTCTCGGACTCATGCTTAAATTTATCGATTTATAAAATTCCATACATAATCAGGAATAAATATTATATTCATGACTGAAGTAGCACAGTTGCACACTTCAATTGTGCTATTCCAGCCATGAATATTATTTATCCTGTTTTTTAAAAAAATCCTTATCTTCATTACGGATAAATATTATTATTTTTTTTTAGCTTTGAGACCCCCCCCCCCTTTTTATATATATATATATATAACAAGACTCCAAACCCATGCCGTGGTGCGTCGGCATAATCATTCAGAGTTTTCCTCGAATCTAGCTTAGCTAGCGTAAATATGGGTTAATATATCTTGCCTCCTCCCCAGTTACATGGAGGGTGTTCGTTTGCCTGTATCCCTTGTGTAGATAATCGGCCATAGCAAAAACATCACAAATACTATAACTATCGACTAACGACTAATGTCTCAAGGCGACAGATTTTTACTTTCCTTCGCTGTCACGTCCCGAAATGCAGTTGAAAATGCTAACTTTCGCAAGATTTGCTAAAATCTCTTCTGCCTTTATCAAAAAATGGAACATATTGCCCGATTATACAGTTTCTGCATAAAAGCACTTCAAAATTTAAATGCATTTGCGAACAAAACAAATTCAAACATGTATTAAAAAGTTGTAGTTTGGATTTTAAAGCAGTCTTAAAATTTCTGTAATATAAAATAGATGTTATGTATATAATTATAAATTACTTTTCATGAATGAATTAAAAATATAAATATACTGTTCTGTAATTACTTATGAAAAAAGAAATGAATGCTTTTATGTCGCATATAAAATACAACTTAATATTATAAAACTTATATGTCCGCGAAAAAATGCAGAAAACAGAAAATTTCACGCAGGATGTTGAATGAATTCACCGTAAGGGTATTTATGAGAGCTAAAAAAAGATAGACTAACTGCAATTTTAAAATTACATTACAAACTGAATTGGTATTTTTACTTAACATTTGAAATGTTCCGACATCGCAATAACACTCACTCATTCACTGACTCAATGTCAGCCCTCAACGACAGTTGAGGCAATCAATATTTATTAAAAGCAATAGAGAAAAACAGCTTTTTTTCCTCTACGATCACCACACTTCTTTACAGAAAATGTCACATTATTTCATTATCCCCTCATTCTACCCTTTCAGTCATTCTCCCATAGACTTCTAAGGTCCCCCTCCCCTTAGCTTAAGCTTCTTCAAACGTAGACCGCAACTCACTCCGATTCCGAGAACTCCACTCAATCATGACACTCACACATATTCCTTCATTCATTCTGAAACGGCTTTCACCGCCTGAAACTGAGCAAACATGACAAAATTTTTGAGGTACCTCCAATCTGAAATTTGAGGAAGTGGGACAAATTGTCACGATGTATGGGAGAAATGAGGTGCCTCCTGTATGAGTTACCCAACACTATTTTGTAATGGCTGAATACAAAATCGAATGTCTGGCTGAAGGATCGTGGCCCAAAAACTGTGCCAAGTGCCATTTTTTGACTAACCAAAAAAGGTATTTGAGGCACGCTGAGATTGAGACAGAATAATATTTATGCTTAGAAAAAAATATTTTGAAAATGACAGACACTTTAGTCGGCACAAAAACTGTGCCAGACACGTGTCAAGTGCCATTTTTTGTCTGGCACAGTTTTTGGGCCACGATCCTTCAGCCAGACATTCGATTTTGTATTCAGGCATTACAAAAGAAGTGTTGCACAAATTTTCAGGGTGCCTCAAATACCTACTCAAAAATGTTCAACAGCTCTCCTACTATTAAGATATCAATAATTAACTCGTTATTCTGAAGAGCGACCCACAGATAAATCTTATACAGATTGCCATCTTCCATTGGCCGTAATGGAAATTTCCCTTTACCATTGTATTCGCATACAAACTAGCGCGCGAAATTTGATTTTCTATAAGACTAGCATTAGGGCAAAATCCGACAATTTCATTGGCTATTGGTGAACCGAACTTCTTTTCCTGAATGGAAAAAGAAAATTATTTTAAGAGTAACAGCGGTGCTACTCATTTTTAGGTAGATTTCGTATGAAATACTACCTATTGGGTTCGTTCCTATGTTGGAATTTCTGAAAAAAAATTGCAGATCTACACCGATCATGACCCCTAGAACACAAAACCACCCTCAGTAAAAAACTTTATCTATCTATCTATCTATATATATATATCACTTTCTTCTGGACACGATAACTTCCACAATTCTGCACAAAACTCTTCCAAACTGAAACATAAAATCAAGGGACATAAAATCTCGGTCAAGTTCGTTAATGGGCAAAATCGGACAAAGGGGATGGAAATAGGGAGGGGTTTTGTGAAAACCGAAAAAAACCCCACAACTTCTTAATTTTTGTACATATCAAATCAGTTTAAAGTTTTTATTACTTCTAAAAATAGGGACAAAAATTTATGCATCACAGATTTTTGATAAAATTAAGAATGTGCTCAAGGGGCGCAAAAAGAGGGTTTTTGGGGAGAAAAAAATTCCTAACTTCGTCAATTCTCAAGATATTAAATCCAATTAATTTTATTATACATTTCCTTAATATTATTTACAACTTTTATAGTCACAAGTTTTTGATAGGACCAATTCGTACCAAAAAAAAAAAAAAAAAAAAAAAAAATTAAAAACGAAAACAAAAAAAAAGGGGGGGGGGGGTTGAAGAAGAAAAATTTTCATGACTCCGTCAATTCACAAGATATAAAATCTCCATGAATTTATCATATATCTTCTTAATATTGTCTTCAACATTTATATAGAAAAGTTTTTGATAGGACCAATTCTTATTACAAAAACAAATTAAAAATACATAGTGGTTGAAGAAAAAAAATCATCTTATTAAGGGTGTATTCAAATCCAAACTGCTTATTTTCTGACTCACTTTTAAATTCATTTTTGCTCTCAAACGCATCCAATTGGTAGATTCAGAAACTATATAATGTACAGTAATTATCGACTTTTTAATAGAGGCAGAATATATTTAAAAAAATGATGTCAAAGTGGGCATTTTGAACAGAATTTCTCGAAGCGATTGTGTTAGAAACGAAAAATATTGCCCTACTGAGAAAATAATTGTTTATTAGTCAAGTTTTAATTAATTGAAAGAAAAATAAAAATACAGGTCGCTTATAAATCTTTTCAAAAATTACGTCAGCATGTTTCATATATTTTTTTAATTAAAAAAGAATCTGAAAATGTGCCAGAAAATTTCGAGTTGTTGAGCATGGAAAAGTATTTTTTTTTTAATACCGCCTTAACATGATTCTGATAAAACCAGCTATTATATAAAAACGAAATAAAAACTCGTCAAAAGCAGACAGACAAAACTGTTAAAGTGGATTTATATCCAATCATGATTTAGTTTTTGTTGGTAAAATTAGTATCTTAACTTCGAAATCTACCTCTGCCTGTAGGCCGGGCCGGCAGGGATTTTTTCATCAATTCTAATTCTTGATAATAATTACTTGAGGCATTAAAAAAAAAAAAGCGTGTATATTTCTCATACTTAACACAAAATCAAATGTTATAGAGTTAATAACATAATATATAATTAATTATTAAATTTGATTTAATTTTCTAGTAAAAAAAATATCAACAACTCTACAACAATATTGGTTTAGTTAAATTATGATAAAATAATGAGATTGCTGCAATAAGTTGCTTATAATTTTTTTATTGTTTACTCAGATGATTGCAATCAATATTAAAGTTCTATTAGCTTAACTAAAAATAAGTAATTGAAGTTCCATATTGGTATATGAAAATATTTTTCTATGTCAGTTTAAGAGATACTATTATTTATTGCATTTAAGTGGATGTTTTATTTTAATTATATAACATTAGCTCCTAAGTGGTATTATGTAGTAAAATTAAGTAGTTTTAATCACAATATTAGATTTCGAATAAAAATTGTAAAGCAACTGATAATAAATTCATAAATAAAGAAAAAGAAAAAGAAAATCTCCATAGTAATAATAATAGCTATTTTAAATATATATATTGCAATTGATATCATATCTTTCATTTTTCATGTTTGAGGTATATTACACTTTTATCGCAACATATATATAGATATATATAATAAAACTTTTTGCGAGTAATAACTATTAAATCACAGATATATATGTACACGCATATACCGGGTGTCCCAAAAATGATTGATGGATTTTAAAATTCAATAACTTGCAAACGGTGACAGATATATAAAATATCTTGCAGGAGTGTTTTGTAAGATATCGGGAGTTTTTATGTTGCGATTCTCAGCTTTGGTTATAAATAGCATCGATAGATGGTGCTGAAAGCAATAACCGCTAAATCCAGTCTCGATTTTTCGGCCTCTCTCTTCTTCCATGCGAAAGAAGGAGATTAAAATGCATTGAATTGATCTCGAAGTACCAAAAATCGGGTCTGGACTGAGCGCCTGTTGCTCTCTTGAAATTGGAACTAAAATCAAGAATCACAGTAAAAAAAATCCTGATATCATACATAACTCTCCTGCAAGAATTTTTTAAATATCTGTCAAGTTATCTAGTTTCAAATATCTGCAAGTTATTGAATTTTTAAATCCATCAAACATTTTTGGGACACCTGGTATATGTGACGATATGAACAAAAGCGGTGGGTGTTTATCGAAAATATTTGGGTTTCCAGTTTTAGCAGCATAGGTGTTTTAGTCCGATTGGGTTGTTGAGAATAAAACAGTCGAGGAACATAAGAAAATGCAGTCGATTGAAAGTAATCCAGCTTTATTGACATACTCAGGATTGAAATGCTCAGAATGACCAATGAAAAACATATGATTTACTTCCAAATGGTAATCGAAATTTGTGAAGAAAAAAAGACTTTCACATACATTTTAGAAATCTTATTCTCTCTGTATTCTGCAATACATCGTTTTACATACGTCGATACCCATCTCACGATGGCTTCCGCATACACTCCGCACGCTGCCCTATACACATTTCTGTACACGGTCTGTACACTATCTGCACACTATCTACGCTTTTAATCTTCTTAACTGCACTGCTTCGAACTCTACTGCACTCTACTCTGACTGACACTAACTAACTCTACTTCTGACTGACTTCTGACTCCGTATCTGGCTGCAGCAATCAGTATTATACTTTATCGGCGCAAAGTTAGAAATAGATCAGCTGATTATTCTTTTCCAATCATAATCGCGCTTTAGACGGGTTTTAATATTTCCGGTCATACTGATTTGGAAGAAACCAGGCTTCCTGGCGCCAAATATTGTTCTAGAACTTTCCATATCCCTGGCCCCAGACACACACGGTGTAAACAAAAATTAGTCCCTACCGTCGAGATGGCATCTAAAAATAGCTTTTTCTCCTCGCCAGACGATGAAGAAAATGAATTTACTCTCGCAGAATAAGTTTTAATCATTGAACTCTTCTAGTTGACACCGGGATAATTTTTAATAAATGAATATTTAGATAAATAAGTTTTTCATACGGTATAAATTATGCGTTATAATGTTTTAGCAATTAAATAAAGAATTTAGGGGGATTTGATATACCGTTGTTTAATAGCGGATTGTAATAAGGATTTAAATATAAAGGTTTTATTAAAGAAATATAAATACAGTGAAACTCGTTTAAGATACGAATCAAGGGACCGAGAGCATTTCGTATCTTAAGCGGGATCGTATCTTATCCAGATTTCATAGATTCTTGAGTAATAATGCATATAAAGCCAATGCACATTGCTATTAACGTATTTTAGCCATTTATAACTCTCAATTTACCCATTTCTAACGATTTTTAGATATTCTAGGAAATTTGAGTTTAAGATTTGCAATAAAGAATAACTTTATTTTACTCCAAAAATTCAGCGTTTGTACAATAACAAAATTAAAATGCCTTTATGCAATACTCTCAGCCAAATTAAAAAAAAAAGACGATAAAACGAAATTTTTGTTAATCTTTAGAAAACAGAAACTAACAAAATTAAAGTACGTGCGGTAGTTTTAGTTTGTTGAAGAAAAGTCATTTTTTAGTTTGGTGAAAGTCAAGATGGATTGTGGTGGTCGAGATTTTATGACGAAGTTTTCTGCCTTGTTGATGTGGTAGAAAAAAAATCTTCGACGGACGGACCAGCATCCATCGAAGAGGCGTACATTCGAAGTAAGCTGAACGAGCTCATTACAGATGCGAATGATGGTATGGCTGGTACACCCATTTCTTCATCCGCGTCGTCTTCTGATGGTCTAGGTTCATCGGAACTTTTGACGTCCGCGATTATATCCGCGATAGAACAAATTTCATTTGTTACAACCTGATCGTCAATTTTGTCAAACGAGTCCCAATCTTTGCATTCTTCTTGATCCTGCTCCTCTTCTGCAATGTCAACGTTTTACAAAATGCCATCGACGTTAAAGGCTTTACAAGAGCAGTTCTCAATGGTAGTTGATGTTACGTCTTCCCAGGACACACTCAGGAAATGCATGGCATATAAGAGGTTTACAAGTTGGGCAGAACAGGACCTTTTCGCGATGATCTATTTGATGTAGATGACGTACAACGAAACAACTTTTGTATTTAATTTTGAGAACATGAATTATGCCTTGATCCATGGATTGAACCACGCTAGTCACATTGAGTGGAAAAGACTAGCTCAATGTTTCGTAAACTGGGGATATCCTTGGGATGGACGAGACAGTTGTCGGCGAGACACAATACTTTCCTAGACTCCTTTTTCATTCGTTCATCGAACTTGCGGATCCACTTAACGAATATATCGTTTGTCATTCATGCTTTGGCCTGAATTTCATAATCGCAGGGCAGATTTTTAACATTTTTTTTTTTATCATTTTAAAACAACGAAGATTCCGAGACTTGCCGATGACGAGGGGTTTTAATGTATCCGTTCCGCTTATATCTGATCCAACGGGAACAGTGATACGTCCTTTGCTCAGTTTTTCACCATAACATTTCTCACCCTTAAACGCCATTGTTTTATCAGGCATTAATTAAAAAAAAAGTCCATCTCATCGACATTGTAAATATCGCATATTGAGTACTATTTCAATAGCGGCGCGAGCACGTTATTTTTCCAACAATTGACATCATCTACATTCAAGCTGTCGACTCTCTGCATACCTTCCTATTAAACTATTCCGTATCTTTGTCTGAAGCGGTCTAGCCAATTGTTGACAGGAGTGAAATCCACTCCAAGACGTATAGCAATTTTGCAGGCCAATGGACAATCTGTTAGTTGGGATGTTCGTCAATCGGTTTTGCGTGAACCACTCAAATAAAATCTTCTCCAATTCTTCCTCTGCCACATTAATATTCATTTTGCCAGAGCCTCCAGCTGACGCACTATTTTCCAGTTTTTGTCTATTTTTTAACAGAGCTCGAAGTGTTGACTCGTGTATTCCCACAGATTTGGCAAAGACAGTCTTGCTTATCACATTCTCGGGGCGTCGTTATTTCCTTAAGATATCCAATTTTTCAGTCAAAGAAAACGCTTTTCTCTTTACTTTAAGTATTAGTACATAAGCCCCATTTCGTATATTAAGAGGGTTTCTTGACATCAAGGGACAGATTTTCTCCGCATATTAAGCGGGATCGTATCTTACGCGTACGTATATTAAGCGGGTAATTTTACACAGGTTCAATAGGCATTTTTCAAGGGACCGAAGATAATTCGTATCTTAAGCGGGATCGTATCTTAAGCGGGCGTATCTTAAACGAGTTTCACTGTAGTTTGAGCCATTTTTAGATTTACGCACTTTGGAATAAATATTATTAGATGGATTAGGATCTTATGAAGATTAATAGACCAGTGTTTTAACTTAACAAGCCGGTATATTATATGGAATATTATGAAAAGGGGAAATTTATGTAGAATAATTGTAACATTGGCGAAATTTTTTTAAATTTTGTAATATATATATATATATATATATATATATATATATATATATATATAATAAATTTGAAATCACAAATATATGAAGAAATTGGTAATATATTTGTTTTTGTTACATTTTTACCATACATTCAATTTCTTAAAGTATAGCAATTTATTGCCTTCAATGGTTAAATTATCATTGAAACATATTATTAATGTAATTCATATATAAAGGATAGATAATTCATTTTTAAAGATGAATATTTTAATAAATTAATTTCTGTTAATTACTATATCAGGGATGAGAGTTCTCCGACCAAAAGGACCGATTAGTACCACTAAATTTTAATAGTATTCCTAGCATTATTTAATGTCCGAATTTTTTAGATTTAAGAAAGCAAAGTATACTATTAAAATTTAGTGATAGTAATCGGTGATTTGGGTCGGAGCGCTCTCATCCCTGCTATTTATAAGTTACTTAAGTTTTAACATAAAAGTACTTTTCATGAATGTTTAGAAGATATTACAATTTAATTTTAATAAATATTCATTTTAAACATTTAAAAATACAGTTTATAAGTGATAAGAATTTAGTAGTATTGAACATACAATAAAAATTTAGAAAGCAGCTGATAAATTGATAAATATTTTTATATGTGAAAGATAATACTTAATTTTGAAAAATGAACACTTTAATAAATTACTTCTGCTAATTATATATACATATATATATTAATTAATTAAGTACCAACAAAAAAATATTTTTTATGTAAGTTTTAAGAATATATTATTATTGCATTATAATTATTAAAGAAATTTACTTATTAAAAAATATTCTATAAGTCATGTGAATTAAAATAACAATAATTTAATCAAAAGTAGTGTACTATTTACAATAAAAAATTACAAAGCAACCGATAATAAATTTATATATAAAAAAAATATGCATCAAGGATAATTTTAAAAGATAAACCTTTAATATATTAATTCTGATAAAAATAATAAATTAATTCTGTTATTTTAAACTTTTTATCTGTTATTAAAGTTCCAACAACAACAATAACAACAAAAAAGGTTTTTAATATAAGTTAAGAAAATATTATTATTAACCTTTAATTATTAAAGAAATTTATTTATTAGAAAAATGCCCTATAACTCATGTGAATTTAAAAATTTAATTTAATTATCTGTATTATATTTAGAATAAAAAATATTTATAAAGTATCCTATCATAAATTAATAAAGATTTTTTATGTCTCAAAGATAATTTTAAAATAAAAAAAGCTTTAATGTATTAACTCTGATCATTTTGCAATTATCTGTTACTATAGTAACAGGCAAATTTAAAATTATCGGAACTTTATAAAGTTCTAACATGAAAATACTTTTTATGTAAGCCTAGGATATTTATTATTGCATTTTAATAAATGTTTACTTTAATTATCAAAAATGAGATTAAATGAATTTTTAAATTTAATTATTTAAAAAAATGTAATTGACAAAAAAAAAATTACAAAGTAACTGGTAATAAAGATCGACTGATTTTTAATAACTGACTTAATAAAAATCAAAACAAAACTCTAAAAAAGTAAAAAGAACGGCGAGGACAGGACACGCAATTTTAGGATTACAAATGCAAAACCTTAACTAGCCCTAGTCTTAACCTCTAGGCTAGATCATTCATACGCTATTTTTACCAAAATACCATGTGCCGGCTTTACACAATGTTTTGCTCTTATAATTGTCCTATCAGGGAAAGGACAAGGAAATTGCAGGATTTCCTACTAATGCTAAAAGTCTTATGGAAAGTCAAATTTCGCTAGCGCTTCAGGTGCCTGGTGTGATAAAAGGCGGTAACCTATAACCTCATCTGCTGCAGTTCTCCACATTTGGCAACATATCGCTTTATTAGCAATAAAAAATAAACTAAAAAAGAAGTGAATAGCTGAACCTCTTTCGTAAATGTTGAATTCTGTAAAATTATATATATAACCCTATTAATTAAAATCTTAATTTGCAATGTATAAAGTAAAATGAGTTATTATAAATAACATAACATAACCAGTTTTAAATGATTTAGCATTATATTTTGTTTAATCTTTTAACGTTACTTCATCTAATATTAAAAATAGTGTAATATGTAATTTATAATGGAAAATGTATTTTGTCTTTTTTTTTTTTTTTTTTTTTTTTCACTGTGTTTTCCTTATTGGGAAGACTTATCAGCACATGTTGCTTATTTAATAAATTTATAATTTTTTTTTTTCTAGCTCATTCTTAATTTGAAATATATATTCTTCATCCAATTATTATATAAAAATATAGAGGATTGTTTCCAGTAATAGTGTTATAAATACTTTAATTTGTTTTATTTCTTATTCTAATTTTTCAAAGTTAATTTTTACTTTTATTACTTTAAATTTTTGCATTCAAACGAATAGTAATAAAAAAAAACTTAACAAAACTTGCACTAAAACAAATTAAATATTAACCCTTTCGTGGTCACGCACGCTTATACGGGACCGCACTTTGGTACTTGTAAATGGTCATGAACGCATATAGGCGGTCAGACTTTTGTACTTGTAGATGGTCATAAGCGCGTATAGGCGGTCAAAATATTCTACTTGTAGATGGTTATGAACGCGTTTGCGCGTTTGTGCTTCCCCCCACTTCTCGAGACTGGGAGTTAAAGAAGGCGTTTATCAATCACTCCCTCTTTCCACGCACACAATAGGCGTTAGGCAGACTATTTGTCAACTGGATTACCGTATTTTAAGTCGAATGCCTTAGGGAATTTCGTTTTCTGTTAATGCTTAAGAATGGCATTGTATTTCGAACCATATACTAGGCAAATTTATAGAATATCATCGTTTACTTATTTTATTTTTTTCTGTCTATAAGATTCTAATTCATTACTATAATAATTATTATTTTACATCATTAGCCATATAATATTTATTTATTTTGCATGTTCATTATTTATTATGTAATATTTATTTATTTTGCTCTTTTAAAGAATATACACGTTCTTTTCTTTCCTTTTTACTTCCAAATGTATGTCATTTTTTTCATTTAACTATAATACTAAATAACTAAACTTTTTTTTTCTTTACTTACAGCACTTTTGTTGTGTAATAATAATAAAAATCTCAAATATCCAATTTAACATTACACTTCAAAAATAATATTTTTATTTATTATTGTTGCGCAAATTTTATTCAAATTCTAGCATAATTTAAAACTAGCACCGTGAAACCTGTCTATAATGACGCTGAATGGGCCAGAAAAAGCATCGATGTAGATAGGTTTTCAATTTCATTATAAGTAGATTGGTAAACGGAAAAAAGGTGACCGGAAAAAACGGGACCGGAAAAAACGTGACAAGGAAAAAAGGTGACCGGAAAAAACGTGACAAGGAAAAAAGGTGACCGGAAAAAACGTGACAAGGAAGTGTTAAATATTGAATTTGGAAACAATGAATCTGGAAAAAAAATTAAAGCAAATCGGATGTTTCTGTCAAGAGTTATCGCGTTACGTACATACAGACGTAAGTGCATACATACATATATACAGAACCTGCGTGCACAATAGCCCTTGGGCTTTGATAGCCTGCGAGCAAAAAGCAGGATAATGAAAAAATTCCTCTAAAGAAAATGCCTCCTATCTTCGTCTTTATTTTGTTCCCTTTACAAGCTGTGTATGTAATTTTTTCCCTCCCTCTCCGCCTTATAAAACTTGTTTTCTCATATATAAACTATCAATAGCGAATTGAAAGAATCAATAAATTGTATTTCCTTAATACCCCCCCCCCCCTCCGTAGATAGCACTAACTTGTCTTTTGTAGAAGTCATACTAAACTTCTCTTAATGAAATGTTAAAATTGTATTTTCTTGGACCAAATCTTAGAGTTGTCAAACTCACCCATTAACTCTGCCCCCCCCCCCCCTACGCTGTAAGAAACTGACAGTGGAAAAACTTTACTTTAGTTTTTAGCATTTATTTATCGACAAGTTCAATATTTAACACTTCCTTGTCACGTTTTTTTCCGGTCACCTTTTTTACTTGTCACGTTTTTTCCGGTCTCGTTTTTTCCTTGTCCCGTTTTTTCCGCTCTTGTTTTTTCTGTCACGTTTTTTCCGGTCATCTTTTTTCCTAGATTCAATATTATTCCTAAGGAAGAATTTTTTAAAGATAGCTTGCTTGCATTTTAGTATTTTTAAACGATTTTCTTTGATTTGAGTAGCTGAGGTCGATCTGTACAAAGGACTTTTTTACTCCTTCTATTTTATTTGCAAGGTTTTTTAATGGGGATACTTTTACTTTCGAAACCGGTTCCGAAAGTAAAAGTATCCTAAATAAATTAAAAAAAAACTTTAAACAAAATCGAAAAAGAAAAAAACGGTCTTTCTATAGATCGATCTTAGGTAGCCAATGCAAAAGATTCGTTTAAAAAAATGGAAATAAAAACGAGGTATCTTAAAAAAATTCTTCCACCAAATAAACATTAGCGAGCGGGTGCTTTCGCGTGAGTGAAGTAGCCTATTAATTGTTGGAAGTAGATCAAAAACTCCACGCAATTAAACATCATAGACGGCTTTATTAAGTCCAATTGCTCGCAGTAATCTACAATGCTTTTTTAATATTTTAGAGCAAAAGTAAAGTAATTTTATTTTTCAATTTGAAACTTTTCCTTAATCATATGAGACAAAGTTAATGATAATTCTACCGTGAAGGCTGTATTTCAAAATCTCTACAAACGTATCATAATGTTGTTTTTTTTTCTATTCTTATCTCGATTTTCCTTTTGTTTATATGGCAGTTTACATGCAAAGAGATTTGCCATGAAAGAATTATTTCAATCAATAAAATGATGTTTACACAGTACTTCTCAGGTTGGGAGATATAACCTATCATCTCACCAATATGATTAAGCAAAGTAAAAAATAATAATCATTTTAAGATAGGTAATGCATTCATATGCATTAAAGACAGATAATCTTAACAAAAGTTACTCTTCCTTGTTTTTACTTGCATTAAAAAATAAATAAAAGTGTATTTTTACACATATTTATATGTGTGGTTTTCATTATATTCGACCTACTTATATTTTTGAATAACTGGATACTTGTACCGTGCATTAGTATATTTATAAGCAGTATATAGTCCCATTTTTAGCATTATTATAGCAAATACTTGGCTTAATATGAAAAAAGTTCTATTTGTATTTCTTTTGAAAGTTGAGGGGGGGGGGGAGAATCCAAAAACCATTCTTATGTTTATATCACTGCCTGTGTCCGCTTGGAAAATTAAAAACATTGTGTATTATTTGTGCTTTCTTTATATAACGAGCCCCAATATAGCGACTCTTACATTAAAACTGCCATATTAAAAAGCCCTAAATCTTATTTATTCTCACAGTTGTGTTTCACAGAGAAGAATCAGAGGTGTAGCCAGAAAAATGCTTATGAGACTACACTTCCCTGAACGATATCTACAATTATCATTATTTTTTACCTAATCATTCTACTAAATACAACAGAGTTGACCAAATGTTCCAGTGTAATTAATTCCAATGATACTTTAAAAGTTTCTATGAGTTTTCTTTGAAGTAAGGTTTGAAAGAGAGTAAATATCTCCCATTGTTATCTAATCCAAACTCTTGCAACCTGTGAATGACATCGAAATACTATCTCTAAGTGACTCTTTGAGCTTTGAGAAAACTATGATTGACAGTCCCACCCCTTCCCTTGTAAAGATGATTTCTAAAGGAAACAGTTCACAGGAACAGTAAAATTCCAAATAGTGGTAGCTTGCTACATATTTTTTTCATTGTCTCTTATTTAACAAAAGGATTATGAAATGTTTATGTTTTAAACTAGTTCTTTTAAAATTAGTATTAATCAATAATTATTAAATCATGAATATTGCACAATGTAACATAAAAGATTGTTGATATAAAAATAAAGTAGGGCATCATTAAAAAAAAATCTTTTCTGACATCACAGCAGAAATCTTAGAATAACTCCACCCCCCCCCCCCTCCCCAACGGAAAATAAAAACTGATAGCCGAAGAGTTATCTTTATTGTAGCCTAAGAATTATTATTAAACTTATGGTTATTTTTAATAATAAAAACTTTATTGCACATTTTCTGTATGTTATCAAATTCTGCCCCATTCCGCAAGCGTGCTTATAGAAGAATTTAGTAATTTAGTTATTCTACCTAAATACTTTTAAATAATCACTTTTAATGGTCTACTTTAAAAAAATGAAATTCGTGATATTTGATATGCGCATGTTACCTCCGATATCGTAAAATCAAGAAAATTTTTCTCCGATTAAGTCACACACTAATGACAATTTGTAATTCTAAATTATGAGGAATTTGAAATGCAGTAAACCAACGTTTAAAATGCACAAATAATGCGTGAAAAAGCAGCAAACAGCTGTTTCGAATCTACAGCGAGATTCTTCTTCGGTGCAAGAGAGGGAAAAAAGGAACAGCGTGCTAGAAAAGGCAAGGCTGAGCAAAATGATAGACACAGACGCGCTGCCTTATATACCCTATGCGGGTAGAGAAAGCGCCAGAAACAACCAATGAGAGAGAAGCAGTGGAAACGACTGGGTGGACAAGCAGCGACATCTACCGGAAAAGGAGAGAAAATGAAACCAAAAAAGAGGAAATTAAATTAATGCTTTCCAAATACTTGGAAAATCTGGAGTACTAGATAAGTCATTGACTAAAGAGTGAGAATTTTTAATGATGTGGTAAGCTTCCCAAAAATCAAGATCAAGGTTAGAAGAACATTTTTGAATAATGGTGGCTGAGGAAAAATCGAACCTATGATGAGAAGACCAAGAATGTTGAGCAATAGAAGAACGTTTGAGCTCCTGATTTTTAACATAACCTTCATGCTCTTTTAAACGGAATCTAAGAGCACGTTTAGTCTGGCCAATATAAGAAAGGCCACATTGGCAAGAGATTTGGTAAATACCCCAGTTATCTAGGCGATCAACGGGGTGTTTGAGATTTGAAAAAGTGATTTTATTAGCAGGAGAAAAAATAACATTAAAATCAAACCTTCTTAAGATTTTAGCAACTTGCTGACTGATTTTAGGAAAAAATGGTAACACAACTGAAGTATTAGAGTTGGACTTAGAATGCTTTTTAGAATGGACGGATTTCGTCAATTTCTTATAAATAGAATCAATAATATTAGAGGAATAACCACGATCAACAGCAATAGCTTTGAGGTAATTAAGTTCAGCACTAAGTAACTGAGGAGTGGAACAAACATTGGTAGCCCGAAAAACAAAAGTATTGAAAGCAGCGAATTTCTGGTTAGGGGGATGAGAAGAATGCCTGTGAGGTGGAAGACTGACAGCAAAATGTTTACGAAAGATGGTAGTCTGAAAGCCATTATCACAACGAATAACAAGGACATCGAGGAAAGAAAGACAGTTATTGGTCTCAATTTCAGAGGTAAATTGAATGCAGGGATCAATGGAATTCATAATAGAGAGAATATGATTAATATCCGAATTTATTTCAACCAGGACATAAACATCATCAACATAACGAACATAGAACGGAAATTTTAAAATTTCAAAAAGTTTGACCTCAAAATAGTGCATATAAATATCGCATAAAATTGGACTAAGAGGATTACCCATAGCCAAACCATCAATTATGCGGAAGAAATTACCATTGAAAACAAAAATATTTTGTGACAAGCAAGCGCGAGTGAGAAGGATAATTTCCTCGATTTCAAAATAAGAGAAATGGAATTCACAAAGCCTGTTCTTGAGGCAATCCAAAGCCCCTTCAACCGGAACGTTTGTAAATAATGATTTAACATCAAAAGAAACCATCATGTGACCTTGCGGCTTAAAATTATGGAGTTTTTTAACAAAATCAAAAGAATTCTTAACAGTGAAACAGTTACTGCTCAAAAGTGGGGAAAAAACAGAAACTAAATATTTGGCAAGCTTATAAGAAGCTATACCGATACTAGAGACAATAGGTCTAAAAGGAATGTCAGGTTTATGGACCTTAGGTAAAGCATAAAACCTGGCACAATGCCAATAGATGGAATAAGAGACTTCTTAAAGTTAGCAGGAATAATGGAAGAAGACTTGATGGCAGACTTAATAGAATTAATTTCACTAGTGGAAGGATCTTTGCGGATGTCCACATAAGGACCATAATTTATGGAATTTTTCCAAATACGAAGATTTGTCGAGAAGAACAATCTGACCACCTTTGTCAGCCTTAGTAATGATTAAGTTTGGATCAGAACGCAAATTTTTCAGACATTGTTTAACTGGAATTTTAAGATTGGGCTTATAAACATAAGAATTGAAATTAACAGTATTGGCAATGAGATGCCTGATGGACTCTTTTTGAGAAGAAGATAGAGCGCTATGCTTAAAGGCCCTTTCAATAGGAGCAATTAGATTAGGTAAAGAAGGAATAGCAGAGACAGAGAAATTGTTATTCAATTTGAGAGCATCGAGCTGATTGTCACTTAAAGAAACACTAGAAAGATTGACAACAACATTTTGGTTAACAACAGGCAAATTGCTGGGGTTATTAACGACAGGACTTTTACAAAGTTCATTAAATTTCTTCTTTAAAACCGAACAATGAAATTAATGGTTGAAATTAACTGGAAATTTATCTTAAAATTCCAGTTAAACAATGTCTGGAAAAATTTGCGTTCTGATCATAACTTAATCATTACTAAGGCTGACAAAGGTGGTCAGATTGTTCTTCTCGACAAATCTTCGTATTTGGAAAAATCCTATAAATTAATTAAAGATGGTCCTTATGTGGACATCCGCAAAGATCCTTCCACTAGTGAAATTAATTCTATTAAGTCTGCCATCAAGTCTTCTTCCATTATTCCTGCTAACTTTAAGAAGTCTCTTATTCCATCTATTGCGCATTGTGCCAGGTTTTATGCTTTACCTAAGGTCCATAAACCTAACATTCCTTTTAGACCTATTGTCTCTAGTATCGGTACAGCTTCTTATAAGCTTGCCAAATATTTAGTTTCTGTTTTTTCCCCACTTTTGAGCAGTAACTGTTTCACTGTTAAGAATTCTTTTGATTTTGTTAAAAAACTCCATAATTTTAAGCCGCAGGGTCACATGATGGTTTCTTTTGATGTTAAATCATTATTTACAAACGTTCCGGTTGAGGGGGCTTTGGATTGCCTCAAAAACAGGCTTTGTGAATTCCATTTCTCTTATTTTGAAATCGAGGAACTTATCCTTCTCACTCGCGCTTGCTTGTCACAAAATACTTTTGTTTTCAATGGTAATTTCTTCCGCATGATTGATGGTTTGGCTATGGGTAATCCTCTTAGTCCAATTTTATGCGATATTTATATGCACTATTTTGAGGTCAAACTTTTTGAATTTTTAAAATTTCCGTTCTATGTTCGTTATGTTGATGATGTTTATGTCCTGGTTGAAATAAATTCGGATATTAATCATATTCTCTCTATTATGAATTCCATTGATCCCTGCATTCAATTTACCTCTGAAATTGAGACCAATAACTGTCTTTCTTTCCTCGATGTCCTTGTTATTCGTTGTGATAATGGCTTTCAGACTACCGTCTTTCGTAAACCTTTTGCTGTCAGTCTTCCACCTCACATGCATTCTTCTCATCCCCCTAACCAGAAATTCGCTGCTTTCAATACTTTTGTTTTTCGGGCTACCAATGTTTGTTCCACTCCTCAGTTACTTAGTGCTGAACTTAATTACCTCAAAGCTATTGCTGTTGATCGTGGTTATTCCTCTAATATTATTGATTCTATTTATAAGAAATTGACGAAATCCGTTCATTCTAAAAAGCATTCTAATTCCAACTCTAATACATCAGTTGTGTTACCATTTTTTCCTAAAATCAGTCAGCAAGTTGCTAAAATCTTAAGAAGGTTTGATTTTAATATTATTTTTTCTCCTGCTAATAAAATCACTTTTTCAAATCTCAAACACCCCGTTGATCGCCTAGATAACTGGGGTATTTACCAAATCTCTTCCCAATGTGGCCTTTCTTATATTGGCCAGACTAAACGTGCTCTTAGATTCCGTTTAAAAGAGCATGAAGGTTATGTTAAAAATCAGGCGCTCAAACGTTCTTCTATTGCTCAACATTCTTGGTCTTCTCAACATAGGTTCGATTTTTCCTCAGCCACCATTATCCAAAAATGTTTTTCTAACCTTGATCTTCATTTTTCGGAAGCTTACCACATCATTAAAAATTCTCACTCTTTAGTCAATGACTTATCTAGTACTCCAGATTTTCCAAGTATTTGGAAAGCATTAATTTAATTTCCTCTTTTTTGGTTTCATTTTCTCTCCTTTTCCGGTAGATGTCGCTGCTTGTCCACCCAGTCGTTTCCACTGCTTCTCTCTCATTGGTTGTTTCTGGCGCTTTCTCTACCCGCATAGGGTATATAAGGCAGCGCGTCTGTGTCTATCATTTTGCTCAGCCTTGCCTTTTCTAGCACGCTGTTCCTTTTTTCCCTCTCTTGCACTGAAGAAGAATCTCGCTGTAGATTCGAAACAGCTGTTTGCTGCTTTTTCACGCATTATTTGTGCATTTTAAACGTTGGTTTACTGCATTTCAATATTCCTGCACAAAGGCTTTAATTGCTGTTTTAATATGAGGAATTTATTTATTTTACATTTTCCAACATAGTTGAAAAGGGTTTATGACTTCAGTTTGTCTGTCAGTGCTCTATCTTGCGCAAATATAATTCGATTTCCCTGAAATTTTGTGTGTTATTGACATTTACTATCGCATGATCACCATTGAAAATGAAATATGTAGCATGTACAGTTCACTTACAGCGGCATTCAAAAGGATGCCGTTAAATTACGACCAATGGGAAAAAATCGTTTCAAGTGCAGCACTAAAACATGCTTTCTGTAGAATATGAAATGCAAAGAATTTATTATTCATTTCCAGAGTCGCACAAAAGAATTCCGTTACATAATGATCTACGTGAGAAAATCGTTTGCAGTATATTTTAATGTAGATACTCTATTTCAAATGAATTTAAGTAAAAAGGTCAACGGTGAAAAGGTCTTAGCAAAAAAAATTAGTGGTAAAAATAATAATTATTATATATACTTAGATGAACCTAAAATTCAGATCTATTAGTTATTAAAGTTACAAATATTTTCAGTTATATAAAACTAATTCTAAGATTCAACTAAAGCCCGTGCAAAGTCCGCATATCTATTATTGATATCAAAAAAGTATATTATACATAGCATTACACTTAAAGGACACTAATAAATAGGTGCTGTGTATTGAAAAAATATATTCTGCTGGAGACGACGGCTGTTCATTAGTAAGCCCCTAGAAAGGGCGGGGTGGTAAACAGAAAATACAATCTATAGATTCTCTCAATTTAGTACATGGATAGCTTATGTATAAGGCTATTAACTTTTATATATTTATGGGAACTTTGACCAAAGACAGCCTTTTGGTGAAGAGAAAGGGGGAGGACATGGAATTAAAAGAAACAAAATTTTGCATACATTTAAAGGGGTCAAAACATAAACAAAAGTACTTTTTTCAAAAGTGAAGGTTTTTCATTATCTTGATTTTTATAATGTAAGAGGGGAGCAGAGTTAAGAGCGGGGTGTACGTGTGTGTGTGTGGGGGGGGGGGGGTAAAAATAAGTGGGAGTCAAAATTTTGAAGTTTCAACAAAGAAAACAAAATTTAAGGAATGCACAGCAGAAATGAAAATATTTTCTCGAAAGTAATTTAAATAATACTTAGGATCAAAATTTATTGAGTATGGCGTAGAGTCCTGCATCGGGTCGGGAAACCTTTTTTTTGTCGGTTGTTGGATTAACTTCTACAATTTTGCTGCAAATCGGGTTGATATTCATTGTTTCGGGTTCGGATTAGGTTTTGTCTCTTGCGGATCCGGTTCGGGTTGACCCGATTTTTCAAAGAATTTCTAAAATATTTTTTCTGGTGAAAAATCTGCATACAATAACAGTTTTTAAAGAAATGGAAAAATTGAATACACAAGGAAAATTGTAAAATCTAAATAATTTAGAAACTAGTTTTATTAAGCTTGTCTTAATACAATTTAACAGACATATTACAAAAATGGGATCTGTAGATCGAAGGGAAAATTTATGATAGTCATAGACCGTTTATTCAGAGCTATATTTCAATTTACATTTGTGAATATACGATCTTCAGCTGTGTATCGACCTATCTTTAACTACATTGTCAAAGGACTATTTCATCTTATTCCTCTATCTAAGATAAGCAAACGATATTACGTCGTTCAAGCCATTAAATAAAACTGTCATACAAAATTTCCCACAATTGGACTATTATCGTTCTTCCTCTTAATCATTTGATTTTCCTCTAATTTTTTACGCACACGCACACGCAAAAAAAAAAAAAAAAAAAAAAAAAAAACTGGAAAGTAAAAACTTTTTTTTTTCTTCACCATTTGAAAAATTAAGAAAGATATAATGAAAGTAATGTTTTATTAAATTTTGAACTCGAGTGTGAAAACCTAATTTCAAAATAAGACAGTTTTCTTTATAGATATTAAAATTATTTTAATTTCAGCAATCCACCCTTTACTAAAAAATATTTTAAATATTCACAAAAGTGCCCTTTTTCAACCGTCCTTTTTTAGTGCACTGTTCTTAGGTTGTCTTGGAATTCCTCTGTTAATGATCAGTAAACACTACGCGCATTATTATTACTATTAATTTTTATGGGAAACAGACTGCAGTACACATTAGCAATGTGTATCAATTATTACGGTTGGAATAATATACTACTATAAAAAAAGTACTACAAGCAGATATCGACCTAGAACGTAATTCGAGTTTATTCGAATTATTTTATACATCCATGTAAACGAACAATAAAGGCCACACTCACTATTTCCAATAGTGAACAGGCCTCCATATCATATATCGATTTCATGGCAATGCAAGTAATATTTACAAAGGTCAGATGGAAAAGCAGTACTAGACTTTTTCCGCGATGGCACCCCAAGCTCACAATTAGCCTAAAATATTAAAGTGTAACTGTATATTGTTTAAAAAGATACCAATGAACAGTACAAGTATAGAATTATTCAAAAATATCAATAAAATGGATGCAATTAAAGCAGTAGATATGATTAAGTGTAAGTATATGTCTTTAAAAACAGGGAAGAATCATTATCTAAAAGATTTTTACAATAATGCAAATGAAAGTATTATCTTTTTAAATTTATTGTTATTATTATTATTATTACTTTACTTTGTACAATCATGTTTGTTAAATGACAAATTAAATCATGGCAATCTATTTTTTTATAAATATATCTCATATAGACTAATACTATATGATCAGAATTAATGCTAATACTATATGAAAAGTATGATTAAAACAATCATAATGAAATGAATGTATTGAAACTGGAAAAAAAAAGTTAAACTAGATTTTGATGATTGAAATATTCATTTCGTTACCATGAGAATTAAACTAAGAAAACATTTATTTTAATGCATTAAACTACACTAATACTGTATAATGCACACTTATTTTAACGTATTTAAATATCCATTTTTAGTTATAGATTACTTAGAGATCACAAATATATTTTACAATTAATGTTGATTTCTTTCCTGCTCATGCTGACTGATAATTGTTACATCATATAAATCCAACTTATTGCAATTGCTTCAAGGTCTATGACACTAAATTTGGGGGGCTCTGGGCGAATGCCCCGTACAAAAACTGCATAATCTTCCAAATTGATTTTTTTTTTCTGACACATTCCTGAATTCAGTTTTGTTCATAAACACATGGAATTGGCAGGTACTCTTATTCAGAAACTATAAAGTCGAACATTTTTTTTCAATTTTCGATAAACATAGGAAGGAAGTCTTTTAGAAAATGCTGTTAAAGTTGGCGTTTTGAAAAAAAATTCTGCACACGGAAGCCCGATAAAGGTTACAATGGGAAAACGCTTGTATTTCTCGTCTAATTTATTTGTCGAAAAGTGAAAAAAAGAAAAAGTGAAAGAAAAAAAAACATTTGGTTTCAAATCATTTACATAGTCATACCTGCATTTGTCAAGCTTTTACATTTATATATTAATTCGTTAATGTGTCAAAATTTTTATTGTTAAACGAGCAATTTTTTTTTTCATCTAAATAATATTGACAAAAGTTAGCGGTAGGGCAGGCGGAAGAGCATTAATTAACCACCATATACAGGGCAGGCTCCGACTTAGGCTATGAGGGGGGAGGTAAGAATCATTCTGCCCCCCCCTCTATCTATCTATAGATTTTTTTGTGAATAATGTGGAAGTAGCTAGTAATAAACTTCATACTATTGTATTATATGCATAGGTTTTATATCTGGCACTGCTTACATCTGTATACAGAGTATCACAAAAAGATAATCACAACTTTAAGAAAAAAATACTTGTAGGAAAATAGTAGAAAAAGAATGATAGATTGTTTGATACGAGTATTTCTTTGCAAACATTTACTTTTCTTATCTACGTACGTTATAAGATGTCTAAAAGAAAACGTCCCAAATTGGTTATAAGTATTGGTTTTAACTTGCCACGTTAACAGAAAAACGTTAATAAAGAATTGCTTTTGAAAACTATAGAATCCTAAATTGTCATAATAAAATATTAATCATTAGTTTTCTAATGATATTTGCGTAGGTGGAGAGGTTACTGAAAGCGGAGGGGCGAAGGGGGACCGCACTTCCTTCTTAAAAGTTCGAAAATGTATGAATTTTAGTCACTTTTATTTAATTTTAAACATTTGACACCATTTAAATAAAAATCCTGACTACTCTCATGGGAGTCCCCTAAAAAGGGGGACCCGGGGAAGCTTCCCCGCATGCACCTACATAAGTCGGGCCCTGACAATATATATGTAATATACATATATATATATGTATTTAATGGACCACCATAACCAATAATTTTATATATTAAACTTTATTTTCAAAGATCTTTGTAAAACATTTTTATTTATGCAATGTATTGCCTAAATTGTGTTTCCTTGCGCTAAATATTATAATTAATAAGTATTTTTTACTCATACTTTGTTACACCCGACCCCTTTAACTCTGCCCTCTCCTACATTGTAAAGATCAAGATGATAAAATTTCCGTTTGTTAGTCAACATGATTATTTCAACCCCTTTAAAATATCTGTATGTAAAGTTTTTTATGTTCCCCCACTCTCTTCCTTCTCACCCCAAAGACTATCCTTGGTCAAAGATTCCATAAATATATAAAACTCGCTGTTCTTATACATAAGCTATCAAGGTAGCGCGTTGAAAGAACAGATACACCTGCTTTTCTTGAAACGCAGAAAAAAAATATAAGTATTACTGACTATGGAAGTTGCTTAGAGAATAGTTTTAATTGTGTGATGCATTTTCTCGCTGAACTATATTTGTATATCAATAGAAGTTTGTGGAACATAAAAAATTTTATACAGGGATACGCAAACCAACAAGATACATGGCCGTTTGTGTGCGTAATTGACTATTTTTTTAATTATTATAGAAGGTAATTGATAAAACTGGATTTCTAAATGTGTTATATGTTTACCATACTGTTTACTCACATATCTTCCTGCCACATATCTTGCGCCTTATTTACCGGTAAAATTTCATTACAGTTTTATAGATAGATAAATGTGTTAGAAAGTATTTCACAATCTATTCTTGAAATCTATTCTCACAATCTATTCTTCGTTCTTATTTTTATGAGCTTTTATTTATTATGCTGGAGAAAGTTTTCAAAGTTTCCATACATACAAATACGCAGAGATAATAATTACTACTATTTGTTTAAAAATTAAATGAAAAAAATAAAAATATCTTGAGAAGGAAAATTAAAACTGGTTTCATCCAAATCCTAAAACTTAAAAAAAGGATAAATCTTAAAAAGTGATAAAAAGTGTCATTTGATTTTTTTAAAACTCTTTCCAGTATAGTTGAAAAGCGTTTATAAATTCGGTGTCTGTCTTTCCTTCTGTCCGTGCTCTAATTCACATAAATTTAGTCCAATTGCCATAAAATTGATATATGTTATTTTTGTTTAATTTGGCATGTTCATTATTGAAAATGAAATGTGTAGCATGTAAGATTCGTTTACAGGGACACGCAAAAGAATGCCGTCACATTACGGTGAATTAGAAAAATCGTGTATGGTGTAGTTTAATGATATTACACTATTTTAAACATATTGGAATTTTTATATTTCACTAAGGAGTTGTACACTACAAGGCGATTACTGTAGAATATGATGTGCATAGAATTTATATTTCATTTTCAGGGACACACAAAAAAATTTGGCCTATGACCAATAATTGCTATAAGTTCGTTATCAGTTGCGGTATACGTTTTTAAATTTGACTGTTGTTATTATTGTTTTTTTTTATATTATGTGGTGTTTAGGTCATATACTGGGAATCACTATCGCAAGTACAATTCCGTTTATTGACAGAAATTGCTGAATGGGAATTTTCCTGCGGAACTAAATTTTTGCATACATACATACAAAGTTATAGAGCATATACAGGGCTGCACAAAAAATAGATATTTTTCCAACTAACTGACAGCAATTGCAGAAATTGGGTTTTCAAATGCGTTATGTGTTTTCTAATTTATTTATTTAGACACCACCTTTCTCCGTAATAAGCTGTAAAGTTTTGTTTCAATATTCTGAATGTATTGGAAAGTGTTTCATAATTTATGCTAGACACATGATTTTTAGCTCATGTTTCTTTTTACAAATATTCTTTTTCAATTTCTCCAAAGAATTTTTGAAAAAATACGGAGTCTTACTGTACTAAATATAAGAAAAAATACATGAATGCATTTCGAAATTATTAAAAATAGTGCTTAGTTTCCATCTGGTCTAAGAATGTTCAACTTGTGTCCCGCGGAGTTGCGAACTTATTGTTGTAAAGTTTAAATCCTTTTTATCTCTTTATGGCCGATGGACGCTGGAAGTTTTATGGGAGATAAAGTGAGGGGGGGGGAGGGAGGTATTACTCTTCACAGATATTTGAAATGGATTGTATTTTTCTCATTTTCAATAGGAGAATATATTAGGTACCTAAAATAATTCCTGTTATTGGAAAATTTTAAATGTAATTATTTTTCCTAGGTGGTGAGAAGGAGAAAAATGACACCCGAAAAAAAAAAGGGCACTTTTATTACAATGGAACTTACAAAAAGCACATTTATTTTGTATATTACTATGCAGACTTTCCATTGACCTATTTATACATAGTAATACCTGTACTAAGCGGAATCTTGCCTTAAAAAAATCCAAAGTTCTTTGGAAAATTTCTAATTCAAAATTATTATATTGCCCCTTATCATTTCGTTTTAAAGGGTTTCATTGTTAAAATTAAAACTTGCATTTAATCAGTAATACAGTCGTTCCCGTTTAAACGATTATTTTTGGTTCCAGAAATAATATTCGATTAAGCGGGGGTTTTGATTAAACGGGGAATCATAACTGTAATATGCGTAATAAAAAGGGAAAATACCCATCTACGGTATGTTTAATTAACAAAATAATAAATCGTTAATAGAATAACATAAACTAAAATAAATACGAATGCTAATATAAAGTAAATACTTATTAATTTAACGTCAGTATATTCATTTATATGGTTTACATCACACTTAATGCAGCTCGTTTGAGTTTGGTCAAAACTTTGCTACTTCTAATTTATGTTACTTATACTGCCTTTAAAAAATCGTTTAAAGTTGTTTGTTTAAGTGAAATTTTAAAGGAGTAAATATAGAGTTATTTTTCGAATGAGTGCAATATATCACAACGACCATCTCGAGTCTCGAAGTGACGACGCATTGCCATTAAAGCCTGATTAACAGCAAGAAGCGATGGTGGTGAGATCAAGGTGGGGAAATCATTTGACCTGTCCATTATATACCTGCCGACCAAAATCATTGCAGGAAGAACTGAAAATTTGTTTTCAGCGTAAAGGAACCGGAAATGACAAAAGGTGGAAGGAAATTCTAGCTGAAACGGGCTTTCTGCGCCTATTTTCAAACATCGGTCACACAGTTCTTATTCGATTAAGCGGGGAGGTTCGTAAAAGTTATTTGGTTTAAGCGGGGGAAAATAACATAGAACCAATAGGAATAAATTCGGTTCCGGAGAATTCTATTCGAATAAGCGGGGTATTCGATTATCCGTGACCCGATTAAGTGGGGAGGACTATTATACATATGCACAAGTATTACACCTATAATTCGTTAATGATGCAATACTATGATCACTTATTAATTACAGTAAAACCTGTAAAAAGGAAATCCATGTATAACATAATCCTGCCTTAAACGGAGAATTTTATATTCCCAAATACAAAATATTACACAATTACACCTAGTAAAACCTGTCTAAAACAGAATTTGTTTTCGTACCTAGTGATCTCGTATTAACCGGTTTTATTGTAATATACAGTGGTACTGTGCAGTGTTACTGATTAATTAATTCTGTAAAACTTAAATAATATATCTTTACTATCTCTAAACATGATTTAAGTATAAGAAATAGTGTACTTTATAAAAAAGAAACGCCTTAATATGTTTGGTTTTACTGTACTAAAACAATTGCCTGCCGAGACGAAAGGAAAGGTTGAAATAATTACTGCCACTTTGATTACATCAATAAATGTTTTTCTTTTAATGTTCTACATTTATCAGTAAAATAATAGGAATTAATAAAAATTCAAATTTGTTATCTGGAAGCTAAATTATAAGATCCAAAAATCCGCCTGTTTTTTTTTTTTTTTTTTTTTTTTTTTTTTTTATGTATGGCTGGAAAAAAGGTTATCAGTTTGTATTTTTTTCTTCTTTTTTTAAACAGGAATTTGCACATTTTGAAAATCTTATTAAAATTTGTTTTAATTCTTTTATTGCTCACAAAAAAAAAAAAAAATAAGTTAGAAGAATTATCATTTAGAAGAAGTTTTTTCCATTTATTTTGAATGCGCATTTGAAATACTTTATAATAAATCACTTTTTTTTGGTGGTGGAGGGGGGGGGGGGGTTAGAATATTTTAATGTATTTTCAACTGGTATATTCATCAGGATAATGTACAATATATCAGCTATCTCAGATTTATATCATAGAAAATCAAAGAAAGCAGATGTTACACTAATTTGCATAATGAGAAATTATTATTATTATTATTATTTATAAAAGAAAAAAAATAATATTAGCATTAATTGAAATTGAGATACGATGAATAACCCTATCTAAAAGTGTAACTAAAGTGTACTAAACGTTTAATTGAGATTCGTTGTATAGTGAGATCTATCGCTATGCGTGCGTTTTATAAAATGTAAATTTATTTAAAAAATCGATTACTTCCAGTTTAATTTTGTAATTAAATCATTACAAATTAATAAAATTTACAAGTTTATGTAACAGAAACTGTTTAGAAAAAAAGAATGCATTTAGACGAAATGAAACATGCTTGTTATTACGAAGATATAAATTCTTTTCAAATTTAGATAAAATTTAATAGCATATAAAGCAAATTATACTACATTAACAGTTTGCAAACATTATTCTAAGCAACACGGAACACACACCTGTATTCCTGAAAACTGCTATTTCTTTACATACTTTCAGATGTTGTCTGGGATTAACTAGACAATCGTTTTCGAAAGCTATTAGTCAACTAGTTTTAAACGCCCATTCACGCCTCATAAAAGACAGTGGACAGACGTTTCAATCATTCAGTGTCAGAAAGAAGGGGAAAGAACTAAATCCCTTAGCACTTTTCAACTACAAAATCACATAACCCCTTCTACCTTTTCGAACAAGTTTTTTTTTCTATTCAAGGCCTTTTTAAGGTACATTTTTATAATCTAGTGAAACGCTCAATGGGTTAAAGGAGTCAGTTACTATTAATAAGTATTTAGTAATAGCTTATTGTTACATAATGCATTCAACAGTAATATTGTCCTCTTGACCTTGCCCCCTGCTGGGAAGGATAAATGAGAACTTATCATCAAAACAGTGGTTAACATTATTTCTCTTTCTTAACTGGTAAGCGCAAGTATCATTTCCAACATATCATGCAGCTGATTTCTCTAACAGTCAATTATATGCGCACATGGCAGAAAAACAGGAATACCAAACACTGGGGGTATTGAACAATTTGGAATGAAATTATTTAATAAACATTTAATGCCTTTAATAATAGCTTTGTATTTTCATAAAGACATATAAAGATAATAATAAATGAATGGTAACAGGCTATTTGTAAGTAAAGAAAAATTATTTTAAAAAGGAAAGCTTGATTGATAAAAAATTATAACGATGTCAAAAGCAACTCCTCTAGAGATATATTACGAAATCAAGTGCCAAACAACTCCCTCCCACCTAATGTGATAACGTTATATATACACAGGCTGTGAAACATATGACTCACGATTTGCTAACCTCACTCAGTGTAGCCAATTCCAGCAAATTCTAATTAGACACATCCACTGTTTCCCCAAACCCATATAAGTAAGCATACAAACTTTATACAGGAATCGGGCGTAAATTAACACAGTTGCGCTATCTTGTGGACGGAGTGATAATCCACATACGTGGACATTTAGTGTGGCGCGTATTTTCTAAATCTTTAGTCACTCATGGTCATAGAAATGAATTTTGTTTGCCACATTTATATATTTATAGTAATATATTTATAGTTAAAAAAAATTTTGTTGCACCACGTGGGTTTTAATACTATTTTTCTGTTTGTATTTCGGTTTCATATTTGAAAATGCATTAATCTTATACTTCAGGGAAATTTTTATTTTGAAAGCACTTTCAATTACTAGAACGTTTCCAAATGTTTTAATAAACATGTTAGTAAAGTTGGTGTTGTTTTAGACTGCCGATTATCTGCACAAGGGATATATCCCCAAGGGGGATGCCCTCCGTGGGGGTCCTTTTAAGGGATCCTAACCCGTATTTACTTAAGGAAATCCAAGGTTCGAAGGAAACCACGGAAAACTCCGAACGATTTGGCAGGCGGGCGCGATTGGGTTCCAACCTGGCACCTGCTACCAGTTTTTTGAGCCTAACCTCTCAGCCATTTGTGGGGTCATGTTAGTAAAGAGAGAAAACTTTTGTAAGTATTAGAAAAAGGCATATTAAGTGCCGGTTTAAATCTAGTACTATAAATAATAATAATTATAAATTAAAAAATAAATTATTTATGGTTTGTTTTTAGAAAAGTTTATGTTGTCATACCGTATTATCTTTGGCGCTTTGTACATTCTTATTTTATTTCTTATATTATTTTGTATATTCCTTTTGTATATTTCTTATATTATTTTTTTCTTCTTTTATTTTGTTTAGAGGAAATTGTACTAAAATCGTTAATCAATGATTAAGTTGTCTGTTAATGAGTAATAGAAAAAATAACCAGATATGTATCAAATTAAAATGCGTTAATTCTTAATTTGGTTCCGGCTTAAAATTTATGTTTTTAAGATAATTTTCTGAAACATTTAGTGGAACACTGGAAAAAATATCTATCCAAGATTTTCCTTAAGAAAACTTTGTAGTTATTGCCGCATATATTGAAATTTTATGGAAACTTTTAATATTTACCCCAGTTGTTGAAATAGAGAAAATGCGAAGAATTATTAAATTTATTATTATTATTTATTTATTTATTAATTAATTAATTTTTACACTTTTCTATCTCAAATTTATATTTTATTTTATTTATTTTCTGTTACATAACTATAAGTACAACTTTCGACTATTCATAAACACACACATACATGAGAGATTCTTGCTGCTCCCTGAATATTTTTTTGTGCGTCAAGTGTGAATGATAGGCTGAAGCTAACATTTTCATTGGAAAAAGTTCTCATTTAACAAATGTCACACCTTAACAATCACTTATGTGATCATCCTTTTAAAGTTGGATTTATCAGAAACTGTTGGTGCTAAAAATAGACGAACAAAATATATATTATAATTTTATTCTTCAAAGCACTCGGCAAAGGTATATGTGAATGTTCAATAATAACTTTTCTTATGAAATGGCTGCATTAACATGGGTACTTTATTAAAATGTGGACAGTGACATTGATGTTTTGGCGAAACCATGACATTAGAAAATCCTGAAATGAAAATTAGAATAATCATGAAATTTGTTTACATAAAAAAAAAATTTCGATAATTTTACTAGCTACCCAGGAATGCAATAACGTTTTATTTTCTCTATAAAAGAAAATTTTCTTCAGAAAGTTTCGAAATCTACATTTTAAACCAAATTTCAGAGACGACAACGGCAGAAAATTGGTTACTACGTAACAATCGGCCATATTTTGAAAAGCATCCTACATGCCATAGATAAACGCTATTCCATCCTTTCGTTTTTAACTGAGAATATTGAATGAAAACCGGCACATCCTCAAAATTTCACTTGAAAATACATGAAAGAAAATCAGATATTCTTATTAAATATCCAGGAATCGAATAAAAATTCCTCTTTTATATGTAAAAAGTCATTTTTCTGAAAATATTGCGAAAATGAGCATTAAAACAGGCTTTTAACGATCCCATCATCACTAAAAGAGGATTATCAAACAGCAATCGTCATTAATTAAGAAAAAAAAATGAAAAGTCTATGTTTAAGGCTGATCAGAACTGCTCTGCTCAACAAGCGCAAAACTTTTTGACATATTTACACATTCATTTTTTAACGGAAAGATATAAAATTGGAAAGCCTGGCCATGGAAGCGATTTGGAATGGCGTTTTTTCCCTTTTTGGATTCATCCATTACCTATTGAGTTATAAGCGAATTTGATCACGTGACAAACCCGTTTTCCGCCTACTCTTGGGTGCTCTTTCTCCCTTCGCACGGAAATTCGGTTCAAAACGCCTACTTTGACACTCTTTTCTGAAAGATCTATCTCGTTTGCAAAAAAAAAAAAAAAAAAAAAGGAAAAAATAGCTCGATGACATAGTTTCTGAACAACAACACCAGCTAGTTTCGTGCATTTTCGAACAAAAATAAATAAATACATATGTCAGAAAGTTGCCCTTTTGGATTTGAGAACACCCTTAAGACAAAGAATTTTATAAAGGGCTCTGTTTTAAGACGAAAAGTTTTTTGAAGGGTCCTGTTTTAAGGTAAAAGATTTACATTTTACGTTTTTGATTACTGAAATTTAAAATGATCAGTTTAATTAATAACGTAAATAAAATTTATTAGTATTATTAGTTTTAACTTTTTATTGAAAAAAGGTCACAGCAGTAATAATAAAAACTTCGCAAAATTCAGTGCAATTTTGTATGCTACATTTTCTTTTAAAGCAGTATTTAACTAAAAATTATTTTTTTGAAATGCTGGAAACCATCTGAAAGAAATGTAATAAGTCGCAGAGCGTCTCAATTCTGTTATCAAAACTCCGCCCTAATGCCGGCCTTTTACTTCGTTTCGTATAATTCCGGGAATATTTGTAAACATTTATATGTATGAAAAAGAATTCTTGCTCTTTAAATTAAATTATGATTTAAACTGTTCTATATTATTAAAAAAATAAAAACATATTATTGACAATTTTATTAATTATATTTTTTTAATATCTCTAAATCATATACAAGAATTCTGCAATGAGATAAATTTTCAAAAAAGGTTTAGTTTAAAGCAAAAACATTTTCGATTAATTGTCTGAGCGAAGCGAAGGCTAATACACAACGCAGTATTACTTTCCGGTCAAAAACAGCTACGATGGATATTAAAACCTTTCGTAAAACCTGTCGTCAAGCATAACTCAAAAAATATTTGTCGGATTTCGGTTCTGGTTTTACCAGAAGGTACCTAAGAGGGTAACCTACTGAATGCACCTACTATGAAAAATAAGTTTCAATTCGTTTAAAAATTATATTAAAAAAACTGATAAAAAAGCACAATTTATCTACATACGTCACGGAAATTTAGTGTATGTCATTTTCACCGGCTGGATGTTTTCGTAGAAAACCGAATTATAGCACATGGAGCAAAGAAAATATGCCCGCACTAATATTAAAGTGCAAAAAAAATATTTAAATTTAATCAAACAGGAAAATAAATCTGATTTTTTTTTTTTCTATTTCAAAGAAAAAAGCCATAATAACGTAGGATTTCAGATTTTACGATAATCTACCCAATAGCATTTTGTAATCGCCAAGAGCAACCAACATTTATATTTTGCGTGTGAAAATTTGAAACAGTTATTTTATGTTTAAATAAACAATTTTTATTTGTGGCATCATTTATTCTTAATTTATTTATTTTTGTCTTTTTAGTATTTTAAATGAAATTTGGGTGCTTGTTATCCCGTCGACCAATTTCGCCAAATTATACAAATTGACATAATTTTTATTTTAAATAACTTTTTTTAAAAAATAACTTAATATTAATACTAAATAACTTAAATATTTTAAAGAACAAATAAATTAGTACAACATTAATAAAAATACAAATAAAACGTCGAAATTAAAATCACTTGATGACGTAAACACGTGTTGTGAAGTGAATGTGACATTTACGATCAACCATTATTGGCATTTAATCTTACAATTTGGCGACAGTAATTTGGTCGACGGGATAACTAACAAGTAGCGAAATTTGTACTTTTCCAGAATAGGCGTCTTATAGGTAAAGAAAATGGGTTTGGCGAGAGAAGTAAACTTTTCATGCATAGATTCTGGCAGCCTACTCATTCTTTCATGTACCCAAGCATTTTTTTACAGATTTAAACAATTAATTTAGTGTAAACAAGACATTTACGAACAGATGTCACATGCTCACCACGTTGGCACGATGTTTTTTCTGACGCCAATGTCATATACGCACCGGGGTACTTAACTGGCTCCAAAGTGTCTTTATTTTGCTTTATGGTAACCTAGATGTTGTTGTTTATTTAGTAATAAATTATTTATTTACTTTTATTTTCTTTTTTAAATTATATAAATTGTTTTGTTCGATAGTTATTAATTAAACTTTTTTTTTTTTTTTTGTTATTCCCTTTTTAAAAATATATATGTAACTGGTATTCGAAAACGAGGTTTTCGCCAAATCGGCGTCAGAAAAAAATTGCGCCAACGTGGTGCGTATGTGACATCTGTGCCAAAAAGGTTTATCTTTATTTGTAAAAAATAAACATAAACGTTCATCTGGCTTGTAATAAATTGTCAGGTTTGTATTTTTTTGTAACAAATCTCACTTTTTGAAGCCAGAACTGCATAAAGCTTTTTAAAAAAAACGCCAATGCAAAGTAATGTTGTACAGTGAAATTAGTTTAAAACATGTATTTTAAATGAAGTTAATGAAAGCTTTATATTTTAAATGAAATGAATGCAAGATGAATATAGTATGGAAAAAATATTGTCAATTTATAACCTGCGCTTGACTAACTTAAAAGTATCAATATTGCAATTGGTACATGCTATGCAAAATGAAACAATTATGTCATAACCACTCTTCGTGCAAGAAAAATGGCCAATATTTCGTAATCAGATACACAGGCAAGGTTGACGTCAAACAAGAGTAATACTAACAGCAACATTGTTATAACGGACGGGAGTTATAATAGCTAAGTAATAATGGCTTTAAGCACACATACCACACAAGCAGTTTTTTACATATGTTTCGAGTGAAGCCAACGCCCCCTAGATAATGGAGAAAGCCAAGGTGCCCCCCCCCCCCCCTTTCAGCTCTGACGTTACTAGTAGAAGGGATACATATCAACGTTCTAAAGGCGGGATGTTTCGATTTCGCTTTGTATTCGGAGTATGTTATTAATTATCATCATTGTTTATATTGTACTATTGCTACATATATGTAGATTAAATCTCTTATGATGCACACTTGTGAGCACTATTTTGCCATGAAAATAATATAAATACTTCCAAAGTTAAAATATTTTATTTCGAAATGATGAACGAATAAACGGTTAGAGATAATAAACCGGAAACGTTTCGTCCCTACAAATTTCATCAAAGTAAGTGTAAAATTTATTATTATGTTACTTGTTTTATTTCTATTGCATTTTGTTGTATCCTGGAAACTAAACTTTTTTAACAAAATCTCCTTAATGAATATTAGTAGTAGCTTTTTATGATCATTAAACCAATACTATTTAGCTTTTACAGAAACATTTAGGTACTACTACGTTAAAGATTTTCTTTCAAATAATTAATTTTAATATACAGTTAGTTGTTTTATATAATTAAATCAAAAACACGATTTATGTCAATTTTATTACTTGCTATTAAATTTAACGGAGTAAGTTACCGATACTCGTTATAACATGTAAAGTCGTAGTCGTAATTTCATATTGTTGTCCTATAATGTTTATTTTAGATTTAAAATGCATAGTTCTAATTTTTTTGTATCGCAATACATATGAGTTTTCGTGAATCAAAAGGAATGATTTAAATTACAAGTTAGTTCAAAATTACACTTCTTAATTGTCTTTAATAGAATAGTTCTTAGTATTTTGATGACATTTGGTAGTAACATAAATTTACAGATGATCATTTTTTAATATTTTGGTGAAATCAATTTGCGGTGCAATCTACAGTTTTGAACACAGTTCTCACTATTATTTGATACTTACTGCTTCAAATGATTGTATGTAAATTTACAGTTTCGTAGTTGTTACAAATTAATGACATGTAGTTAATTAGTTAATGACACATCTATAATCTGAGAATCAGTATATTTGGCGATAAAAAAAATGGCATAAAATTGTGATCAATAAAATCGCACTATTTTTTATAAGAAATAATTTTTTCAAAAATCTTTCACTCATTTTATAAGACTATCATTAACTGCTAATCTTACTATTAAGTTTCGTTAACACGAAATCTTGGCTGAATTAATCATATTTTTTTTCTATTGACGTTGTTAAAATAAATAAATAAAAAAATTGTTAAAATGTGTTTAAAAATTGCCCATTTCAAAATATATTTTTTAATTGGATTAATATAAATTATTTATTTATTTATTTTATTTATTCTTTCAAACATTCATAAAATTGAACTAGCTGAGAAGCCATCAGTATTTTAAAATAATTTTAAAATTATATATTTAAAAGTGACAATGCAAATATTTTAACGATATTATACCGTTGAGTAAATATAGAGTTTTTAAAACATATAAGTAAAAATAAATTGTTTCTGAGCATCATTTTGTAATTTTGTTAACAAATAAAGCTGATCATGTTGTGCTACAATACAAATTGTATTATTTCAAGTTTTAATTTATAACTGGATGTGATATATTATTTTTATATTTTTCATTCTTAAGCATCAGGCTAGGAAATTAACATAAATAATTGAGATATGTTATAAATAACATAAAATTTGCACTAAAATATGTTATTTTAATTTTCTACTAAAATTTAACTTTGGTTTGTACACTTTTAGTAATAATGCTTTGCATGTATATTATGTTCTTCATAATGTCTGTTATTTGAGAATAAAAATTGTATTATAATCTAATTTCTTGTTCTTATTTGAATGAGAGAAAATACTTTGTTTTGTTTATGTATGTCGTATTTTTAAAATAATCCCTTAAAAATATTCTATTTATTGAATTATATTTTAATCAGACAGAATAAGGAATTCAAGTATGTGTAAACATAATCGAATTAACATTATTTTCTGAAGTTAAAAATTTCCTTTTAAAGCACATTTCCCTCTTAATAGATCTGATTGCATGCTATATTTTTCACGGGAAGCATAAAAAAATTTCATTTTAGAAAGGATTCTGCTATGGACTGATTTCATTTTCTCGAATTTTATTGTATTTTCCTTTGCGTGAAACGATAAATGTATGTAACTTAAAATAGCAAAACAAATGTTTATATATTTTCATTACTTTAAAATGTGTACATGTATACATTCTATAAGGCAGTTTGGATAAGTATAAGTAAATATTTTTAAATTAAAATATTTTCGATGGGATAAAAATAGGGTGTAGTATTAATTAAAACTTTATTTATTTATATTTTTTTCCACGTCTCATACTTTTTACCATTTACATATTTATTTATTTATTAAACCTTTTAATATGTTTGTGTTTATTTTCACCTATAATTTCTCCTATAAGGAATTAGTTTTACAAATTATTATATTTAAACCAAACTTTTAATTTTAGGCAATACATATGTTTGAATAATATTTAGAATTAAACTTTAAATTCCTTTATAAGTTTTTATTTGTATAAATGTATTTCAATAAAATGAAATGTTTAACTGAAAATTAGAATATCCAATTAATTTTTTTTTTTTTAATATGCAAAATTTTAGTCATATCTGAAGAGATACTTAATCGGAATTGAAAAATGAATGACAATTTTATTTCTTTAGATTCGATTTATCCGTGATATCGTCCCTGCTACTGGTGACGTCAAAATTGCGTGTCTAGACTTTCTCCATTATCTAGGGGGCGTTGGTGAATCTCGATCATCAAGGTGCTAATTATTCATACAAGCAACCGTTACATAAACGAAAGTTTAAAATTTAAATGTAAATATATGCAATCTCGCATTCTCCCCCCCCCCCCCAAAAAAAAATAAATAAATAAATAAATAAATAAATAAACAAAAATAAAATTTTACAGCCATGAAATTTAATTGGAGTTAAGCGAAGCTTTTTAAAATACGATATTGGTTGAAAGCCAGATTACAGAATATTCCTATAATATTTGAATTAATCACGGTATATTTTTTTTTAGTCCGGTTCAGATTTTGCCAAGAGTATTTTATTTTTATTTTTTGTCAAAAGCCGCCTTTTCCCCCCGCAAGTGTAACTTGTGTTGATGTTGAAATAAATGTTTTGACTTATGCTATTATCTCTTCTTATTACTTTTATTTATTTACTTATTGTTATTCTTAATTAAATTAGTCAAATTGTGTTTATAAATTTATTTAATGTGTGTATTTTAAATTAAAAGAATGCATTACGAAAGGTGGCGATAAGAACAATATTAAACGATTTATCAATTGCGTTCACCTAAATGCTTTATTACCATGTGTTTAATTCCCTTCATGGAATTTCATTGTTATATGGACTTTGCTTTTATAAAAAAGCTTGACACAATTCGAGTTTAAGAAAGTGAGATTTTTTGTCAAATGATATAAACGACTATGAAAATAAAACTGAAGAAGTATTATACTTGTTTATGCATGTATTTTAAAAAATGCAAAAATGTCGGTATGAAACAGCGAATAGGTTGTGCGAAAGTACTTGTAAATGTGTTCCTTTTCTAGGCTATTCTATCTCTTGCCAGGGCCCTTAACAGAGGGAAGAGCTGTTTTAAAATTGATATGGATTTTTTTTTCAGGTTCACTAATCTAGATATTTCATCATTTGAATTAGTAACCAGTATATGGCCAATGAAAGATAGTATCTCATTTTCTTTACATGCAACAAGTTATTATTAAATCTTAGTTCTCGGCAATATCGCTCAGACTAATCCCTCTGAGGGAAGTCCTAGTCTTTTATTCCGTTGATATTTAGAGAAATGTATTGTCATTAAACAGTGAAATAAAAAAAAAGCAAAGAACAGTGACATTTGTTTAATGCCTTATGTCGGTTATATCCTTTCTTTATACAATTTGCACCTTAACTGTAATTTTATTTTCGTAATGAATAAAAATATATATTTTTTACGATGTGTAGTGTGTTTTTCCTATGAGATTTAACCAGGAATATTTCCCACTACACAGCCCATTTTCGAAATATGCATTTTTTCTGCGAGTTCAATATTCTTTAGTTGGAAGATTTTCTAAAGAGTAGTAGTAACCCGAGTTTACGGCAAGGCCAAAGAAAATTACATATATTTACCGGAAAATGAAGGAAGATCTATAAAAACCACGGCTACTATTGTTAAATGGTTTCTTAATACATCACACTTTACACTGTTATATTATTTTTTAAATCTTTTTAATAATTAATGTTTCCTGTTGAATTTTTCAAAATGTACTAGCAGATTATCTAACACGAAAAAATATATAACAAAAAGTCATCGTACCTAAGAAAAAAGTAAAATCACTATACGACTTTAGAAATTAATTGTATAAATTTTTCCTATACCTTTTTTCCCCTTCAGATGCTTATGGACTATACATATATAACGTTATGAACATTTTGATAATTTTGGAACCCATCCCCCTTTACGATATCATATTTTATCATTCGTCGAAACCTCTTCCCCGATGATGTCGTTATCAATGTCTAAAAACTCTTTTTATTTTTACATTCTCTTTCTTTCTTTTTATACGTTTCTCGTGATATACACATATGATTATACATTCTTTAGTCGCATATTTTAAAGGTTTAAGAAGTGAATAAAATATCAATATATGAAATAAATGTATGTCAAATAACATCTAAAGGAGTCAGTTACTATTAACAAGTATTTAATAATAGCTTATTGTTTTATAATGCATTGAACAGTAACATTGTCTTCGTGACCTTGCCCCTTGCCGAGAAGGATAATTGCAGAACTTATCAGCAAAACAATGGTTAACATTATTTCTCTTTCTTTACTGATGAACGCAAGTGTTATTTCCAACTTATTATGCTCCTGATTTCTTTAACAGTGAATAATATGCGCACATGGCAGAAGAACAGGGATGCCAAACGTTGGGATATTGAAATTTTGGAAAGCAATTATTTAATAAACATTTAATGGCTTTAATAATTGCTTTGTATTTTCATAAAGGAATATAAAGTTAATAATAAATGAATGGTAACAGACTATTTGTATGTAAAGAAAATGTTACTTAAAAAAGAAAAGTTTGATTGATAAAAAATTATAACGATATCAAAAGCAACCCCTCCAGAGGTATATTACCTTATGAAATGCCAAACACGAACGCCCCACTTAGTTAAGACAAGGAAAACTTAACAGCACACAGATACTTCTTCGTTATTTTTAAGTGTTATTTACTAGGTTATTCACACAGGGTACTCATTAACGTGCTTTGTTTTCATACATATACGGTACTTGAATTTTACTGGTGTAGATGTAACATACTTATAGTTACATTTTTTCCTGTTCTAGCACATGGGTTTTAATACTATTTTTCTATTTTTGTTTCGGTTTCATATTTCACAATGCATTGTTCTTATATTTCAGGGGACATTTTTTAAAAAAAAAATGCAGTTTCAATTACTAGAACGTTTCCAAATGTTTCAATGAACATGTTAGTAAAGTTCGTGTTGTTTTATGACGGCCGATTATCTGCACAGGGGATGCCCCTCGTGGGTGATCCTAATTCGTATTTACGCAAGGAAATCCAAGGTTCGAAGAAAAACACGGAAAACTCCGAACGATTTGGCCGGCGGGCGCGATTGGGTTCGAACCCGGCACCTCCTGTTTACCAGCCTTTTGAGCCGAACATCTCAGCCGCTGGTGGGGCCATGTTAGTAAAGAGGGAAAACTTTTGTACGCATAGTTGAGCTCAAACCAATTGGTAGGCCTCCCAACTTGGCTGAATCTGAATCTGGAAAAAGGCATATTAAATGTCGGTTTAAGTTTAAATCTAGTACTAAAAAAAAAAAAAAAGATAATAGAACGTAAAAACAAACAATTTATTGTTTATGTTTAGAAAAATTGAAGTTGTCATTCTGTATTAACTTTGGCGCTTTGTTCTTTCTTATTTTTTTTTTAATATATCGTTTTGAGATATATTATTTTGTTCTTTAGAGAAAATTGTACTAAAATCGTTTATTACTGATTATGTTGCCTGTTAATAAGGAAAAGAAAAAATAACCAGATATGTATCAAATTAAAAAACGTTAATTCATAATTTGGTTCAGGCTTAAAATGCATGTTTTAAGGCAATTTTCTGGAACATTTAGTAGAACGATGGAAAAAAAAAATCCATCCAATATTTTCACTAAAGAAAATTACGCAGTTATTGTCACATATATTAAAATTTTATGGAAACTTTCAATATTTACGATAGTGGTTGAAACACAGACAATTCGAAGAATTATTAAATTTATCATTATTATTATTATTATTTAACTATTTATTAATTCATTTTTACACTTTTCTCCCTCAAATTTCATATTTTATATTATTTATTTTCTGTTACATAATTATAAGTACAACTTTAGACTTATTTATACACACACACATATACCGGGTGTCCCAAAAAGAACTGACTGATTTTAAAATTCAATAACTTGTAAACGGTGACAGATATTTAAAAAATTCTTGCAGGAGGGTTATGCATAAGGTCAAAAGTTTTTTTACAGTGATTTTCAATTTTTGTTCGAATTACAAACAATAGATGGCGCTGTAAGCAATAGTCGCTAAATACAGGCTCGATTTTGGGTCCTTTATCTTGTTCCATGTGGAAAAAGGAGATGGAAATGTATTATCCGGGCAACGAAGTACCAAAATTCGAGCCTGAATTTAGTGTCTATTGATCGCAGCGCCATCTATTGTTTGTAATTCGAACTAAAATTGAAAATCACTGTAAAATAACTTTTGACCTTATGCATAACCCTCCTGCAAGAATTTTTTAAATATCTGTCACCGTTTACAAGTTATTGAATTTTAAAATCAGTCAGTCCTT
Source organism: Maratus speciosus (assembly GCA_963932465.1). Lineage (NCBI taxonomy): Eukaryota > Metazoa > Arthropoda > Arachnida > Araneae > Salticidae > Maratus > Maratus speciosus. The sequence goes on from OZ010797.1 coordinate 124,622,435, forward strand.
TTTGGGACACCCGGTATAAGAGATTCGTGCTGCGCACTGTGTATTTTTAGCTGCGGTCAGTGTGAATGATAGGCTGAAACTAAAATTTTCATTGGAAAAAGTTCTCATTTAACAAATGTCACACCTTAACAACAACTTGAGTAGTAATCTTTTTAAAGTTGGTTTTATCAGATGCTGTTGATGTTAAAAATAGACGAACAAAATATATATCTTAATTTGATTATTCAAAGTACTCGGAAAAGTAGTATAAGTTATTGTTCAATAGCAATTTTCCATATGAAATGCCTGCATTAACAGGGACACTTTATTGGAATGTGGACTGTAACATCGATTAATTGTCCAAACCATGATATTAGAAAATCCTGAAACGAAAATTAGAACAATCACGAAATTTGTACATAAAATTTTTTCGATAATTTTACTTGCCTTCCATGAATGGAATAACGTTTTATTTTCTCTATAAAAGAAGATATTCTTTAGAAAGTTTCGAGATATGTATTTAAAACCAAATTTCAGAATCGACAATAGCGGAAAGTTGGTCACTAAATAACAATCGGCAATATTTTAAAAAGTATCTCATATGCAAAAGAAAAACGGTATTCGATCCTTTTCTTTTTAACTGAGAATTTTGAATGAAAATCAGCACATCCACAAAATTTCACTTGAAAATACATTAAAAAAACAGATATTCTTATCAGATATCAAGAAATCGAATAACAATTCCTCTTTTCTATGTAAAAAGGCATTGCTCTGAAAGTATTGCGAAAATGAGCATTAAAACAGGTGTTAACGATCCTTTCATCACTAAAAGAGGGTTATCGAAGAGCAATCGTCCTTATTGGAAAAAAATGAAAAGTCTATGTTTAAGACAAAGAATATTATAAAAGGCAAAAAAATATATAAAGGAATCTGTTTTAATGCAAAATTTTTTTGAAGAGTACTGTTTTAAGGTAAAAGATTTACATTTTACGTTTTCGGTTACTGAAATTTAAAATGATTAATTTATTAACAATTTAAATAAAATTTATTAGAATATTATTAGCGGCGGTATCATCTTTCTTTGCAAAATTTCTTGTTGGCACCAGTAATAAAAGGACAGAAAGTTTGCCTTATTTTATTAGAGCATTTTTAAAATTTTGTACTTGAAGGAAACTTCCTTTACAAAAGTGGTGTCAACCGAAAAAAAAAATGTGCAAAGGACGCCAGAGTCGAAAGGGTTAATACAAGTACTGTCAAGAATATTAATTGAATATTCGGTATTTTTATTACAATCATTCAGCTGCAGAGAGTGCACGATATGCACGTTACCATCATTCAAGGTAAGATGTTTATGAAGAATTTCCTAACTGTTGTTCGAGGTATTTGCAGTTCACATGACGCCCGCCGAGTGGGCTTCATAGAAGTAAGGTGATATGCATGGGGAACGACATCCACTGTTGTACATACATATTTTTATAATCAAGCAAATACATTATGACCACCCTATATTACAGTTACATTAATAATATTAAAGAAGCAAGTCACCATTGCTAGCATAGATAAAAAAGAAAAATCATGCATCACGCATGTATTATGAAACCCTTTCCAACACTTCCAGTATTCTTTAATGAAACTTCTCTGTTTAACCCTTTACCGGGCGGTGTCCACAAAAAAGACACATAATTTTAATAACAAAACTGACAAACGGCACCGAGAATATTTAATTAAAATTTTCCTTTTATAAAGTAAGGGAAAGTATTTACTTTCTAATAAATTTGTTTGTAAATTCAGTATATCATTTCACAAACACATTTACTCCGCACTGGAAAGGGTTAAAAAGGTAACAAAAAACCTAAGTAAACATTTTATAAAAACCATAACACATTTCAAAACTAGATTTCATCAATTATCGCCCAGAGCTGAAAAAGTAGTCCGATTCTTTTATTCCGCCCTGCATTTAATTTACAGATTTGTATATGTTCTACATAGTATGCTAAAACTTAGCTTAGTAAGAATATGCATAATAGTTTGAAAATTCACCTTCAGCAATTTCTATTAATATACGGGAACATACTTGAATTCTTTTGTATAGCTCTGCATATTACCAACAGATTTTTATATGCATCACATATTAAGTTACAATTTATTTCAGGCTGAAACGTGGTTAAAACTATTGAAATAGCACTTCCAGACATTATCATCTATAGGTGGGCATGCATTCAGTTCTTTGCGCGGACCGACTCCTTTACCTTGAGATAAGGATACATGTAATCCAGTTTAGAAAGCCACATTTCCAAGTTCAACAGACGCGTTGTAGGGAGAGCAAGTCTTTCTCAACAACCAATAAGAGATAAGAGGAGTCGGGGGTATTGAATTTAGGAATCCCGGTCAAATTTCCAATATAAGTCCCTATCGGTTTTGCCGATTTTACATTAACTAATAGACATAAAGTTATGAAACAAAATTATGTGAAAAGTTGAAGGTTTAATTTACACCTGGATTTTTCAGGTTGATTTCGTAAGAAATACTACCTATTACATTCTCCCTTATGTTGGAACGTCTGAAAATTTTTTGTAGATCTACGCCAATCATGACCCCTAGAACCAAAAAATACCCCCCTGTTCAAAACATTATCTATCTATCTATATACGAATATCACTTTTTTATGGACACGATAACTTCCATAATTCTGCACAAATCTCTTCCAAACTCATACATAAAATCAAGGGGAAGAAAATCTCAGCCAAGTTCGTTAATGGGTAAAATCGGACCAAGGGTGTGGAAATAAGGATGGGTTTTGTAAAAACAAAGAACATCATAACTTCTTAATTATAATACATATGAAATCAGTTTAAAGTTATTATTATTTCTTGGAAAAGGGCCAAAAATTTATCTATCACAGATTCTTGATAAAATTAAAAATGGTCTCAAGAGGGGAAAAAAATAGGGTTTCTTGAAGAAAAAAATTCATAACTTCGTCCATTTTTAAGAAATCAAATTCACTTAAACTTATTATAAATCTTCTTTATTTTATCTACAACTTTTACATTGATAAGTTTTTGATAGGACCAACTCTTACCGCAATAAATAAATAAATAAATAAAATTAAATTAAATAAATAAAATAAAAACGAAAAAAATGGGGGGGGGTGGAGTTGAAGAAGAAAAAAATTATAACTTCGTCAATTCACAAACTATCCAATCCGCTTAAATTTATGACACATCTTCTCAATGTTATCTACAACTTTTATACTGACAACTTTTTGATAGAACCAACTGTTATAGCAAAAACAAATTAAACAAATATAGTGGTTGACGAAAAAAGTAACGTATTAAGGGTGTACTCAAATCCAAACGGCTTATTTTCTAACTCATTTTTAAATTCATTTTCGCACTCAATAGCGTCCAGTTGGCAGGTTCTCTTATTCAGAAACTATATAATGTGTTGTATTGGTCTTTTTTTTTAATATAAAGGCAGAATATATTTAAAAAATTGCTGTCAAAGTGGGCATTTTTAACCGAATTTCCCGAAGCGATACTGCTGGAAACGAAAAAAAAATGGTCGTACTGAGAAAAATAATTGTTTATGAATAACGTTTTAATTAATTGAACGAAAAATGAAAACACAGGTCTTAAATCTCTTCAAAAATTCACGTCAGCAAGTTTCATGTTTTTACTTTTAAAAATAAGTCTGAAAAAGTGTCAGAAAATTTCAAGTTATTGAGCGTGGAAAAACGTTTTTTCTGAATATGATTCTGATAAAACCAGCACTTACAGAAAAATTAAATTAAAAATTCGTCAAAAGCGGCCAGATAAAACTGTTAAACTGGGTTTATCTCTAATCTTGATTTAGTTTTTCTTGGTGAAATTAGTACTTAACTTCGAATTCTACCTCCGCCTGTAGGCCGAACCGGCAGGGATTTTTTTTAATTTTCAGAATCTTTTATGGATAAAATTTTACAAAGCAGTGAGGAAAAAAATGCCTCCATTTTTCGAGTTCCAAAATTACAAGTAATATCATAATCAAATAGCAACAAAAATCGAAAATTTGATCAACGTCGAATACTTATTATGATCTCAAATATCATGTGCAAAAAAGAAAAATTCAATAATATGCAAATGCGAATGAGAATCGGCGAAAAGGTCTTTCATAGGTTTAACATTAACATTGTATTCCCCAGCGCTTGTTTAGCGGGAGCCTTAAGCTTTATGAACGCGTTTTATGTATACTTTAGAGCTTTATATCCATATTACTGTTTTAAATATATATATCAAGTTTTTAATTATTGTAATACAGAAAATAATAAAACACAGTTAATGTCTGCTTTTAATTGTAGTTAATTTAAATTAATATATGTATATCCAAATACTACTAGTTTTATAATTCATAGAAATATTTATAATTATATATATTTTTTGTTTTTAATTAACTTTTTACTTTCATTATTATACTTAAAGTTAAAATACTAGTGATGATACCCAATCTAATATTTATTTTCCTCCATGTAATCTGTACAGAGATTAATAAAATAATCCATAGATGTAAATAGTTCTTTTTTAATAATAAAAATGTTAGTCACTTAAATTAATAATAAATACTGTGTAATATACTTGTTATATTTCAAATAATGATAATGGAGAACTTTTTATTTTAGTTGCATCAACGAAGCTCATATAAAAATCGCTTATGAATTACAGTTGTAAATGCTATTAATCAAATAATAATTCCTGTAACAAAATTAACTATTGCACAGTATTTAATAACAATTGCTTCGAATATGTGGAGTAATAACATTTATATTTGTAAGTTGTGTGCCATTTATATTATATACAATATGGAGAGATTTTTTTTATAATCTATGTTCGTACAACTAAAGTAAAATATTCAGCTGAATTGTACTCGATTATTTCTATTTGAAACAACACGAATGATAATAATAATAATAATACGCAGTATTTCAGGGTTCGTACGGGTACCGTTATTTTCAAGGCCAAGTATCAGAATTTTTTTAATAGAAAAATATAGTTTAATCGGACGAAATTTCACTTTTATTTAAGGAGAGATTTTCCATAAGAAAATACTGGGACCGAAGAATTTTTTAGTCGGGAAATTCAAGAACCCGTACGAAACCTGTATTTGTTATCGTATTAACCCCTTGAAGGGCGGTGGGGATGATTAAAAGGTGGTTTAATTAAGATTTGGATATGAAAATTTTTTTATTAAGTTTTACTTTTATATCTTTGGGGGAATTTAGTTGAAAAATTGGTTTTCATTATTTTGTTAAAAAAAAAAAAAAAAAAAAAAAAAAATCAAGATTTCCGGTGGGAATTCAGCATTATACAAACGCAATTTATTGCCCCTTTAAGGGTTAAGTGTCTAACATCTCGTCGTACTATTAACTACTACCTTAAATTTTTATACGAAAACATTTACATTTGTAAATTATTTTATTTATCTCTGTACAAGTGACATTGGTAAAAATAAATGTGAAATTTAGCACCATCACTATTACTTTTGCATAAAATATAATAAAAAGAAATTACTTAACCCGGGATTACACGCGCAGGGTATGTCATACCCAGGCTGGGCACGGCTATTACATTTCTCACCACAAATTTTCGAAAAGTAATCTTCAAAATATTTTTGTGAGCAGCGTCAACGATTAAATAAAATGACGATTTGTGTTTGAATTTATTGATGGCAAAGTGTTAATCTAATCTAAGGGTAGGTGCCAGACGAAATTTGACACCCTGGTCCTCCAGGTTGGGGGTTATGACAATAGGCCTGCTCCCTATTTCATGTAAAAAACCTCTCCTTGCAAAAAGAATCTACAAGAATAATAAACCGGATGCTTCTAAAAATCAACGACTAAGCCTGCGGAAAAGAACAATGATTATGGCTACATGGAATATACAGGGTATTAGATCAAAATGGATTGATGTAATGAGAGAGATTAATGCGATGAAAATTGATTTGATTGTTTTAACAGAGACTAAGAAAAAGGGGTCAGGAATTGAAAAAAATGGAGAATTTATTCATATATATTCAGGAGTTCCAAAGGAAGAAAGAGCAAAACGAGGAGTATCCGTTTTAATGAAAAGCAAATTTAAGAGACATCTCAAGAATTTTGATGCTGTGGATGAAAGAATTCTAAAGATTAATATGGATATTTTTTGGGAGAAGAATTACTATTTTATGAATTTATGCTCCGAATAATGATGAAATTAATGAAGTTAAAGATATGTTTTATCAAAAACTGCAAAAAATCACTGATGAAATTGGAGGAACAAGAAAAATTATAATGATGGGTGATTTCAATGGAAGAACTGGATGCAGGAAGAGAGATGATATTGTTGGTGAGTTCGGAGAGGATGTAGTCAATGATAATGGAGAAAGACTTATAGAATTTTGCAACACTAACGACCTAAGGATTACAAATGGCTTTTATAAACACAAAGATATTCATAAATATACGTGGCATCAGCATACTAGGCAACTAAAAACGATTATTGACTATATAATTATTAAGCAAAGAACCCACTTAAAACTCTTAGATGTTAGAGTCCAAAGAGGAGCGGCATGTGGCTCAGATCATTTTATGGTGAGAACAAAACTTGCATTTCCTTACTCGACTAAGCTAATTAGTGAGGAAAGGAATTATACAGAGATGGAAGATATTGATGTCTCAGAATATATGTTGGAAGGATTGACGGAAGAAAGTACAAAAAGACTCTTTCAAGTAAGATTAGATGAAAAATTAGAGGAAAGAAATTTTACTAATACAGCTGAACTATATCAACATATTAAATTAGCTTTACACCAGGCTGCAAATGAAGCATTGGGACAAAAAAGAAAGGGAAGAACTTCCCCAAAAAATTTTTGGTGGGACGAAGACATTGAAAAGACTATAAAACAGAAAAAAGAAGCCTATATTAGGTGGATGAGTTCTAAAAAGGAAGAGGATAGACAGCTTTATAGAACTATTAGAGAAGACACTAAGAAATTAGTACTAGAGAAAAAAAGAACATCATGGGGGAAAAAATGCAGAGAAATTGAGACATATATAGGAGGAAGACGATGCACAGAGGGATGGAAGTTTTTAAAGAATATTAGAAAAGCAAATAATAATTCATGGCAAGGCATATCTGTGAAGGAATGGGAAGAATATTATAAGACTTTGCTTACGGAAACTAGAGATGAATTTCAAGTAAATAATTCTGGTATTGACTTTGTGGGACAACCTATGATGTTGGAGCTTGAGAGTGTCAAAAAAGCAATTAAACAGTTAAAAAATCAAAGAGCAAGTGGCCCCGGAGGAATATCAGCAGAGCTGATCAAAAATGGAACTGATAAATTGTTCAGATTAATTACACAATTATTCGAAAAATGCCTAAACGGAGAGGTAATACCAGAAGAATGGAGGATTGGATATTTAACATCAATATATAAGAAAGAAGACCGACAAAAATGTGAGAATTACCGAGGCATTACTGTAACAGCAACATTTAGTAGATTATATGAACGAATTTTAAAAGATTTCATTGAAGAAGAAATCAGAATGAAGGAAAGTGAAGAGCAAAGTGGATTTAGAGCAGGAAGATCATGTATGGATAACATATTTTGTCTTAAACAAATTGTTGAAAAGGAAATGGCAGTAGGAAATCAAATTCATCTTCTATTTATAGATCTTACGAAAGCATATGATAATGTTCCAATCGCAAAATTATGGAATGTATTAAATGAAATGGCTATAAATCCAAGTACTATTAGAGCAATTCAAGAACTTTACAGACAATCAAAAACAATGATCAAAATAGGCCAAAGATTATCAAAAGGTTTTATAACAGATAAAGGACTCAGACAGGGATGTCGTATCTCCCCAACACTTTTTAAAATTTATGTTGTAGAAGCATTGAAAATGTGGAAAAAGAAATGCAGAGGAATGGGACTTAATATGAATGGAACGTCAATTTTTACTCTACATTTCGCAGATGACCAAGTTATAATTGCAAAAAGTAAAAAGGATTTAGAGGAAATGACGGTGAAAATTAAGGAAGAATATGAGAAATGGGGACTTAACATGAACGTCAGCAAGACCAAATACCTATGTATAGGAGGAAATGAGACAGACCTAAATCTAACTAATAACATAAAAATAGAAAGCTGTAAGCATTATAGATATTTAGGTGTAGACATTAATAGAGAAGGAAGAGACTCACAGGAAATTAAATACAGAATTTGTCAGGGGAAAAAGGCTGTAAAAATATTAAATTCTATTTGGTGGAGTAAGGAGATCTCTAGGAAAAGAAAGTATAATATATACAACTCTATTGTAAAGAGCATATTGTTATATGGAGCAGAAGGATGGAGAATTATGGAGACAGAAAGAAAGAAATTAGCGGCAGTAGAAATGGACGCCCTAAGAAGATCATGCAGGATATCAAGAATAGAAAGAGTAAGAAATGACAGAATCAGGAAATAATGAAAATAAAGGGAACCATACTAGATGATATTAAAAAAAAGCAATTAATCTGGTATGGTCATGTCAAAAGAATGGATAATGAAAGACTACCCAAAATAACATTCAACTATGAAACAAACAAATAAATTAAACGGGGAAGACCACGAAAGACCTGGATGAATGATATCTCAAAGGCAATGAGGGATAGAGGTCTGGAAGAGGAATGGACTCTTGACCGGAAGAAATGGAAAAAGACTCTTGGGGATTCCTCGGATGGCGGCATCTGACGCCATAAACCGAGTTTATATATATATATAAGTGTTAATAGTTCAAATTCGGGATATGTGCCAGCATTCCCGGGTTAAAAAAAATATTAAAACATGTTTCTACAAATAACAGAACTTAAATATGAAGATATATATTAATTTAAAGTTCCCTCTAATTTAAAAATTCGTTCATATTTATCCTTCGCCGCAACTGGATTTCTTAATTAGACGTCGAAACAATGACAACGAAGGATGCTTATACCATACAGGTACTCCCAAGCTGTTACAGGTTTCAGATTAGTGTTGGGTAACTCATGCATGAAGCACCTCATTTGTCCCATACACCATGACAATTTGTCCCAATACCTCAAATTTCAGATTTGAGGTACCTCCGAAATTTTGTCATGTTTGCGTCTTTTTGAAGCGGCGAGACGCGAGAGCTGTTTCGTTTCAGGAATATGAATGAATGCGTGTGTGCTGTGTCGTCATTTGTTTGCTGGGGAAAGAGTCGGAGTCCAACAGGACTGCGGCCTACGTTTGAAAAAGCTTAAGCTATGGGAAAAGGTGAAAATGAAAGGAAAGAATGTAGCAAGATAAAAACTGAGACGAATTTGGGGAGGGATAAAGGAGTTTGGTTCTGATGGGAAGAAAAGAAAAGAGCTATTTTTCTTCTCTTTCTTTTAATATTATTGAATTCATACTTCCCAACTTGTGCTTGTGCTGTGCTTGTCATTTAAAATAGGAAAGAATTTGACATTGAGTCACTTAAAGAGTAGAAACGAAAACTGTTCCAACCAGCCATGAGCCGTCTTTTAAAAAATGTCACGTTTTTTTTTATGCGGAAAGAGGCTCATTTAGAGGTCTGCACGGGTCGTGATTTTGAGGTCCAGGCCCGACCCCAACGAAAACTATCTTGGCCCGGTCCGGCCCGGCCCGGCCCGGCCCGGCTCGGTGTAGAACATAAAGGTTCGGCCCAAGTCCCACCCTGCACGTTTATATTTTCGCAGTTCACGGCTCAGACCGTGCAGAAATAAGTAAAAACAGACCAGGCACATACTTATGGGATAATTTTACAGTATATTTTAAAATTACGATGTGTTTGCAAGGCAGAAAACACATAATAGCAAAATTAATGATTACTCAGATTCTTAGATGTTCCAGTATTAAAAGAAAAATTCATTAAAAAATTAATGTAGTTTTGAATAAAAGAAAAAAAAAGAGGGTTAAAAAGTTAACTTTTGAAGCTGTATAATAAAAAGTAGATTTATAAAAATATTTCAAAGGGGGCATTTGTCCCGGGCACCAGAACGAAAGGCGAAGGGGGGAGGGGGGGGTATGAATATTTTATTTGTCGTTTCACCCAAAAATGTTTACATGCATACATGAAATACAGAGGAACTTGTAAGCTAATGTTAAACCTATGGGAGTGTTAAATCTTTTCAAATTTGTAAGAGTAAGGTTTTTAAGTTTTAAGGTTTTTTTTTTTTTTTGCATAGGGTACCTGCGGTTGAAAATTTTTATTGCGCGTGAGGACGGGGGGGTTAGAGGTCTGCACGGGCCGACATTTTCAGACCCGGGGTCGGCCCGACTCATAGAGAAAAAAAATCGGCCCGGCCCGATGCAAAGATTAAAAGTTCGGCCCGGCCCGTAGAAAAAATAATATTGGCCCGGCGGCCCGATAAAAAAATTAAAAGTTCGGCCCGGCCCGGAAAAAAGTTAAAATCTCGGCCAGGCCTGGCCCGAGTGAACTTCTACAAAACATTGATTTTTACGCCGAATTGGTTAAAAATTTGTCTCGTACGAGGAGTTCTGAACAAAAATATTTATCTTAACTTTTTTCATGTTTATAATCTTTATTTTTATAGACGTGCAGCAGGCTGCGATGTTTATTTTTTTAATGAATCTCTGTTTCTTGTATGTAAATGTTTCAGTTATCATTAATATTGTTAATCCATATTCCATGTATAGAAGTGTTAAAAATTTGAAAAATGCTATACAGTAAAATCTTCTAAGATGGAATTGCATAGAAAAGAAAAAAAATGCGTTATAGACGAGTTCTCTTCTTAGCAAGTGTAAATGTATTATATATTCTTTTCTTACTTATTAGTATATTAATTTTGCATGGATCAACACGTTTGTCAGTTTAAAACAAGGTTCCATCATAGGCAGGTTCCTTCTCACACATTTTACTGTATTTTAATTTACTTATATTTTAATATGCGTAGAAATCTACTATTCTTTAAAAATAATAAATTTTAAAGCTTGTTTAATGTTATAAATATATGTTATATTATAATGTAATAAAGTTTAATGTAGAATAATGGCGATTCAAAAATGTATGCATTTTTTGCAAAAACTTTTAGGCCTCTTAATTTAACTGACCTTTAAATGGACCAGGCCACGCTGAGACAATGATTTTCATACGGGCTGGCTCAAAACTAGGACTGAAAATTTTGGGCCATGAAGACTAGGAATGAAATCAGGCCCGACTCTGTACAGAAAAATTAATTTAGGCCCGGCCCGGCCCGAGTGCCGTGAATGAAAATCGGCCCGAGCCCGGTCCCTGCAGATCTGCACGGTTGGTGGCGCAAAAACTCATGTTTGCCCCGGTATAAAAAAAAAAGGCTAGTTTTGGCCCTGGGTACACACTTCATTTTCAGTTCTGAATGTGCTACAGTAAACTTTAATAGCGTTTGTAAGTCGCATGACAATCTGACTATATTTACGCAAGTCAGATCACGCAAAGACGGGCAGAGAGACAGACAAAGCGAGGTCTTAAACACTTTTAAATTATATTGGAAAATGTTAAAAAAGCTCTATTTTTTAATATGACGAAGAAATATTACAAAATGTCTAAAAGTATGCAGAAAGTATAATATCTAAAAACTATATTTTTTAGTGTTCATATTTAGCATAGTATTTTTTTAATTTAATTTAATTTAATTTTGTACGTGTACGCCGTAGTGTTCAAAACATTAAGCAACCAGAACCAGTGAATCTTTCTACTCTTAAAATCCAAATATCCCAATGAGAGAAGAAAGGTTTTGGAATTATATTATTTAAATTTCATGTTATTTTCAAGGAGATCTTGAATGGATCTAAGCACATGCTTTTACATGTAAATAACAATTTTCCTGTTATAGCTTCTTAAAATTTTATTTATTTTCCGTGTATAAACTTTCATATAATTTTTATGCGAAATCCGTCAATACGCTAAAGCACTTTATCAGTTATTTCTATATAAATTTATTCTTAAGTAAAATGGAAGAAAGACAGTCAATTTAACCTCACACACACAAAAAAAAGAAAACTTTTAAAATGCGAACTTAAATGATCAAAATGATAACAAAATTATTATTATTTTGCAACGAGGAAAATAATTTTGAATTGTGCGGAAAGATGCGGGGCTGAACCTTAACTGAACGCGCCCTGGGCAATCGCCCCGTACCCGCCTGCCCGATAGCTGCGCCAGTCCTGTGGTTACAAGCCCCTCACAACCATCCAAACTCGTACTATGCTATTCCTCCCCAGCATACAAAATTTTAAAATTCTTACTAAAAAAAAAAAAAAATCTGCATTTTTTGTTTCGCAATAAAAAATAAATAACTAAACATTTCTTTTAAACCCGCTACATCACAGCACACAGGGAATCTTAAAAATGCTTTTATTTTTTTAAACTATTATTTTTATTATTTATTTATTTATTATTAGCATTTCTTTTTTTTTGGGGGGGGGGGGGTTTAAATTGTCCTATTTATTACTCTGTCGAAATTATAAATAAACGATCAAATCACAACTTCGTGTGAAAGCAAAGGTTGTCGAAAAAGATCAAAGTTTCCTTTTCCATTAGATATATTAATAATAAATAAGCATTTTGATTTTTGTAAATGTGATTTTTCAGATGAATAATAGCAAGCAAAAATATGCATTATAATTTGCAGCTTTTGTACATAACTTTTTAAAAAAATTACTTTAATTCCTCACTGAGGTTTTCCATTTCTAAAGTCCTGCTTCTTGTTCAGTATATGCTGAACAATTCAATTTTACATTCTTTGTAATCCAATTATTTTCAAGAGTACTTTAAATTCTTTACAAGTACAATGATTTATTTCTACGGATTACTATTACTCGGGGGGGGGGGGGGGGGTACTTCTGATAATCAGGTAAACAGCCCGTTACTTCATTCATTCACTGTCCCGTTCTACTAATTCTATTTATGTTTTCTGAAAAACTATATACTTCTATTTATCAACCTGACAGTAACACTAAAGTACCCACTCCCCTAACGTCTGACTTCACATTGTCAGGACAGTGGGGAAGCGGTAAGCCAGTACTTCCATCTCAGTTTAATTGTAGTTCCTGCGTTTTAACTCCTCACTACCTCATTCAATTGAGGCATGACATTGTCATAACAAAAATGTTTCAGAGGTACCTCATACAAACGTCCGAAATTTCTCGAAATTACCCAACATATTTCAGATTATTCTACTGTTATTACAATCAAACGAGGTGCTGTCGCAATGGCGCTCACTCGTTACTATAATGGTATTCCCTTCTAAAAAGATTCCGGACTATTAGGCACTTGTATTACAGAAGACTGTTAACATTACATTTTATTGGTGTGAATGAAATATATTTCTCCCTTATTTTTTAGTGTTGATGGAAGCTTTTCGATTCTATATTCCACCAAATGAAACTTACTTTAATATATAAGCAGTGGATTTTTAAAACTAAGTCACGCTAAACAGAGAAGTTCCTACAAATTACTTCGATATGTCTTCAACTTAGTGCGTAATGAAAGATATGTCAAAGTTTTTTTTTTTTTTTTTTTAACATCTCAAAATTGGTACGTTACGCTGTTTAGGAAATAAATTAATATTTTTTGGATAAATGGCTTTTTGCATTTGTATGATTGTTTTACACAATTTACAAACAGAATATTCCTTTATCTATACAGTAATATTTTTTTTTACTATATGCATAGCAGTTCAAAGTAAACAAAGTATTGGGAAGGGGGAAAACGGACGGCGTGATAGTTTACTCTATTAAATTGGTTAGTCACGAACTTATCGCTATTCCTATCTGTCGTACGGTAAATATTAGCTTGCATTCCAGAAATTAGTGAGCTTTAAAACTATAAATGTTTTCAGCTCTAAAACTCTGGACAGCATTTTAAACCCTTAACGGTCGCATTAAATTACGGTTTAAAAATTCAAATTGCTTATTGGCATCACTTTTTTGAAAAGGAAAAGTTCACCTTATTTAATGACAAATGATATCAATATAAAGCTAATTACACTATTTTATAAAACTGGTGGGAATGAAACAAATCTGAACAATCTGAATAAAAGACACAGCACGTGAATATCACGGGAGCGAGAATTAACCCCTTAACGCTCGAATTAAATTACGGTTGAAAAATTCAAATTGCTTATTGGAACCACTTTTATGAAAAAGAAACATTCATCTTATTTAATGACAGGAAAAACGATACTTAAATCTAGCCAAATTCACTATATTATAAAACTGGTAGGAACCAAACAATTTGAGTAAAAGACACAGCCCGAGAATATGACGGGAGCGAGAATTAAGGGGTTAAAGGGTTAAAAGACTTACAAGCAGTTACTCGCCAAAGATTGCAAGCGTTAAAACATTAATATCCATTAATATTTCTATTATTTCTAAAAACAAATAAATAAAAAAACCAGACTTTTTATTTTAGGGAATTTCGTAACTCCGGAGAAGATATTATATTGTTCCGAGAGCGAAATTGCACTTTTTAACCGTCAATAACTGGTAAATGTAATATCTTCCGAGATGGCATTTTGAGTTGGAAATGCCGATGGTAATTGCGCCTAAGCTCCACACCCTTAATTCAACATTTAAAATAACATTGCTTCAGGGATAGTACGCTACTAAGCCACGCCCCATTTTGTAAGGACTCTATCGACCAGTAATCGCATAAAACTATCTTCTAGCTAATGAATACTGAAGAAAAAGATCTTTATAATAATACTGGTGGTAGTCCTTACAAAATGGGGCATGGCTTAATAGCGTGCGAACTCAGTACTTGCATCACGAATAAGCTGCAAGAAGGCTGCTGGGCACAATAGCATGTACATCAGATCGTATTATGACATATAGTTAAAACTTGTAAAATCTTTGTAATCTAAAAAAGTAACTAATATTGTCGCCGCTCCGAAAATGAACTTTCGGTGTCTTTCTTCGCTAATTTTAGAAAAACTACTACATACGAAAATGTAAAAATTCGTAGTTTTGTATTATAGAAATGTTTGATAAATGTGCTGAAGCAGGCCGTTTTTGAATCGAATAATTATTTTAAGACTTCAAAATCGTTCCATTCCAAAAATTTTATAGAAACAAAAACTATACATAGGAATTTTACTGAGTTTTTTTTTTATTTTTCTAAGGATATACATCATAAACTTCTCATAAGTTTATTTTTCGAATTTGACTAATTTTTGGGGAGTATTTTTCAATTTTGTATTCAAACTTGCAACATTTCAAGAGATATTTTTTTCATATTCAGAAAATGTCATTTTTTTTTTTACATTGATGCCAATTTGTAAAACAGCGCAATTAACCCTCCGTCTACCAGACGGGTCCATTGGACCCGACAGGTACATACAAAATATTCATTCAAACCAGAAATTTCTTTAAAATAAACTAAGTATATAAACCAGACAAAAATAAGGTAAATAAATAAGTTAAATAGTTTTAAATAAAAATTCTGGTGTAGAACGTTTTATTAAAACTTGAATAAAATTCCCGGTAAATCTAGGGTTAATTATATTTCCTCTCAACTAAAAATGTATTTACACGTGACTATTAAAAGCAGAAATGAAAGTTTAAAATAATAATAAAATGATCACATGTTAAAAGCGGGAAATAGGGAAAATTACGTCATAAAAATTGTATTTGTACGTGAATAAAAGTAAAAAATCTTTAATATAATTAAATTATTATGCAAAAAAGTACTTTATAATGACAATTATGTTATTTGCAAAATACCCAAAAATTAACTCATTCCAGCCGGCTGGCAAGAAAACTTGTCATGCAAGTCGAACAAAATATTTAAATATGAATACTAGTATTTTAGTTTGAAAATTTTCATATCACCTAATCTCAGATTTTGAGCGATTAAATAAATCTAAATTACAAAGTAGCAAAAACTGGTGTCGAAGAAGTAAAAAAGGTGTAAAGGAACCTCGTCGTTAATGGGTTAAATATCGTCATATGTAAAATGTCTAAAATAATTAAATTATTATGCGTGTAAAACTTTTAATGGTGAAAATTAGTTCATGTTTAAAAAGATCAAATTATAATTTTGCCAAACACTTTTAAATTGAATTATATATTTCACGAGAATCTTAAAAGAGTAAAAAAAAACTTATTAAATTTAAATAATAATTTTTTTACGCGAAACAAATATAATAGTAAAACTACGTCATATATTAAACCCATACATTTAAAACTATTTTCTTAGGGAAAATATTCATATGACGTCACATTGCAAATAATATGCTGTAACAAAAAAAAAAAAAAAAAAAAAAAAAAAAAAAACCGCGGCTAGCAAATTTGTTTATATATTTCATCACTTCATATAATATAATAAAATACTTTCGGTTTTGTTTTGTGAGAATTACTGTTTGATAAATAGCATTAGAAATTTTGTACATACTTATTAATAAAAAAATAATAATAATAATTTACTAATTTACATTTTAAAAATATGAAAATATGTAAGGTGGTGCATTAAAATTGGGAAAAGAATTCATGCATGAGCTAAATCTGTTCCTGAAATCGAAATATCTACAATATCTAAAATTCGATCAAAACATAAAATATAAGAGTAAAAGGGTATAGCCGAATAATCATTGGAAACTTGCCTTTCAATCAAATTTCCTGATCCCCCCCCCCCCCCCCCCGATTGTGGCTACCTTTCTGGTAATATATTTCCCATATTAGCACTTTATAAATATCGATATTTGTTGAAAAAAAATGTTTTTCGAATTTTTTAAAAACTGATTTTCTCAAAAACTACTGCACCGGATTTCATGCCATTAACTGAGATTATATAGGTACCAAAGATGCATAACTGGGAATTTTTGTATAATTTTCTGTTTATGAAATCAGTGTGAAATAGAGGTTAAATATTTACAAAAATAAAAATCATATCTCATGGTTATACGAAATTTACCATTTTCTCGTAAAAAATTCCTTATATGTACACCTATATTATATATAAATGCCGAAAGAGTGCGTTGGGTATAACATTTAAATATTTAAAAACATATGTGTAAAAATACATAAAATTCGTTTAAAGGCGTTAACTGGGGCGGAGTTACTCAAATTCAATATTTGAAGAATTTTTGGAATAAAGTCAGCAGATAAAGATAGCAGAATGCTATACTTTAGATTTCAATGAGCATGCAGACCATCTTTTTAGCACTATTGGTACTGATTCGATATTGAAAACTCGCGTTTTGTTTCGAGGATAAAAGAGAAAAATATTTTTGCTTGGAAAACAACAACATTCTTCAATATCGAAATGCAACGACAGTTATTATAATGACTTTTATTTAAACATTTTTCTCATCACTTTATTAGACTTCTAACGAAGACTAATAAGAGTAGTAAGTAGTTTCGACATTTATAAGCGCAAGTCACATTAATAAAATAAGAAAGTTATATAACTAGGGTTTGAACAAATTGCGCTCATTTATTTCTGAGATGTTGCCATGTTTGGTTAGTAATAGACAATTCTTTAAACAATATATATATATATATATACTACTCGCAATTTTTGCTTTATTTAATGGCATATTTTTGTAGCTATTCAATTCGAAGATAAATATTAGGGAAATTTGGTACGTAATTTGAGTAAAAAATTAATCCAAAGCCGACAACATTTGATGATGCTTTGTATTTAAGAATATATTTATTTAATTTTCAGTCTTTTAATTTTAGATAAGATAAAAACGTTTTTTTTAATAAATAAGTATTAGTCTAAAAAAAACCGTGGAGCAAATATCAGGAGATTAAAACGTACTGTAAAGATACTGCTAGTTTTTGCAAATATATTTATAAACATATATACAAACTATTACATTTTATGAGGAAAAAAAAAAAACTGACAATGATTTAATATTTAAAAAGACGGTTACCAAAGCAAATTGTATGTTTAAAAAGGTTGAAACTACTAACTATAATAACTTTTCATTAAAATTAGTGAAAAAACATTTTCATTTAAATTGATTGTGACCACTGTCATTACATTTCGATATCAAAGAATGTAGTTTGTTTTCTTGCCAAAATTATTTTTCCCTATTTTTGTCTGCGATACCAGCTACTATTTTTGATATCGAAGAAGTCTCGGCAGCGTTGGAGATGATACCCATGTGTTTATTTAAATTTGAAGTACAGCAATTGTGTAAGAGTTTATTCCAAAAATTCTTCAGAAGTCATTATAATAACTGTTGCTACATTTCGATGTCAGAGAATGTTGTTGTTTTCAAAGCAAAAAAAATTTTCTTTTTATCTCCGACACAAAACGCTAGTTTTCGATATCGAATCAGTATCGACAGTGTTTTTTAAAAAAAGGCTTATATGCTTATTGAAATCTAAAATACAGCAGTTGATACATTGTCTGCTGTCCTTATTCCAAAATTTCTTCGGGTATTGAATTTCAGTAGCTCCGCCCCATACAACGCCTTTAAATGAATTTATTATTTTTTAAACATACTCTTGTAAATATTTATATATTATACTCAACGCACACTTTCGGCATTTATATATGATATAGATGTACATATGAGGAATTTTTTACTAGAAAATGGTAATTTTCGTATAAACATGAGATATGATTTTTATTTTTATAAATTTTCTTATCGCTATTTCACGCCGTTCTTATAAACAGAAAATTATACAAAAATTCTCAGTTATGCATCCTTGGTATCATTATAATCTCAGTTAATGACATGAAATTCGGTGCAGTAGATTTTGAAAACATCAGTTAAAAAAAAAAAAAAAAAATTTTTTCTCATCAAATATCATATCAATATTTATAAAGTGATAATAGGGAAAATATATTGTCAGATAAATAGCCACATCTGGGGAAAAAATCAGGAAATTTGATTGAAAGATATGTTCCCTATGCTTATCCGGCTATGCCCTTTGGAAATGGGAATTATACATAACATATTCTTTATTCTTAGCAATAGAGAAACTATTGTTTGTTGAAAAAACTTTAACGCCGGAAATTATAAAGCACTCCATGTCGGATTATGGAAAATTCAGCAGTTTCAACATTCGTTATTAGGTGTAAGGGAAGTCCGGATTTTTAAAATTATGAACCACGATTGAGAAAAACTAGTTTTATTAAACTGTATTTTTCGGTTTAAGATTTTATTAGGTACTTAATCTTCTGTTTCAAATTTTGAAAAATAATGCATATGAGAGGGCGAGGGAGAAGGATTCCTTTGATCATGCTCATACTTTTTTTCGAAATTATTAAAAAATTGATGTTTACCTTTTAAAAATGCGGGGAAAAAATAGGAATCAGCTGTTCTCTGGACAACAATAAATTTAACCTTAACAACCGCTTGTAAAGAGTAATAATTTTTTAAAATTAGCTGAATTTCGAAAAAAGTAATTTTCTCAAAAGCGCAGTACCAAATTCCCCAAAATCAAATGTGTTGTAGAGCAGGGTTGGCCAACTGTGGCGGCACGCCGGATACCACTGATTTTTTAAACAAATAACCCACTTTTTGAATCGCAGCCATTCGATGATTAGATAAAGCTATGATTACTATGAAATTTTAGTGATTTATAGCGTGTGTAGAGCTAATAAAGGCTCGCTTTTTTTTTCTTTTTTTTTTTTTGGTACTTTTCGGTTAGCCGGGCGCCAGTGTTATATATACATATGTATGTATACCTATATATACATATATATGCATATACACACACACATATATATATATATATATATATATATATGTATACATATAGCTTCTATATATGTATAAATATACATATATATGTATATATAGGTATACATACATGTGTATATATAACACTGGCGCCCGGCTAACCGAAAAGTACCTTTTTTTTTTCGGAGACAAACATGAAAAAAAAAATACTAATTATAACTATACAAGGTGGCCATAATAAAACTGGAAGTACTCAGAGCGTTCTGTAGCGCGATCTAATTCAGAGAATGACGCCAAATTTTGTAAGAAGATTAAACAAGATGTGGGACGAAAGTTTCCACGAAAACAAATGAGTTCCAAAAGTCATCGCTAGGGGAATATGGGCGCTGTGTAACGGAAAAGAGAATATTATTGCCATATTGAGCTTGAATTAAATCGTTAAATGTGCTAAATAAAAGGAAATTTTATCTCAATATTGATTCGGCATTTTTAAAACCCTCTTTTCTGTTACACAGCGCCACATATTCCCCTAGCGGTCACTTTTGGAACTAATTATTTTTTTCGCCGAATCCTTCGTTCCCCATCTTGTTTAATCTTCTTACAAAATTTGGCGTCATTCTCTCAATCAGATCGCGCTACAGAACGCTCTGAGTACTGTCAGTTTAATTATGGCCACCTTGTATATATGTATGTATAAATCATATTTGGTTAGCAATACTATTTTTCCACAAACATTCAATATGTACACCTGTGTATCACCAAGTAGTGCAATCAGTACCTATATAAATATGTACAACTGTATGAGTAGAAAGCAGGGATCTCGCTGACTTTTAATGAACGTTAGCAATTTGGCTAATCAAAATTAAAAAAACAGTAGCCAAGTGAAAAAAACTCGTATTTTTTCACTTGTTACAGTATACATACCGCATAAATGAATCCTAGTTACGAATTAAAAATTCATTCATTTAATGGCTGATTGCAGCATACAGAAAAACCGCATTTTGATTTTTGATATACCTTAATAAAGTAGCTGATTAAAGTAAGCAGTGTTTTGTATAAACATCAAACTCTTCGAAATTATTTTTGTATAAGTTTGGCAAGTTACATTGTTGATAGATATTGTTTGTGAATTTTCGGCACACGCACGTAAAAAGGTTCGCCGTGCCTGTTCTAAACTAACCTAATTTTTTGTGACATCTTATACATCAGTTATTCATCTAAATTCAACTATCCGCTACCGAAACTATTAAAAATTACTGCATTTTAATGTCTTGCGCAATCGATAAAAAAAAAATTCCAAACCCGATTTAAATCATTAAAATCTTATGAAATAAAACTTTATAACCCAAGATAACTCAGTATTTTTTAAGACATTACATTCAATGATTTCTGAAATACTTAAAATATAAAAAAACAATTTATATTTCACATTAAAAAAAAAAACAGTATTTTTTTCTAGAATTCTTTGGCTTTTTTCGAAGCCCATACTTCAAAGGCAATTTGAAAATTGTACTATTGTATGATGCCATTATACATGATAAGCGGCAACAATCGTTCAGCAACGCTAATATAAGAGTGCCGCCTGTATTGACACACACTCGCAAGAAAAAATGAGTAATTATTGAACATTGGCAATTAGGCGAATCTAATCGTTCCATTACTTGCCAAATGAAGCATTTTGTCGCGATGTGGCACAATGGCGAGCGGCAGCTAGAACTCTGGTAGAAAAGCGAAATTTTTAATACATGTTTTAATGCAAGTTTTATGCATGTGAATTGATTTCAAATAGACGTTTGAGGGTAGATTCGAAGCCAATGATACAGTCAGTCTTGTTAGCTCAATGAAGGTAGAAATAAAGAGGAGGAGACAGATAGCGTTGTGTCTACAGGTTGGGAGTAAAGTAACTGTGGATGTTGCTACAAGATGGCAGCTGTTGTTTACTAACATCGGATCAGGGTATGCGCGCCGAGCAATTTCCACTAGTAAAAACGAAGAGAAAATTTTACCTTATTTTTGACAAAAATTCTGCACACATAAGGCGTTTCACTAACGCGAAAATTTCTATTAAAAACACGTGGAAGTTTTCCCATGGGGTAATCGTATTTACCGACATTCACAGAAGTATATTTAATTAGTCCTATTATGGAAAAACAACAGAGCCTAACTATCACTGGGGAAATCTTCCACCAGCACAAACGAATAGATGTTTTCTCCTTAACTATGGCAGAAATTTTGCATGGATAAGGCATTTAAATAAGGGGGGGTGGGGGTGGGGGTTCTATCCAAATTTACTGATTAGAAACCTGGTTAGTTTGTCCCTACTCTAATCAGTCCTGTTCAACCGTTTACACTTAAAGCTTAACATTTTTCAGGATATGTAGATTCCTCTTTATTCACAATTCCATGGTTAGCTCTCATGGTAGGATTGGATAACGTGAACACTGCTGAAGCACTCGCTCATCCTTCACTTTCTGCCCATAAGGAAACCAGTTTTCAGGTTCTCACCTCTAAGACCAACACGTTCATGGTGCATTTTGTGCGGGTGTTACTTTACTATTTGAACAGCACACGACAAAAATATTTCGTAAATTTCCACCTTCATGAGTATGTCAGCATATTCTAATTTTAAATAAGAGCATTTTCCTTATAAAAATGGATTTTTATAATTTAGCGGGTTAGCAGGAATTACAATGCTCTTGGGAAAAAGTGTAAATCTTCATAACTAATTTTAGCAGGCAGTATTTGTTTTAGTTTATTTTTTTATTTATTTTTTATTTTATTTAACCTACAATGACGGGCATAGCCCGCATACGACGATCGAGCCAAATGTAAATTTTTCATACCACTAAAATTTCACAGTAAATACAGTTTAATTTAATCGTTAAAATTCCATGATTAAACAAGGCGATAATCTCTATTAAATTTTAGTGGTAGTTATGTATTTGCCAAACCGAGGAGCTGTTGAAAGTAAATCGTAGGTTAAGGGTTTAACAGCTTTTATCTCTTTATTCTTCAACTTGAGTAAAAGAGTAAAAAAAAAAATTGTTTTCTTGCAACAGTGCAAAAAATCAAGATTCATGTTTAAAATGCGCGATATATTTTTCATTCATCAAATAGTTATCCTGATATAATTCTCTGTCCTTTTAAATGAAGGCTTCGTTACAAATTCCAGATAGAGTACCTTCGAATTATATGCTAAAAATAAAGATTTGTTTCTAAATACTTTATTCAATGTAAATTTCTTATGGAAGATTTCTGAAAAACTTCTTTTCTCTGGGAATTCTCTTTTAATGTTTATTTCTGTAACATTAAGCGAAATGTAGAAAAATAAATGCATTATGAAATGGAATATATATATATATATATTTTAAATAATCAGTTAGTCAGCGTTATAAGAACAAATGATACCACTACTGATAATTTTATACTTGGAAGATGTTTGAAAAGATTTACTTATAGAATATTATTATTTATAGCAATAATAGGCAGCATCAAGCAAGGTTACTACGGAATTCATTTTATCTTATACACCCCGTGTTTCCAACTTGTAGAAATTTTATATTAAAATTTTCGCTTTAATTAATGATATACATTCTGTGAATAAACCGGATTTTATTAATCGAAAAAAAGAGGCTTATATTTTGATTTTAAAAAAGTTCCCAATCTCGCAACACAACACTGCAAACATGCAATGCTGGCGAAGATTGACCGACAACTACGTAGTTTCCCTGTGTTTGGTTTATCGGGAAAAGACCGTTTTAGCAACGAGCTCATAATTAATGAATATTGTAACACTTATTGAGCGGTCATGAGTATACTCGGAATTCTAAAAACGAACACTGATGACAAAATCCGTGCACTGGAACCTTAGTTCCGCCTACTCAATTATAAGTAGGCGGAATTAAGGAACATTGATTAAAATATCACCAAGATTTTATCAGAAAGATTAGATCTTTATCGAAATAGTTGGCCTTTTTTGTTAGACTATACGAAATTTCATTTAAAAGCGGAACAATTTCAAAATATTAATTAATTGATAAACTCGAAAAACCTATCTGGGCAACAGACCTCCAGAAAAAGCGGAGCTTCCATTGTCACAAAATGCAGATTACATAAGAAATTGCCGTTCAACAATGTGTTAAGAGCAGTCTACTCTGTCCTGATGAACTGTTTTTAAATTTTAAAAGTAAAAGTTATAGATATTTGTTTACTTATTTAAATAGTTCTTACTACAATGTTGGAAAGATCATGTTCTAAAGATTTTGTTTTTAATATTATTTTCAAATATTTTGGATAGGTGGCGCCAGTATTAAATGCAAAATCTTATTTTTTCCCTTTGTTTGAAACCAGCTTTAAAGATTACCTTACAAGATTCCCTTCTACCTTCTTCTAATACGCAGGTGCATCTTTAACATTGCTGCATTAAGCTGTCCCCATCCGCTAGTGAAATATACATTCTATTTTGACGAGCCAGCTTTGGCAAAACATTATAACATTTTTAATGGCCGAAAAATAGCAGCACTGATTCTATACGGAAATAGTGGGGTCAGCGCTAAATCGCACAACGCTTCGGTATAAACAAACTGAAGGCTCCTCCCACACTAGAAACGAGCGTCATCTACTGGCTCATACTCTAAAAATAACATCATGAAGGGTTCTTTAAATTAATTTAACATTTCTTTTTTCTTTTTAAGAATGAATGAAAAACATTATTCATTGCATTCTGAAAATAATAATTATAATAAAAATTATTATAGGTTCATAGTATAATAATTCATAATATAATAATTCATAGGTTTTAATTCATAGATAAAAAGAAAAATGAAATGTAAAATTAATTTAAAGGACCCTTCAGGATGTTATTTTTAGAGGATTAGACAGTATGTGGCGCTCGTTTCTGGTGTGGTAGGAACCTTCAGTTTGTTTACACCGGAGCGTTGAGCGATTTAGCGCTGACCAAATAGTGGATGTGTCTAATTAGATTTTCCTGGAATTGGCAACACTGAGTGAGGTTAGCAAATCTTGAGTCCCAGGCCACATGTTTAACATGTTCACGCCGGCGTGGATCACCGGTGGGCCACGCTTGACTGCCCCATCGGGCGGCGTGCATAACCGGATGGTAACGCTTGACTGTCGCATCGGGCAGCGTGCATCACCGGTGGGTCATACTTCACTGTTAAATAGAAGGCGTGCACTACAGGTGGGTCACACATGAATATTCGAAAATTCAGTAGTCAAAACAATTCAATATTATGAACCTTATACATTCACGACAGGAAACGAGAATTCTCGTTTTCATTCAAAAGATATCGTTGACTAAGGGCGTGGCTTCTACCTTACAGGAAATGCATTTATATCATATTGTCCATATTTCCTTAGATTTTAAGACATTTTATATTAAATTCGTGCATATGCAGCCAATAAAATCATGTCTCTAAGTAATTTGCTGACTCCTTACGAACTTTCAGACATTCACAATCAACTCTGCTTGTTATATTCGAGTTCAATTTAATAAATATGAGAGGGGCGGGTCATTACATACAGTGTCTGAATAAGCGAAAGTACCGCGCCGTTAGATCAAACAAAACATGAATTCGAGCACCGCCTCACAGCGAAAAACATGAATATTGGCGCCGGCGTGAACGTGTTAAGGGGCTTTGCATATATAATGTTTTCCCTTTTGGGGGGGAGGGAGGTGTTTGGCACTTGATATCGTAATATATCTCCAGAGGGGTTGCTTTTGATATCGTTATCATGTTTTATCAATCAAGCTTTTGTTTTTTTTTTATTAACTTTTTCTTTACATACAAATAATCTCTTACTTTTCATTTATTATTGTCTTTTATATGTCTTTATGAAATACAAAGCAATTATTAAAGCCATTAACTCGGGATTACTCGCGCAGGGTACGACATACCCAGTGTGGACACTGTTATTACATTTCTCACCACTATTTTTCGAGAAGTAATCTGCAAATTATTTTATCGTAGAATTTGTAACTAATGTCAATGATTAAATAAGATGACAATTTTTATTTGAATTTATTGGTGGCAAAGTATAAATCGCACATATCCTGGATATGCGCGAGCATTCCCGGGTTAAATGTTTATAAAAGAATTTCATTCCAAAATTTTCAATACCCCCAACGTTTGGCTTTCCTCATCTTGTGCCATGTGCGCATATCCTCCTCAGTCCTGATGTCGCCTGTAGGAGACACTAAAAATCACCCTTTAAATTAATTTAAATGCTTATAGAACTGTTAAAATTTCTTCTAGATCTTTTTAATAAATTTGTGTGTATCATAATCATATATATATATAATTATACACCTTTGGAGATGTTTTATATAAATTTTAAACTGTTTTTTGTAGACCCACGTAATATCTGTCTCAGGACTGAGGAGGTCCAATTTCCAACGCTTACAAAAGTTTTCCCTCTTTACTAACTTGTATATGGAAACGTTCCAGTAATTGAAAATATTTTCAAAATAATATTTTCGTTTGTAAATCTAAGAACAATGCATTGTCAAATATTAAACCGAAATACAAATACCAAAATAGTATTAAAACCCAAGCGTTACAAACAAAAAAATATAACTATAAATATACTACATTCACACCAGTAAAATGTAAATACAGTATATATATGACAATTAAGCAAGTTCTGGTATGATCATCGCACACGCACTATAAATAAACTTAAATTGACGAGGAAACACCTGTATGGTAGAAGCTTTCCTTGTTGAAACTGAATTGTAGCCCCTCCCCCCTACAATTCAAATTAATTTCACCTCCGGTTTTACAAGCTGTCGACTATGATAAAACTGTCGGAGACTTTTGTCTTCCTAATAACCTTTTCATATTCCTTGATTTTGTATCTTTGAACTGCTGCATGTAATGTTTAAAAGCTAAGTGTTGTTGTTTTTGATTAATTTTCTGTTATTTTCATTCTATGTATTGTTTAAATATTAAACTTAGAGAAAGAAATTAAAATTTCTCAATTTGCAGAGTCAGTTAATTTTTTATCGGCATGTATTCTATGAATGTAAATCAGTGTTGCTTTCTTCTTTTTTTTCAGGTGTTGTTCTCTAGCCAAGAACCAATTTAATCTTAAAAACCGCGAGTTTAATAAATTTTTTTCAATATCACACACGCGGTGGGCGGGGTCTAAAAATAAAAAGAAGTTCGGGTGTATTGAATTAATGAAGACTGTTTAATATATTTCCGATGCATAATTTATACAGGCATACCTCGACTTACGTAAATTTTATCCTAAACAATAAATTTAGCATATGGTCTTAAACTTTTTTCCAGCACTGTATAAGGGTCAAAGTGCTGAAGGAGTCTCAGGACTTTTAACCCCTTAACGGTCGCATCAAATTACGGTTTAAAAATTCAAATTGCTTATTGACACCAGTTTTTTGAAAAAGAAATGCTCACCTTGTTTAATGACAGGTAAAATGATACCTTTATAAAGCCAATTACACTATTCTATAAAACTGGTGGGAATCAAACAAATCTGAAAAAAAGACACAGCCTGTGAATATGACGGGAGCGAGAATTAAGGGTTTACAGCTTTAAAATTTTACAAATTTTAATTTTTTTAGTGTTATACTCCGATTTTTTTTTTCTTTTTTTTTTCTCCCATTCGAACAGAAGTTATGGATTTTAGAATTCTACCCGCTCAATAGCTGAAGTGGCGTTTCCGAAACTTCGAAGTCATTTTTCTCCAAATGACGGTTTTGGACGTAACACCCACGATATGTCAAAACTTCTGAATATTTTTTCATTAAATTTTCAAAACATATGTTTCATGTTAGTCTGTATAAACTGAACCTAAAATTTCCTTTTTATTGTTAAAAAAATTTTTTTTAGCTGATTATACTGTTGAAATTTCCTGAATTTTTCATTAGCTAAATACAACTTTGTATTAAAAATAAAAAAATGCTCTAAATACAAATTTATTTAGGTTCAAGGTAATTATTACAATCTGAAGTATAAGTAGGCACCAAAATCTTTGTTCTAGTTGCAAAATTTATTTCGTAATCCTGCGCGTAATCCGTTATGCCGATTTTCTGCTCGTCGAACGTCTGATAGTTTGGAGCCCCCTGTAAATCTTAATTCTGCATCATACAATTTTTTTAATACATGAACTGAAAAAACATACTTATATCTTTAATCCCAATTAAAATTGTGTCTGAAAATTTTAAGATATTAACGTTGAAAATAGTTTTTTCCAATTTTAAAAGTCCTGAGACCATTTAAGAGAAATTTTTATTATTCTTACCACTATTTGGAAACATGTTTATCATATATTTCTATTGGATATGTTAAAGAAGTTTTCCTTAAACATTATTGATTGGGGAGATTAGTACCAACAATAAAATTTCTATACTCTTCAAGCTCTGATTAACTTTATAAAAAAATTCTGGGTGTTTATTAGCAGATTGAAATAAAAATTACGTGGTATAAATAACGCAACACCGTACTTCAATGCTTATGTGCAATTAACGAATATTTGTAATAAAAACGTATTTCTTAGTTTGTGAATGCGGTTTATATAACAATCTTTCTCAGAAACACAACGTATGCACTACAACTTGTATAAAAAAGTCAAGAAAACGACATGATAAAATCAGTAAAAAACAAATATCTCTGGTTGCCCTTCGTTTTAAAACTAATATCGCTTGTCCCTAATCCCAATTGTCTCTCTCGAATGGTGTTTCTTATATAGTTTTTACTGATGATGATGTCATAAGGATTTTCCGCATTTTCTGAGTACATCCAATAATTTGCATCATAACTTTCATTCCTTTTCTTCACATTTTTGGTTAAGGGTTGACAATGAAATTCAAATTATTCGTCAAAGTCGGCAATAAGATAAGCTGGTCAATAGCGCAGTATATGGGTTTTCCTGTTCATATGCAGCTTCTCTTTCTCATTTTTCCATATAGTAACTTTTTTATATTATTATTTGATAATTTGTTTTTGATATAATAGTTTATATACCTCTATTATTTTATGTACCCTGTAAACAATATTCTAAAGAATATCATTTTTTTCCCTTAAATCGATTGAATTAAATTTATTCTGTGAATAGTATTTGAAATGTAATTTATTCAAAGTTGTTAAATTATTTATTTTTTTATTATTTTAAGCGCTTTTTTAATTTTCACTTATCCTATTAATCTGTTGATGTATAAAATTTCAAATAATACCGTTCAACAACAAATGCTTTTAAATGGGCAATCTTAATTCATTAAATTTTTGGTATACAAGTTGTTTGAATTGGAAAATCTTATTAAACGTATTTAATGCATTTCATTTCTGTGAAATTTAAAATAAATTAATTTTGATTAAATCAATTTAAATATTTGACATTTTCAATGTATATAAAGTAGATACGAGAGATTTTGAAAATGTGTATTTGAAAAAGAAAAATTTAAGAGAAAAATTAATTAATGTTACTTGATTTAAATAAAAATTAAATTATGGAGCATCAAGTTCAAGTTTGATATCATGTAAGATACAAATGATTCTGAAAAAAAAAAAAAATCTTTACGAAGAGAATAATCTTTACGAAAGCAAATTATGCAAAATTATTTAGCTTGAGATTTTATTGGATTTAATACAACTAAATTAACTGAACATAACTTACAGACTTATCAGCAAAATAAAGGACATTAAAAAAAAAAGATAAGAAACAATAACACATCACAAACAATATTTCGTGGGTTCATGAACAGGCTACAGAATACATTTTAACTTATTTAAACTGTATATGTATTTTCGGTATAAAATAATAGTTGAAACTTTATAATTTATCAATAATTAAACATTAAGTAACAAAAAAAAAAATTCATTTATTCAATTTAATTTTTTTTCAATGTATATATATTACTGAAAAAAAGTCAATTTCTTTCAGAGCAAAATTCTTTTTTTTCTTTTGAAATCCTGATAATAGTTGTGCGTAAAAATTCAAAAAAGCAATTTTTTTAAGAAAAAACACCTTCTAAGTTAGTATTTACTTAAAATATAATGTACATCTGATTTTTTTTTTCTAAATTCTTCCTGCTTATAATAAAACCAGTTATGTACCCTTATAAAACAAACACTTCATACACTTGCAGTAAGGAATTTTTTATGAAAACTAACTGTTGAACTTCTCGTTTATTTCGCGACAGTATAGCAGTTACGAAACAACAATCGGAAGTTTTCAATTCTGTCAGTAAACAAACTCGTTGAGTGATGAAATATTTTAATTATTGAGAAAAATAATCAGATTATGTATTTCTTTTATATTTAATCTTATTTATTTTCTGTTTACTTTTTATTTTATAAGGCGTGAAAAATATGAATGTTTTTACAAGAAAATATTTGTTGTAAATATTAATCCCATATAGTAAATATCCCATTGAAACAAATTGTCGAAAGCATTAAATAATATATATATCCATTATTTCAGAAATGGATCTCTCTTAAAACATTCGTATTCTTCACGCTATTATAAATTATAAGAAGTAAACAGAAAATATTAAAAACTGAAAGAAACACATAATGAGATCAGTTATCAAAAATTTAAATATTTCATTAATCTGAGTTTAATCAGAGCAGTTAAATTTCTAATTGTCGTTACCGCTGTACTGCCGCGCAATAAATGAATCGGTCCGTGAAAGCAAAACCAAATCCTTCGTGGAGTGCCCCGCCCGCTACCGAACAATTTAGTTTACAGCACTGCCACTAGTGGCACTGTTGCTCTACTTTCCGGCATCATTTAACTATATCTATGCATTTAACATGGGAGTGTCTTCGCTTTCCTATATAACCGCTTTGCTCACAACTCCTAGGACGGTTCAAACAATACACTAGCGTCTCATTCCTAGATGGTTGGTTCCCTATGGAAGAACGAAAAGTGGGATAGTCCGCTTTTTGATTGGGGTGGTATGCAAGATTGGTGTGGAGCTATCGAGATTTGTTTCAAATTTTGTTTTAAGCAAATGTACTGCAAGCGAACTGTGGCCTTGCGGTATGTCGTTTATCTCGAATTAAGTAGATCATTAGTTCGAATCCAAGCGAACGGAAACGTGAAAATGATGTGTCTTTTTACGATTGAAAAAAATACAGTTTCTATTTTTTTTTAAACTTAAGTTCGAACACCATTTTAATTTTTTAAAAATCATTGAGAATTTATAATAATGATTCATAAATCATTTATTTTGTTTGTAAAAAATAGTTTGAAAGAAAAAATACAATTTCTATTTTTATAAATATAAGTATGTTATTTTAACTTAAAAAGCGGTTTTATTATTTTTTAATGATTGAGCGCAGAACTCAGAGTAACCGCGTAGCTTCTAGCGATATTATCTGAAGTTTTGGAAAAAACTGCAGCCCTTTTTTGACAGAAATAAGAACCAAAATGCTTTTACTTCAACGTTGATGACCTATTACTAATTCTTTTTTAAGAAAATGATTTAA
This sequence comes from Maratus speciosus, assembly GCA_963932465.1. Taxonomy (NCBI): domain Eukaryota; kingdom Metazoa; phylum Arthropoda; class Arachnida; order Araneae; family Salticidae; genus Maratus; species Maratus speciosus. The sequence goes on from OZ010797.1 coordinate 124,653,567, forward strand.
TGCATAATTTCAGCCCCTAAAATTTTGTGTACAAAGAAAAGAAATATATGTTTCATAATGTTTACGCTAGAACCAAACTATTATGCCGTAATTTAAAAAAATATAAATGAAAACACAATTTTTATTTTAATAATAATAATTCTGGCATAAACAACAATACCAAAATGTTATGCTGTGATTTATAAGTATAAAAAATAAATGAAAAGTACAAAATTATTTTTTTTAATATATGTATTTTGATTTTAATAATTATATGACGTTAAAAATAAAATTTTAACTAAAAATAAAACTGGTTTTCTTTTTTTAATGGAATTAAAAATCCACCTTCAGAACAATCCTGCAATGCTTGTTTAGAATTTTTTTCCCCGTAAACGAACTGTTGCATTTGATACAGATAATTGGCTCTGAAAAGAGCCGTTTTTTTATTTTTGAACTCGAGATTTGAATTACTCATAATGTGATATGAACAACAAAACAACAACAAAAATCGGAATCAGATGCAAACAGATACAAAATTAATCAATTCTGTCAACAGATGGCTCCACTCCACTTCTGCATACCACCCCACCCCACTAGCGTCTCTTTCGTGCGCTATTCCCTACCTGAGCGATGGATAGCGGTTAAGTCCATTCCATTCTAAATGCAGGTGGGAAGGTTGGAAGAGCTCAGAAATTTGCTCCGCAAACCACGTGATGTTTGCGTCATCATTGTTTATGTTGAGATTTACTACTCTGATTTCGGCGTTAAGAGTGATATATGTAGCTTCTTAAAATGCTGTATATCGTCATTGACGACTATCTTATTATTAAAAACATCATAGATATAGGAAGGTGTATTCCCTTATAATTTATAAGAGTTTAGAAAATGTACATTTAAATATTCATTCTCATAAAATAAAATCAGTTTTCCATTTTTTTAAATTTATATGCTCTTGTATTTTATTTTTGCAATTTTTCTGATCATAAAGATAATGTATGAAAAGGAAGATTTACTGTTTTGTTTACATACTTGTTTGTTGGAAAGAAAGGGGTATATGTTAGTATATTTCATGCCTATAGTAAATTTTAAAATGTCAAGGTATATATAATTATATTTAGATGATGATAAAAAGGTATGATTGGTAAAATATTACTGTTAACTATATGCGATCTAATTAATTTCATTAAAATCCTAATTATGTAAATATATGCTTAATAGTAAGCATTTCTTAAAGTGATAAAGGGTGTTGTTTTTAAAAAGTGCTTTTAAAGAAAAAAATCAAATATTAGTTATTTGTGATTATAATATTCCAATAATATTTATTTCAATTTATAGAGTATAACGTGTTTTTTTGTGAATAATACAAATAGCTATTTTATTTCTCTGTTAAGGTGATGATTTTAAAACTAATGTTAATAAAATTATTGAATTAAATTAATAAATTAATTTATAGGGTTTTAAAAAAGTTGTAAATGCGAAATTTGGATAAAATTTTTAAATATATTTAAAAAAACAAAAGGTTTTTCTAAGGGGCCATCCACAAATGATGTCACGCTTGGAAAGGGGGAGGAAGGTTCATGAAATTGTGTCAAGGGGGTGGGAGGGGGTAAGAAGAAGTGTGAAATCACACATTTTGGTTAAAATAAAAGCATTAAAAATCAGCAGATTAAATTTTAAAGTTATTTTGAAATTAAAGTATTTTGTGTTCATACAGTAAAGATAACACTTAAAGCCAAATATATTAAATTCCATTTCAAATTCCAAAATGCTACTGTTTTTAATTGTTCTTTCAATTAATATTTTATTACTATTGTATATTAATTATGTTTTTTGTTGCAAATTTTAATCTTATTTCATATAAAATAAGTACATGAATCATTTTTATTATTATGCTCACAAATGTCGTTAAAACACATAGTTAAAATTTTCAAAATAAAATTTGAAATATGATCTATAACATAGTACTTTGATTTTGAGCTGCAAGTATATGTTTATGTGACAAGAGGGGGGGAGGGGGTATGGTGAAGTGTGACACTTTGTGACAAAGGTGGGGAAGTTGAGTCAAAAATATTGAAAAAAAATGTGACATCATATATGGATGACCCCTAAGTCCATATTTAAGAGCATATTGTAGTTGTTTTTTTTTATTTTTAACACACTCTTAAATAGTTATCAAAATTAACTTAAATAATTGATAGCTTTTTTTTTCATTAAAAATATTTATTTTTGCAAATTATTAAAAACTTGTGAATGGTTATGAGAAATGTTTTGTGTATGAATTGTACTATTTATATATATATACATATAAATCATTTACATATTTAAGTAAGATTTACCTAAAGATATTGGAAAGCAATTGCTAGCTCAAATTATTAGAATGTAACTGTCAATATTATTGTTTTATTTTTTCTCCTTTATTAAGCATAAATTTAAAATCTTATTATGAAAAATAAGATTCTAGATTCTAGAGAATATTTAAACTTTTCTTATTTTTTAAAAGATGAAAGAAAAATGCATTAAAAAAACTTCCCTGAATTCTTAAAAAAATAACTAAATACCATTTTTCAATGATTAGCCTTAAAATTTTCAGTATACACACACACACACATATATTTAAATATAATTCAACATTTATTCGGTACTCAAACATATTATCAACCCCCCCCCCCCCCCACACACACACACCTCTATCTCTCCTTATTTTCTTTACTGTAGAGAAATTTTATTTCAAATTTACTAGCTTAATATATCATATCATAAAATGAAAATTTTACGGGTAGTTACAGAAAGAACATATTGTATTATTACTATTATTATTTTTAATATTATGAAGAGTTTATGAATGAATTCATTAGTTTCCATCTAATTAAGAAAAAAAAAAAGAAACCTAAAATTAATTTCAAGAACACCAGAGGATCTTATTTTTCATAATAAGATACTGAATTTAAATTAATAAAAGAGAAATCAAGAGAAAAAGTACATTAATAATTTTAGCTAACTCTTACTCCAACATGTAAATCATTTTTATAAAGATAGTTCAATTTATTTAAAACAATTCTCATAGCCATTCATTAGTTTTAATAATTTAACAGAATTTTTTTTTAAAGTGTAGAGGGGACACTGTTTAGTTAAATTATTTTTTTAATAAATAATCATCTAAGAGAGTGTTACATAAAAAAGCGATATCCTCTACATTTGGACTTAAAAACAATAATCTAAATTAACATAAATTAAAACTTTTTCATGCCTTATAAATTGAATCATTAACTTAATTCAATTAGTATAGTATAAGAAATTTAATTCTCCAACAAAATATGGTTCCACTTCAGGCTGTCATGTTTATGATTTCATGTCGATACATGGCAGAAGTAGAAATCCGACTTTATCTTGATTTAAACCAGGTCTTAGCTGAAAATTTGCACTCTTTTTCTAAATGTTTTCATCATTTGAGCACTACTATATGACAGAATAGACTTTAAAATCCGAAGGATCAAGAATTAAAATTAAAAATCGAGTTCTTAATTCACGAATTTATTATTTTCAGTATCTTAAGTTCAGATTAATAAAAGATTTTTAAAATAAAATTGAAAATTAAAGTTTAAAAAAGAGAGAGGAGGGGGAGGCGGAGGGGATATATTTTAAACTTTACACTTTATCTTGATTTAGGTCAAGCATCTGTTAGTATTAGCAAGTTTTATTTATTTGATATTTATTTATTTTATTGTTTTTATTTAAAAAAATTATTTTAGATTTACTAATTTATGATATCATACAATAAATTGAAAAAATTACGGCTATTCATAGAAAAATCATAATTAATAATTATTATTATTTAAGAATTCAAAGAAAAGTTTTTTAATTCATTATTTTTGCATCTTGTTAAGAAACAAGAAGGGTTTAATTTGAAGAACCCCTTAGAATCTTATTTTTCATAATAATATTTTGAATTTATACATAATAAAAGAGAAAGGGAGAGAGAAAAAAATAATATTAGAATTACTTTCTAATAACTTCAGCTATCAATTATTTTCCAATATCTTCATCTAAATCTTACTTAAAGCTTGTATTATACTTATTGAATTAAATTAGTGAATTAATTTATAGGATTCTTTAAATGCTGCAAAATTTGGATTTAAATTTTTAAATATACTTTTAAAAAATTATTTCTATTTTTTTTTTAAGTCCAAGTGTAAGAGTATGATTTTTTTTTCCATGTAAGGAACTCTTAAATAGTTATTTATCAAAAATAACTTAAATTTAATTGTGCCTTTTTCTGTTGTTGTTGTTGTTGTTACATTAGAAACAATTTTTCTGCACTAAATTATTAAAAACTTATGAATGGCTATGAGAATTCTTTTGTATAAATTTGTCTTTTTTATTTATAAAAAATTATTATTTATTTAAGTAAGATTTAGCTAAAGGTATTGGAAAGCAATTGATAGCTAAAATTAATGAAAAGTAATTGTTATTTTTTTTTGTCTCCCTTTCTCTTTCATTTAGTATAAATTCAAAATATTATTATGAAACATAAGATCCTAGGGGGTTCTTCAAATTAAATTTCTCTTGTTGATGCAAAGAAATACAAGATGCAAAAATTATGAATTAAAAAAAGTTCTTCTTTAAATTCTTAAATAATAATAATAATTAAATAAGATTTTTCTATGATTAGCCATAAATTTTTCAGTTTACTGCATAACATCATAAACTAGTACATCTGAAAAAAAAAAAAATTAAGTAAAAAAATAAAAGAAATAAATAACAAATAAATAAAACATGCTATTATTAACAGATGCTAATCCTAAGTCAAGATACACACATATATTTTAATATAACTTCAATGTTAAAGCATTTAAATTAAATATTTGGTATTAAAATATACCCCCCCCCCAAAAAAAAAAAAAAAAAAAAACTCTCTTTTTATTTATTTATTTATTTATTATTATTTTTTTTGTCACAGAAAGAACATATTATAATTTTTATTGTTATTATTATTTTAAGAATACAATGAAGAATATTTTTTATTCGTTGTTAAGAAGAAAAAAGAAATACAAAATTAATTAAAAACCTTTCTACATGTTATTTTTAGAAGATTAGTCAGTAGTGGGCGCTCGTTTCTAGAGTGGGAGGAGCCTTCAGTTTGTTTATACCTAAGCGTTGTGCGATTTACCGCTGACCGCAGAATTCTGTCTACCCTTCCCACCTGCATTTAGAATGGACTTAACCGCTATCCATAGCTGTCGTAGGGAATAGCGCACGAAAGAGACGCTAGTATTAACTAGTGTTGGGTAGGACACGAAAAATTTCAGACGTTTGTATGAGGTACCTCCGAAACATTTTTGTCATGACAATGTCATGCTTCAAATAGAGTGAGGTGCGTGAGGAGTTAAACGCAAGAACTACAATTGAGTTAGGATGGATTAGGCTTTCCGCTTCCTCGCTGTATGGCTGTATGATGCTTTTAAATCTGACAATGAGAAGTCATAAAAGTCAGACGTTAGGTTAGGGGAGTGGGTACTTTGTTGTTGTCAGGATGATAAATAGAAGTATATAGTTTTCGGAATACATCATAAATGGAATTAGTGGAACTGGACGGTGAATGAATGCAGTAACGCGCTGTTTATGTGATTATCAGATGTTTATTTTCTTTTTTTCAGTAATAGTACTTTGTAGAAATAAATCATTGTACTAGTAAAAAAATTAAAGTACTTTGAAAATAATTAGATTACAAAGAATGTAAAATTGAATGCGTAACTTGAATTGTCATTGTTCAGCATATACTGAGCAAGAAGACTTCGGAAATGGAAAACCTGAATGAGGAGTGACGAATTTTAGTAATTCTTTTTTTAAGAAAAGTTACGCACAATTGCTACAAATTATAAAGCATATTTTTGCTTCATATTATTCATCTGATAAATTACATTTACAAAATGCTTATTATTATTATATCTAGTGAAAAATAAAACTTTGATCACTTTCAACACCCTTCGCTTTTACATGAAGTTGCGATTTGATTATTTATTTATTATTCCGACCAAGTAACAAACAAGACAATTTAATTCCCCTCAAAATAATAATAATAATAAATAGTAAAAAGAAATAATAGTTTAAAAATATAAAAACATTTTTAAGATTACAGGCGTGCTATGACGTAGGGGGTTAAAAGAAATGTTTATTATTTTTTTTTTTTATAAAGAAATAAGAAATGCGGCAGAATTTTTTTTTTTCAAAAAATAAGAATTTTAAAGCTTTGTATGCTAGAGAGGCATAATGTGTGTGGGGGGGGTGGTGACTTACCTTCAGGACCGGCAGAACTATCGGCAAACGGGGCGATTGCACAGGCACTTATTCTGTTAAGGTTCTGAGGGGACCCACATCTTTCCGCACATTTCAAATTTATTTTGATCATTTAAAAGCGCATTTTAAAAGATTTTTTTTTTTTTTTTTCATTGATAAAGTTTGTATGAACTAGAGTTTATAATTATCGAGAAACATATATAGATACTTGACATTTCATAAATTAAAAGGGAAAAAATATTTATATATTTTTTATATTTAAGAGAAACTTGTAAAATGTTGATAAGTCAGTTGCCTAAATATGTAACATAAGTTTTATTATCTCTAATTTAAATTCATTCATCTGTCATATAAAACATGCAATGTTAAGTTTTAATCACTGCAACTTCCCTGCTTTTCGACAATAATGTTTTTTTAATATTATATAAATAGTATATAGTTTTCAAATTGCAAATTATAATTTGCAGAAATAAGACAACAGCGGATTCTTGATTATTCGGCACTTGTTTATGCAAGAAATCTGGTTAATCGATACTGTTCCAATTCTAAACTTATGTGAATTTAAACTGACCGCTGTACTGCTGATGCCAATTGCCCTTTTACCTCCCTTCTTGGTGGCTCTATTGATATGATGTGTTCTTAATCTTAATAATAATTTTACTTTCAATAATTAAGGATGTTCTCAAATCCAAAAGGGCAACTTTCTGACATAAGTTTTAATTTATTTTTGTTCGAAAATGCATGAAACTAGCTGGTGAGCTTGGTCAGAAATTATGTAATTGAACTGTTGTTTCCATTTTTTTGCAAACACAATAGATCTTTCTGAAAATAGTGTCAAAGTGGGCGTTTTGAACCGAATTTCCGCGCGAAGGAAGAAAGAGCACTCAGAGCGGGCGAAAAACGTGTTTGTCACGTGATCAAAATAGCTTATAACTCAACATGTAATTGATTGATCAAAAAATGAAAAAAAAAACAGCTCAATTCCAAATCGCTTCCATGGCCAGGCTTTCCAATTTTATACCTTTCTGTTAAAAAAACGAATTTGTAATTGTGTCAAAACGTTTTGCGCTTGTTGAGCAGAGCAACCTTAAGCTTAAGCAGCTTTACAGCTTAACAGCCTTAAGCTTAATAGTATTTATATGTGGTAACTCCGCTTTTGGCCTAAACAATGATCTGGGAATTTCCTGTATACTCAGTTGTGTGGTATTCAGTTCATATAATTTATAAATATGTTTGATAGTTAAAGTACCAGTATGTTTTTTTAATAGAAGGAATGAGGGAGAGAGAGATGGCACTCAATATTGCAAGTAAGACACTGCTGATATTGATTGAAATTGCCGTGAATTTTTATGCAGGTTATTTTGATCTAGTTTTATAATAACGTTGTCAAACTTTCTATCAAATGAATGGGAAAATACTCTATGACACATCCATCACTGAATCTATTCAGTTTATCAATATTAGAAAGTAAAAATTAATAAAGTTCAATTGAATTCATTTAAACTGTTGATTTTATGTTACATTATTGTATGTAATGGAAATAAACCCCTCTAAACACCAACAAAAATATTCTAAAGATCATTTTTAAAATGAAATATATAGTAGAGTCCCGATTATCCGAGTCTCGCTTAACCGAGTTTCTGCTTTAACTGAGTTATTTTCTTCTGATGGATTGATGGCTTTCATTATTATGAAACATACATTATAAATGAAGTGTTAGGTGACGATGAAAGAGCAGTCTTAAAAAGTTAGAACTCTAATTTTATGGTCAGAATGGGGAGGGAGGGGGGGGGGGGAATGGCCATAAATTTTCATTCTGATCAGAAAATCAGAGTTCTAACTTTTTACGACTGTTCTGTCATCGTCACCTAACACCTCATTTATAATGACTGTTTCATAATAATGGACGCCATCAGTCCATCAAAGAAAATGATCCATTCCAAAGGTTCGATAAAAAAAAACCTATTTAATACTTTGAGCAGAAAGAAATGGCTACATCTGCAATTTTCATAACACTAATAGAATCACATAGCTGCCAATGTGTACGGTTTAGTTACCTCTAAAATTTAATACAAATTTTTGCCATATTTAATCGTTGACAGTTGTTAGACTTTTTAAACTGAATTTCCGGATCTGACAGCCAATTGTTCCCTTGCGATGACATTTCTGTGGCTGTTAATTCTTAAAACTTGGCTAAAAATGCTAACTTTGACAACATTTTCTGAAGGAATCTTTGCCTTTATAAGAAAATGGAAAACTCATTAATTTCTTGGTATCTGAACATAATCTGTAAATTTTATATTTTTACAAATATTAATGCAAACTTTTTGTATTTACGAATGAAAATGACTTCGCGAAAGTATCAGAGAAGTAGTTAGTTTGGATTTGGGAATAGCTTTCAATATAAAAAAATTCTCGTAACGAGATGCGATCCCCTCCCACCCAAAAAAAGGAAATCCATGACCCTCCTCTAAATGGTGAGCTGGATCCGCCCTTGTCACGAAGGAATGTGAGCCCCCTCTTCTCTTTCCCGCCCACATAAAAAAGACGTGACCACTTTTTTAAAGGACGGCTTGAGACAGTTTCCATTTCTACTCGTTTAGTCAGTGACTTATTGTCAATGTCAATCCTTTCCTATCTTAAATGACAAGCACGTCATAAGCGCAACTTGGAAAGTATGAATTCAATATTATTAAAAGAAAGAGGAGAAAAAATAGTTATCTTCTTTTCTTTCCACCAGGAACAACCCCCTTTATCCCTCCCCAAATTCGTCCCAGTTTTTATCTTGCTACAATTTTTCCTTTCATTTTCAACCTTTCCCAAAGCTTTCAAACTTCAAAGGTAGCCCGCAAGCCTCTTGGACTCCTACTTCTACTCTTTCACCTACAGACAATGAAAACACACCTCGCAACACACACAAATTCATTCATCCTTTTGAAACAACTCTCGTGTCTCACCGCTTCAAAGAGACGCAAACATGACAAAATTTCGGAGGTACCTCAAATCTGAAATTTGAGGTGCTGGGACAAATTGTCATAGTGTATGGAACAAATGAGGTGCTTCATGTATGAGTTACCCAACACTACCATTAACAAAAATCATGAAAAAGAAACAACGTTTATATGTTTTATGTTGACAATTCGAATATGATGAATGTTTCATACGGAAATAGTGGTAGATGTGTAACCAGATTTTCCGCCTAATTGTCAACACTGAGTGAGTCTGCCAAATCGATCGTGAATCCCGGGTCACATTTATAAGCATCTGAACGATAAAAAGCAAACAGAATTATTTCTAAAGTCGTACACTTATTCAACAGATTTCGTAGTATATTTCTCTTGCAAATTTCTCGAATGGTATGCCAATAATATTTGTTTTGAAAAAGTGGCGTGAGGTAGAATTTAATAAAGTCACCCTGTATGTGCTAAAGATGGAATTTTGCAATCAAATTTTAACCCACTTCCTGATAGGCTATAATTATATATATGTTGCATTATAGCAACATTGGATTACTTTATCATTGAAAATGCAGTACTGGCTGTCTCGATAGTATTTGTGGATCACATCCAGCAATAATAGCGTAATAGAAGCGGTCAGAACAGGTAATTCGAACCTGTTATATTAGTATAATAATTTGTTGTATTGCAGTTGTCGAGCGAAGACTGTGGAATACATCGTTCCGTGAAGTTTCCCCAGAATAAATTGAAACAACACATAATATCAGCTCAGCACTTTATTAGAACATCTTGCAAATGGCGCAGTTTCCACCAAGATTATTAGCCATCTCTCCGTAGAAGTAATTAGGTCTAAAACAAAATTCTAGATAATCGAATAAAAGGACGGTGACCAGGGGATGGATGTAAACTGAAAATACGACTCAAATCTGCTGAAACACAGCGAATATCGACTTTTTGTTCCTCAAGTGTAAGAATACAAATATGACGTAGATCGCGCTCTCAACCAATGAATAAGTAAGAATATCGCGTCATGAAAAAAGTGCGGGTAGAGCAAGCTGATGAATTTGAAAAAAAAAAAAAACAGGATAACCTCAAAAATGCGCGGGAAGTAAAAATGGAAGCTAAAAGAATATTCTAGAAAGAAAAAAGCGCGGAAATGGAACATTTAATTTAAGAATACTGAAAGCGTAATATTTAAGCAATTTAGACAGGTGAGACATTAAATTAAAGGGAATTTAACAGAGTTAACGATAGAGATTATTTAAGGATAAGGATTTAGTGAATATAATGTAGTAATTTAGAATAAGATAAGGAAATCGCGGAATTAGATCTAATAATGTGACATATATATATATATATATATATATATATATATATGAAAGGATAAAAATAAGTAAATAAAAATAAACCCCTTTTTTAAAGATAAAATCTTTTTTTTAATTCAAAATTTAAATTTTTAAATCAGGAAACACAACTTATTTTTCATAGACTCTTAAAGCAAATAAATAAAAATATTTTCTTCATCATAAAAATCTTTGACACTGATTGATATTTATGAAACAGATTTGGAAAAGAAATTACCCTTTGTTGACATAAGACAGTAATTATAAAACATATTAAATTATCTGGGAAGCATCATTATATTTATAGCATAAACAAAATGAGTTTTTTAGGCTATGCTAGATGGTTCAAGAATCAAATTGTAAACAACAAAGGATTAATTTCAAATCTATAAATCAAAGTAAATATGTTAGTTTAATTAGTGTCAAAGTAGAAAATTGCTGAGTAATAAATCATAATTAGCTTTTGTCTGGTTGACAGTTCAGACTGTGATTGCCTCATAAATAATATTTAACATTTAAATTAGAATTAGCTCTTGTTGTGCAATCATAAGTTCAGACTCTTTGTCTCCACATAAAAAACAGTTATAAAAAAGATAATGCACCAATCATGGAAGATTAAGCCTCCCACTTTGTTCCTTCTGCTCTCTGCTGGAAAAAGTAATAATTATCTGATTAAAAGCGCGGTGCAGAGGGAAGGGGAAGAAAGATTATGATGCAGTCCTCTGTAGAACATCAAGAATGATTTAGGAAGAGCTTTGGCTCCTAACATCTTCCAAGTCACTGGACCTGACTTCAGATGATATCATGTATTATTACTGAAAAATAAAAGTCAGGTTCAGCACGAACTGCCTCATCTTCTTGTAAGGCCATGACTACTGCACTCAAATAATATAGGAAGTACAAGCGGAATCATTTCATATATATATATAAATGTACAAAGATTTGTTTCGGATGACAATACGACATTTTATTATTTTTACAACTTAATTTTTAATAATAGGTGATCTATCGTCAAATATTTCCTGTAGCTCCTGAAATTGTATAGGAGTTGAAAAAAACAAACAATAGATTTAATAATGCACCAACAGAAGCTCACCAAAGTGCTATGAAACTACAACAAAGAAACATTTGAAAGACTTATCAGTACAAAATAAATAAAAAATAAAAAATATATAATATTAAAAAAAAAAAACAACTTAATAAGGTGAGAAATTAATTTAGAAATCATGTAAAGATATCTTTTAATTTTTTTTTTTTTTTGCTTCCTTTCTTAAAATATAAAGAGTGCAAATATTATATATTTTTTAATAAATTCATTTGCTTGAGCTTTCTACCGAACAGTAAAAATAGCAGTGGAATTTTCATTTTCCAGTTCATTGCCTAAGCCAAATTAATGTTTCGCCACGGGAATTTAAAAAAATTGCAATGGAGTAATAAATAAATAAATAAATAAATAAATAAATAAAGGCGGAATTTTCAGTATGCCATTGAATTCTAATAAAAGGGTATTTAAAAAGAAAAACTATTTTTACTTTTATAAAAAATATTAATCAATATCAGTATCAGGGAGCAAAATGTGAAACATGATGAATTCAATTTACAAGAGTAGGCGTGTTTTGTTTTGTTTTTTTAATTCCGAAAGGTACTGATTGGGAGAATATGATCACTTTATTCCGGTACATGCAGGCAATTTTCCTTGAACATCACTGCCATGAATTGCAGTTAGACTCTCTTAGAGAGCCTCCCACAGAGGGCATATTAATCTCGCTGAAAAACGCATACTTTGGGGGAGAAAAGTAAGAAAAATTCCGGGTTTAATCGTATAAGAAAAATTCACGTTCAAAGTAAAAAAGATATGCGCTATCTTTAGTTTAACCTCGCAGTACTAAGTTGGGGTCAATTTGACACCATCTAAATATTATGTAGTTTTTTTCTCATTTAGAATATGTATGATAAAAAAAAAAATTCTTGAAATTAGCCTATAAAGGTCTCTTTCATGATTTTATCTACTTACTAAGTTTCGCACAGTTAATGGAAATTACAAATGGGGTCACATGGACCCCGTCTTAGGCAATCGGAGACTAAATGAAAACTTTCTATCATTAATCACGTTTCAAGAGAAAGATGGATAATTTTTGGTATCCTGTCAATTGTAGTTCGCTGTGGGTATAACGCTACCATTAAGGCGAGTGTAGGCCCCTTCACCATTTCGTTATTTCTTTGTTTTTGTGTTCAGTTGTGAGTAAATTTCGCTATTCAATGAAATGAATCATTGCTTCGTATGAACATTATAATTACTTAGGGGCGCCTAAATTACCTATAGGGTCAACCCTTTTTAAATCTTAATCTTAGAGATTTAAGGAATATTTTGATCTCAGTACTGCGATGGTTAAAGTGATAAAAAAACTACAGTTAGGAGAAACTGTATAAAATATAGGGTATAACCGATATTATTATTTTTTTCTTTTTTTATAATCTTCTGCTTAGCCCCTTGGGGACGAGCGACCGGTATTCGTGCCGCGTAAGGTGCTCAACATCAGTGATTATTCTCACCAGTAAATTTTTATTGTAAATTTGCCTTATTTAATCCGAGCATTTTCCCGATTCAATAAAGCAAAATTTTCTGTTTTAAAAAACCGGTGATAAAAAATTAAAAATTCTGTAAAAGGTGCTCGTCCGGAGGGGGTTAAGGGAAGACACGACTGTGATGCCTCGCCAACTCACATTAATTTTATTCTAACTAAATTGTAACTAAATTGTAACTAAATTTTATCCAACCATTTATATATACTTTAATTCATGCGTTTGCTAAAACTGTGCAAGAACTTCACACAAGTTAGAAGTGTGTAAGTTTTTTACTCTCCGAAAAGTTGTTCTTTTCAGCTAAAAAACCCCCCCGTTAACTCCTTAAGCACTCTTGGCCCCACCACTGGCTGAGAGGTTCTGCTTTCGAAGTTGGTACTCGGGAGGTGCTGAAGTCGAACCTAATCGCTCCCGTCGGCCTAACCGTTCGAAGTTTTTCGTGGTTTTCTTCTAACCTTGGGAAACCTTGCGTAAATACGAATTAGGTTCCCTTAGAAAGACCCCCACGGAGGGCACCCCCCCCTTGGGTCTATATCCCTCGTGCAGATAATCGGCCGTCAAAAATAACATCACCTAAAACCCTCAAGTAATTTCGCTAAAAAAAGTTTTTGGTGATAGAGTATAAAATAAGATCATATGTGACACTCAGTGTGAAAATTTTTTAATTAGTTTAAGAAAAAAACATTTCTGAAAATAGAAAATTTCTAAAAAATTGCCACTGCTCTAAAATAAAAAGTTTTAGTCGCAGAAAGAAACTGCCTGTCGTAAATCTTGAGCATAATCCAGTGAATATGAATTTCAAATTTATCAAAATCGCTCGGATAGTTTCCGAGAAAACGGGTCTTAAAGCTCGCATATTTCCCATAGGATTGCACCCAATAATGTCTTCCCTTAAATAATATATTTCTCAAAATTTCAGTTGAAAATATTATTGCTAGCCAATAATGACATTTACTTTAAATTTTGAAGAAAAAAAAATTTTTTTTTGAATTTTTTTTTTTTAATGAAATGGTTGGAAATCATTTGAATTTTTTGATCAATCATTTTATTGCGACGCACTAATATATTTTTTAGAGATATTAATAAATTACAATTATTAATACATAGCTGCCAACTCTTCCGCTTTTTCAGACCACAAAAATTTAATAGAAATTTTTGCCTTATTTAATCGGCAGATTACGGCAATTTAAAAAGGTAAAATTTACTATAAAATTTTTGTGGTCTGAAAAAGCGTAAGATGTTGGCAGCTATGCTAATATAACAAGTTATAAAGCAAATAAAAAGATAATAAAATAATATATTTTTATTTTTTAAATATAAACTGAAGGTGTTATTTAATTCAGAAAGCAAGATTTTTTTTTTTTTTTTTCCATACATATAAATGTTTACAAAAATTTCCGGAATAATACAAAAAACATATTAAAAGGTTTAGAGTGAAATTTTTGGTTTAGTTTGAAATAACGGAACTGACTTTCTATGGTATATACAACTACTATTTATTCTCCAATATATATATATATATATTTAATATTAATTTAATAAAGAATTTTTTTTTTATGGCGACCATTACTTTACGAAAAATCTGGTAGTGAAACACACGGAGACATACGAAATGTAATAGAGGTTTTCTTGGCCAGTTAAAAATGAATGAATGAACAAAGTTGTAATTGTAATAATTAATAAAATAAAGTAACAGCCTTTTGTTTACAAACACTCACATACATATTTACAGAAACAAATATTTTAAGATTAAGAGAAATAATTTCAGGATATTTGATTGATTGACAATTATTTATTGTAATTCTTTTTTCATTAATCGGAAAGGAAAATAGTTAAGTTATTAATATTTTAAATAACTTGAATGTATACGATAATTTTGTTGAAAATGCGACTGTTTTCACATAACGAGTAGATATTTTCAATTGCGTATAGTAGATAATTTTACTGTAGATAATTTCGACGCTGTTTTAACTGGTTGGAAGAAAAGCCCAAAACACTTAGCGAGAAAATTTTAACGTTAATATAATACTAGCTTTTATATATATAATATTTATGTACATATAATTTTTAACATTAAAATTTTTATTTTAAAATCCAATTTAGAATTGGTTGTGTTTTACGACGGCCAATTATTTTCATTAAAATACTCTGCAAACGACTTTTCACCATATACCATAATGTAATAGAATACTTTTGTGTGCCCCTGTACATGAACTATTAATCCTACATACTTCATATACAATATCAAACATGCTTTGGTGACCCTAAATATCTTTTATCAATTGCATGAAAATCCGAGTACATTTACAGAAGTTAAAACGTGGACAGACGGACAGACAAACCGAATTCATAAACACTTTTCAACTTTGTTGGAAAGTTTTAAAAATCACTAAAGAATAGAGTTACCTTAACACGTTCACGCCGGCGCGGTGGGTCACACTCGACTGTCTCAGAGTTGTCAAGTCTCCGGCTTTTTGCACACCACTGTTATTTTAGAGAAAATGTTGTTCCCTTAAATCGCCGAAGTGTTTTAATTAAATAAAACAACATTTTCTGTATTAAAATACTGGTTTTCAAAAAGCCGGAGACTTGTCAGCTCTGAGGCAGTCGAGTGTGACCCACCGCGCCGGCGTGAACGTGTTAATGATGACGTTCACTTATGGCGTAAATCGACATACCAAATATAAAATTTGATTTATTTAGATAATTTCGGACTAATAGTTTACGTATTTACTTGTAGAATTATTAAATTAAACCATGAACAAAGAGATATTTTTAGGATATTGTATTCAAGTGAATGTGACATTTACGATCATCCATTATTGACATTGGTAAAAAATATTTAACTTCACACATAAAAAAAAAAGAAAAATCACCATATTTTTTAACGGAAAATGGTGGCTTGTTTCTTCCAAATATGTAATTTTTATAGAGTCGAACTCAGATTACCGAATATTGTACACCTATTTTCTTTTTTTTTACAATATTGCCAATTTCATTTATAGAAGGATTCACGGCTTCAAAGTTACGAACTAAAGTTATTATTAGGGAGATTCATGCAATTATGCGTTAATACTATAATATAAACTCACCATTAAAGAAAAAAAAATGCATGCTGAAATAAATTTTTGATATTCTTTTTAATTTGCCATTTCTTTTTAATTTTTTCATCATATCGTCTATTCCTTTCTGAAGATATTTAAAAGAGATTGGACTAATTTTCCGTAATCGAGTCACCCGCCAATTGGAGTATTTTTCTATATTGTTGGAAGACTCATTTATGTTTGAAGACTATGGATGGTGAATTCTATTACAGAAGAACAAAATTCAGTATTATATATTTTTCATCTTCTGTTATTGTAATATCCCAAAAAAGTAATAATTGCAATGTACTGAAAAACTTTGTATTGCCAATGCATGGAAAAATATTTGTCAATTTATCAGTTAGCCTATATAAGAAAAAAAAATACAACTCTGATTAGATAAAACTTAGATCATTATAAAGCAATTTCGTCTGACAGACAGTCCTATCAATTAATCTTAGTGATAAATTAACGATTATTTTCAATGTCGGGATTACTTAGGCAATATATTGAAGAATAATTTCCTCTTAAATATAATGGAAATAGTAAGCCTATTTATCTCCTTGTATTTTTATACCATTAGAAAAATGCAAAGAAAATCTTCAGTTCAACTATTCACCAAAAAGATTTTTACTGAAAATTTTGCATAACTAACGTTATTTGTCGTTGTCAGTTGTATTTAATGTATGGATTTTTGTTGATAAAAGACTTATAATTGTGTCAATAGCAATTTTACATAATGTAATGAAAAGTAGTTTGGCGCGTTTGTAACTAACTCTATTACATTTGAACTATATCGTTGCAAACACTTCTAATGCTTGACGTCAGCCTTGGCTTAATACGATTACGGAAGATTAGGAAGATTTTACTGGAGGAAAACTAAATGTTTATTTTTCCACCAGTATCAGTCATCGAGGTTTTTTTCAGGTTAACGGTACCATG
Source organism: Maratus speciosus (assembly GCA_963932465.1). NCBI lineage: Eukaryota > Metazoa > Arthropoda > Arachnida > Araneae > Salticidae > Maratus > Maratus speciosus. The sequence goes on from OZ010797.1 coordinate 124,670,748, forward strand.
ATTGCATCTGGTCTATAAAGTAAAAAGGCAATGAAAATGACGTCCATTTAATTTTATTCAAATAATTCAGCTTTAAAACTCCACCCTTTTTATGCTTCATTTTTCTTTTGAATATGATGGTTAAACATCGTGCTTTGTGTGCAAATAATTTGTTACACTTTTGACTGTATTTTCTCTTCTGGAATCCAAAGATGGAAAAATGTAATAGCCTTCCATTAGAAGACGTATATTACGAAATATAACATAATGTAGAGTGAAGTTGTATTCAAGCTGTTAGAACAACACATATCATCAAGCGGAGAGGTCCGGAGTCCAAGAACTAACAAACGAATATGAATCACCCCAAAATCATTTAAATTTAATGGTCAATCTCTGCAATCATTGTAATGTTCAATATTTTAATAGCGTGGTGACTAAAGAATATTTTAACTCCTGTTGTCATAACTGTCTCATATCCCTACCACTCCACTATAAATGGTCAACTAAAAGAGTTCTTCTGAATAGAACAAATTCTATCCAACGCAGAAGATAATACAACAGCGCAATTTCGTTCGTATTGTTTTTCATCAATGCGGAAGGACATTCCAGGTAAAGGTCCACGTCGCTTTAAAATACAAGGTCAAATTAACTATTTCGTGAGATTCAAGTTTCGTTTGCAAAAAAAGACCAGTGCAGCGGGCATAGCCTGCTAGTATTCAATAAAGCAACGCGAATTGTTAATAAAACTAGCAGATCTAATTATTATTATTATTTTTTTTTATATTAAATACTTTCTTTACCCGAGAAGAAAGTTGACTTAGATTATCCTTTGAGAGATAAACAAGAACATAAGAAAAGGATATTTTACAATATTTTTCCTATTACATAAATTCACATATAGAAAGAATTTTAAAAATGGTATTTATTTAAATTTTCCATTGAAAATATTTTTGAAACATCTTTTTCATTTTAAAATTAGGATCTTTGTTTTCACGTTTCTTGAGTGAAAAAAAATATATACGTATAAACATACTGTGGCAGTGCAAAACCAAAATTAATTGCGTGAATACAAAATAGAAATACAGTAAACATATTATACTCATGCCAGTAAAATTAATAGAATATTTCTAAATAAATTATCGGCTTATTCGTTAAGTGGTAATATCTTTAAAGTTTATATTTTAACTAGCAAGTGAGCACCTGTATGGTAGTAAGTCTCCTTGTTGCATTGAAAGCGTAGCAAAAATTTCATGTACCCCCTCATTTTACGTGTACGTCTGGGGAGAGAACGACTTCTAACAGTAGCACTTTGAAAGTATTAAGTTCCCGTTTCAACAGAGGCGAAAACAGTACTGCGTTTTCCCCTCAACCTTGTATAACACTCCCTTATCGCTTGCATTTATTATTCGGTTATGGGAACATTAAAATTATAAATAAACAATGTAGAAAGTTGAATTTTATAATTTGATTCTCAGAAAAAACTGAATTTAAAATATATATATATATATAATTTTAAAAGGAAATAAATAAAAAAGAAGAATATAAAAATCTTTTGTTATATAAATCTGTAAAAGATATTTTTATAGCTTCATATTTTAATATTTTACGTGCTATACTATTTTAACGTATATAAAATAAAAAAATAAGTAGATTTGTCAGTTTTGTATTAGATTTATATATAATATAGCTATTTGGCAATTAATATTATGTATAATTATATTGAAAAATCTGTGCCCACTGAATACTGATTTTTTTCTTTTTCCCCTCGGAAATTTCATTTTTACAGTATTCATTTTTTATTAAGTTTAATATATTAATGATTTACCATTTTGTGTGTTTACCTATCCTTTTATAAAATAGGCCAATTGTCGTAAATGTTTAATAATTTGTTAAGATTAGTACCAGCCTTAAAATAACTATCGTATCCTACTTTTATATATATATATATGTATATATATATAAGCTTATGTCATAATTTCTACTTTTGGGAATTCGATTTGAATATTTTTTAATAAATAATTTTAATAAATAATTAAATGGTTTTAATAAATAATTAATAAATTTAAATAAATAATTAAATGGTTTTCTGAAGAAGATACGAAATATTATATTTTTTAACGATTACGTTTAGCAGATTAAGTAGGAAGGGGGGGGGGGGGGAGTTCGGGTAATTTTTTTTTATTTCAATAAAGGACGTAAATGTCAGTTTTCCAGTTTAATTTACTGCATCTATTTGAGATTAAATGAAATTTCCTTTCTAGAGTTGCAATTTTTATAATTTCCACCACCCCCCTTTCTTATATATATCTTATATATTTATATATGAGGACCCCAGAAGCCAAGGGGTATAAGTGACAAAATTTAAAAAATTGAGTTAAGTGCACAGGCTATCTGGAAATAAGTCTATTTGTTTGTAGGTAAAGAGATATAAGTGATTTTTTAATTATGCGCTGCGTTCTAGGGGTCAATTACTTAATCCCTTTTTCGAAACCGTGAAACGCTTGGAGCCCAAGGGGTATAAGTGCACTTGTATCCGTTGAAGTCCACATAGCTGAACCGCGACCAACAAAATACAAGGCTAGTTCATCACTTTTAAAACCCCACAAGCATTTGATCATATTTAAACGGCGATTGACACAAAAAGACGAAGATGTTTCTAACAAACGGTTGTGAAACATAATAACCAAAAATGAAGAAACAGTTTCTGGCGTACCATCTCGCGATGAAAAGGGAAGAAAAGAACTGTCGAATAAAATTCCACAAGACGGTATTGAAGTCATCAAAGAACACTTAAACAAGTTTCCCTGATACATAAGCCATTATGCTAGAGAAAAGACCCCCAACCAATGTTGCCAGTGGGCTACTTTTTTTAAATTCAGATTTCTTGATTGGCACCACTTTTCTGAAATGGTAAAATTCCCCTTGTTTTCGCCTTAATTAATATGTCATTAAATAAGGCGAATTTTACTATTTCAAAAAAGTGGTGCCAATCAAGAAATCTGAATTTAAAAAAAGTAGCGACTGGCAACACTGTCCTCAACCGTAAATACCTGAATCCCGAACTCAATTTAAAGGAGGTGTACAAACTCTGTGTTCAGTTTTGCCTTGAAGAAAAACGCGTAGAGCCGGCCAAGGAAAGATCCTATAGACACATTTTTAACACCCATTTTAATCTTAGTTTTCACCGACTGCGCACTGATACACGTGTTATGTGTGACAAGCTATAATTGAAAATTGGTCATAGAAATGCAGATAAGAAACGACAAGCAAAAACTCAAAGGGAACTACATCCTCGCAAAGCAGAAGCTGCCAGATTAGCCAAAGACGCATTCTACAATTTTAGGATGATTCAAAGGTCGCGTTATGCCTTGACTTGTAAAAAATCACGCCAACTCCACATGTAACCAATTCACAGGCTTATTACTTACGTCAGCTTTGGACGTACAACTTGATTATTCATAACCTTGAAAGCGAAACTGCCCACATGTACATATGGCATGAAGGCCAGGCTTTTCGTGGTTGCAAAGAGATTGCATCCTGTCGCTTGAAGTTCATTAAGATTCATCCCTCTCAAATCATGCATATTACAGCTTTTAGTGACAATTGTGGAGGACAAAATAAAAGCCACTTGATTGTGAAGTTCTGGCTGTACATCATAAAAAATGCACACATAGAAACAGTCGATCATCGCTTTTTGATTTTAGGACACTACTACCATGAATGTGACCAAAAATTTGGTGTTATAGAAATCAGAAAGAAAGAGGGTAAAATGGATCTGTATGTTCTAGAGCACTGGGCTCAACTTGTTAATGATTCCACCAAAAACTTCACTGTAAAAGTGCTAAAAGATGAAGGTTTTATTAATCGAGTCACTTGCACCATTCTTTATAAAGTCAGTGAAAGTTATCCAAAATCTGCAGTGGCTGAATTTTGAGAAAAAAAAAACCCTTCACATTATTCTACAAAGAAACTGCTGGTGGTGAATTAGAACCTTTTCACGAGTTAAAGGTGAAGTTCAGTCGTGCCCGAAAATACCTAGAGTTCTGTGCAAGTTTTCCACAGTACAAGAAAAAACAGAACTCAAGTTTAAAAATCTCATTGAACTGTTACAGTTTGTACCATCAGTGTACTACGCTTTCTACTGAAATTTTCTCACCAAGTGGCAACAGGACATACTGAAGCCCTGCATGTTTCTGAAGATCAGGCTGATGAGCCTAATCGTGCTTATGAAACTGCTAAGGATGAGATAATGTAGATCTATTGTTCCCATGTTATCAGTAGAACAATATTGTTTCATATTCTCAAACTTTTTTGCGTCATTTTTCCCTTTTAGAAATTACTTTCTTATACGCTAAATAAATGCATTTTAACGGTTAAAAAATTAAAAAAATTCAATATTTCAAAACTTATATTAAAACTTATATTAGAACAAAATTTCGTCCTTTCATTCATTTGTATAAACATTGTTCTTAAATATTTTATCATTTTTTTTTTTTTTATTTCATGATCTTTCATTTTTAAAACTTATATTAAAACATAATTTTGTCTTTTCATTCATTTGTATCAAAACTGTTCTTAAATTTTACGTAAAATCACTTTTTTATTTCATAATTTTTCATTTCTTGTCTATCGCTTGGAAGCAAAAGGTTACAAGTGCCGAATGGTGATCAATATTGCTTAATTATAAATTTAAAAAAAAACCCTTTACTCCACTTTTTTTTATATAAATATTGAAATAAGAGTTCAAGGACCACGAAGAAATAAGCAACAGTTTCATATTCCAAGTCAGTCAATTACAGTTGATGTTTAACTTTGAACTCAATTTACTCGAAATCTAAATTATGTCACTTGTATCCCTTGGCTTCTGGGGTCCTCATATGTATATTGGATAAAAAATTGTCAGTTACTAACCAAACATGACAACATCGCAGAAATAGATGAGCGCAATTTGTTCAAACTCTAGTTATATAACATTCCTATTTTATTACTGTGACCTTGCGCTTATAAATGTCGAAACCACTTACTCTTATTAGTCTTCGTTAGAAATCTAGATGAGAAAAATGTTTTAATAAAAGTCATTATAATAACTGTCGTTACATTTCGATATTGGAGAATGATGTTGTTTTCCAAGAAAAAAAATTTTTTTCTTTTATCTCCGAAACAAAACGCTAGTTTTCGATATCGAATTAGTACCGACAGTGCTAAAAAAGGTGGTCTATATGCTTATTGAAACCTAAAATACAGCAGTTGACACATTATCTGCTGACTTTATTCCAAAAATTCTTCGGATTTTGAATTTGAGTAAATCCGCTCCAATTAAAGCTTTTAAACGAATTTTATGTATTTTTACACATATTTTTGTAAATATTTATATGGTATACCCAACGCACACTTCCGAAATTTATATATGATATAGGTGTACATATGAGAAATTTTTAACAAGAAAATTGTAATTTTCGTATAACCATGAGATATGGTTTTTATTTTTGTAAATTTTCTTATCGCTATTTCACATAGTTCTTATAAACAGAAAATTATACAAAAATTCCTAGTTATGCATCTTTGGTATCTTTATAATCTCAGTTAATGACATGAAATTCGGTGCAGTAGTTTTTGAGAACATCAGTTTTTTAAAAAATTCGAAAAAACATTTTTATTTCAATAAATATCAATATTTATAAAATGATAATAGAGGATATATTGTCAGATAGGTAGCCACATATATTAGTCGAGGGAATCGGGACCATAGTAGCCGAGATAGGTAGGCGCCCTCTGGCAGTAAAAAATGGAACTAAATATATAAGTCTATGGTGCATAATATGAAAGAGTGGTCGAAGGGGTGTCGGCAAAAGTTTAAAAAGTTCCCCCCGGGTGAAAAGGGGGAGGATAAAAAATTACTTAAAATGCCCAAGTTAGAGCACAGAGGGTTAAATATAAGATTTTATCGCAATTTTATGATTTGTCGTTTGATGCAAGTGTTTAGCTACAATTATGAAAAATTTCAAGTTTTCAACTTAACTAGCGGCTGAGTTAGAAAAGAAAGCTTAAAATACACAAGTTAGAGCCAAGAGGGTTAAATATAAGATTTTTTCGAAATTTTATGATTTGTCGTTTGATCGCGTTTAGCTATAATTTCGCAAAATTTCATGTCTTCAACTTAATTAGGGGCTGAGTTAGAAAGAAAAGCTTAAAACACACAAGTTAGAGCCCAGAGGGTTAAAAATAAGATAGTTACAAAATTTTATGATTTGTCGTTTGATCGCAAGTGTTTAGCTATAATTATGCAAAATTTCAAGTCTTCAACTTAATTAGGGGCTGAGTTGGGAAAAAAAGCTTAAAATACACAAGTTAGAGCCCAGAGGATTAAATATAAGATTTTTTCGAAATTTTATGATTTTTCGTTTGATCGCAAGTGTTTAGCTATAATTTTGCAAAATTTCAAGTCTTCAAGTTAATTAGGAGCTGAGTCAGAAATAAATGCTTAAAATACACAAGTTAGAGCCCAGAGGCTTAAATATAAGATTTTTTCAAAATTTTAGGATTTGCCGTTTGATGTGAGGTGTTCAGCTATAAGTACGCAAAATTTCAAGTCTCTAACATGTATAGTTTCTGAGAACGGGCTCTGTGACGGACAGATAGACGGACAGACAGACAGACTGACAGAGGAGCGAGACGAATAGGGTTTCGTCAAATGAACGAAACCCTAAAAATAAGTCCAAGAGCATGTAACGAAGACTTATTGCACCATTTGCTACTAACATCTGACGCTTTGATTTCTAGTATTAGACACAAAATTAAAAACGTTCAAAGAAACAGAACATTTGTAGAAGCATTGGAACTTATACTAAAGTATAAGTTCACAACACGTAGTTCACAAAGTTTAAAACACGTTATCACTGACATAGCAGCGCATCCATTTATTAGAGTACATTTAACCTTCTGAGAGCCTTTGCGCTTTTCAGCATTTTCATGTAAACGTTCATATAACCCGATATACGAGTATATTAAATTTAATTTCGCAGTTTAATGTTAAATTAGTTTTTTAGATCATTTCGTTATAAATATTTCTTATAGCATAAACTTCTTATAAAAAAAAATTGTGCACAGCCAGTTTAACATGCTTTCTGGAAACGGAAAATTACGTAATAGTCGCTTCAAGTCCATTTATTTCGAAAACGCGCAGGTTTGCGCAAAAAATCCTCCCTACCACGTTAAAGTATAGACTTTCAGGAATACCAACATGTGTTTGAAATTTCAAACAACTTTAAACAATTTAAGTTACGTAAGATTGAAAATTATGATACCGTTAATTTTGTATGTGTTGTTCATAATGTAGAATGAAACATAAATTTGAATCAAAATGTAATCAGTAGTGGTTTAAAATGTATTTTAAGAAATTAATAATGATATTTTAAATGAGTTAATAGTAGAGGTTACTTAGGTTCCATTTCTGAGCACAGCAAAAAGTCACTAAAATTCGCAGAAAAATTCCTCTGCTGAAAGGTGTATATTCCGAGCTATGCAAATACGATATAATTTTGTATAATTTAAAAAATAAACATACATTCGTATTGTGTAGATATTCTTTTAAAATATTTCATTGCAAAAAATTAGTTATTTAATGATTATTTTTTGGCTCTATGTTCGCATTTTCTTAAGGATTGATCCACTGTGCGACAATATAAACATTGAAAATGGTCGATGCTTAGTAGTTAAAAAAATTACAATAGAGTATTTAACCGTTATAATGATAGATCTGCTTTGTTTAACGCTGGCTTATACAACGGAACGTTATTTTTTGAAGACGACACTTTAATTTCTGGGAGAGGTAAATAGCATAACGGAGGTTAATAAAAATAAAAGCTGCTATTGGTGAAGGAATTTTTGCTACTGGCGAGATTTACTCCAAACTAAAAGTACCCAAATGTTCTCCATACTTGATAACTACAACGGTGAAGATTCTATTATTTTATGACCAAAACACGCCGAGTTATGTCACCCTATTTTACGGAAATGAAATTATTTGTCACAAAAAACACAACATGAACTTTAAAAGATCACCGTTTTATTTAAAAGACCACGAAAATAATAAAATAGATGTTACACGTTAAAAATATACATTTTACTTAAAAACTTCTTAGCACTTTCGGCCTGCATTTCCCGCGGCCATCATCAGAGAATATTTTTATATTTAATTGCTGCTCATAAACACAAATACGTCACTTCGTTTGAAATGGGAGAGCCAATAATTATGAGGGCAGTTGAAAGTAGAAATACTTTATTAAAGTAATTTTTATTCGTTTTAAATTATTTAGAAAGTATTTGTGTTGAAAATATTGTTATAAAATTTACAATATTGTTAAACTGAACTGCAGCGGGTTATCCTATAATTAGAGTCACCTACAATAATCGAAGAATATTTTGAATATTTAGAGAAATACTCTACGAATTCATGTGGAACTTTAGAGATGCATATAATATATATATATATATATATATATATATTATACCGAAGTTTTAGTCAAGAGAGCATTTAGGGGATCAGAAACAAATAATAATAAAAAGTATATTTGCTGTCACCCGTAAACTAAAATATTGGAAATGATCTGCTGTTGTAGTAGATGGCAAAGTAGACTACTAAAACTTTTTTTGAGAAAATAGCACGCATTTTCTTGAAATATAAAAGTTTTAAAAAAATTCAAGATTTTTCCGTATGTGTTTTACTTATTCCATGCAGTACTTTCAACCAAATCCAATGCCTCTTTCAGAATACATGATAAAATGCAGTGGAAATAACGTACCAGAATTGCGTTGGTTGGTTGTATTTATGGCGGCCAATTATCAGCACGTGGGATATAGGCCCTAAGGGGGAAGTGCCTTCCGTGGAGGTCTTTCTATGGGAACCTAACCCGTATTAACGCTTGGAGAACCAAGCTTCGATGAACCACGATAACTCCGAACGATTAGGCCGAGGGGCGCGATTGGGTTGGTTGTATTTATGACGGCCAATTATCTGCACGAGGGATATAGGCCCAGGGGGAGTGCCCTTCGTGGGGGTCTTTCTAAGGGAACCTAACCCGTATTAACGCTTGGAAATCCAAGGTTCGAAGAAAACCACGAAAACTCCGAACGATTAGGCCGACGGGCGCGATTGGGATCGAACCCAGCACCTCCCGTCTACCAGCTCCGAGAGCAGAACCTCTCGGCCACTACCAGAGTTGGGACTTTTATATATTCAATATTGGCTATGATCTTTCCTATAAAATATTTTTAAATGCACACGCAGGAATAACAAAAATTGGATTCATAATTTGACAGTCAAATATATACGATAGCTCTTAGGAGAAGACCAGTCAAATATTGTGATACTTATTATGAAACTTTAAAAAAAAAAAAGTAGCCTTTGGTTGAAATATTTTTTTTTTTTTTTCAAAAGTTTTTGGTCATAAAAGTTATTTTGTTAGTTAGTTATCCAATCACTTCCAAATTCGATTCCTCAACATTGCACAAAATTGAATGCAAAATGTTTAGTGCTGCCATCTATTGATATACACTCTAGTTATTTCTTAAGATTTTAAAAATAACTTCTTTTTATTTACTTACGAAAATTCATCTTTCTGCATAGTCAATTTAGATTCAGTTATTACTATAATTTCAATTTAAGCTGGTAATTATCGACTTATCAAATTATCGAATTTTCAAGCTGTTGAAGGGAAGAAGGATAAATTGTAAGATTAAAAAAATAATAATAATAAATAGAACAAACAATAATGATATTGATAGTAGATGATAGATGGCAGCACCATAAAATAAGATGAAGCCATTCATTCAGATTCTCATAATGAGAACATGACAAGGAATCCTTAAAATTAGTGGGGTGTTTTTTTATAAATTTAAGCATTGGCACATTCTGTCTATACATTGCCGCACTTAAAGTCATCTCTACTCAACCTCCTTCCATACAACAACCTGGGCGATTTTTTTATTTAAAAATATTTTCCTAAAAGTATCTGAAAACATTGGAATATTTAAGTGCTGGATTTCAAATTTATGTGCCTGATTAAATCTGCCTCATTTCTTTATTGTTCCTTTTATAGTCTAAACGCCAATGTGGATTGATAATAAGCACCATTAAATTTTTTGAAAAGTCATAAAGAAATAAAAGAAATATTTAATGAAAAAAAAAAAAAAAAAACATAATCTTCAATGAGGAAAAACTGTTTTGGATGTTTTAATTTTTAAAATGTTTAAAAATGCTTTTAAAATGTTTTAAAATGTTATAATTTTATGAATTATCAACGGTTTGTTCATTCGTTCTCTTTTAACTGACAAAGAAAGCTTCCATGGTAGTTCGTATGCCTCTGGGTATTTTAATATCAAATTTATCGTAAAGTAATCATAGCCATATTTAAACAAAGAACTCTTTCATGAAAATAGGGAAATATTACTTTAAGAAAAATTTAGCATTTATACAACCTCATAAGAATACCGTTTCCGAAATTTCATAAATCTTATTGAATCAATTTAAAATATTGTAGGTGAAAATAGTCATAACAGAGAGTTTATTTCGGGAAAAAAATATTTAATCTTACTTTCCGAATATAAAATTATAAATAGTAATAATAATAATAATAATAACATTAATAATTACAAAATTCAGTGAATTTTTATATGCTATATATGCCCTTATAGCAGCATTAAAGAAATTCTTTAAATATAACTAAAAATTACGTTTATGAAAATGCAAAAATCTGTTTAATATTGAAGAACTGATGAAATTAACGTAATCTGTCGCAAAACGTCTCAATTTTGTCATTTCAAGCTAAAAGAAACGCTGCCCTAAATTCTTCCATTTAATTCGATTTTGTGTTATTCCGGAAATATTTGTACACTATTTCGAGTATGAAAAAAGGAAGAAAATGTTTGCCCCCTAAATTAAATTATGTTTTAATTACTTATTTATATTAAAATAATAATAATAATAATAACATATTAATTACAATATCGCTTTATTATTTACTTTATTTTATTATTTACTTTATTTTATTTATAACTTTACTTAATTGTAATTTATTCATAACATATATTAATATCGTGTAATATGACAAACAATTAAAAAATCTATACTCATATTATAAAGAGGTAAAAATTGTTTATTTGTAGGAGGTAAGCTCTAGAACTACCAAACCGATTCCAAAAGTAATGGTATCAAAATGATGGTGTTAGTCCAACTTAGAACATAGGCTATATTTTATGTCGGTGCTACACCCCAAAGGGGGTGCAGGAGCAAAAAACATTCTAAAAACGCGATTTTTGCGTTATTGAAGGGCCTAGAAATATGAAATTTGGAATATTAGTTACTTATAAGATAAAAATGATGTCTAAGAACAGTTCTTAAACGATTCGAAATTTAAAAGGGGTGAAAATGCACAAAAAGCGTTCTAAAAAACGTTCTAAATGGTGGTTTCTACATAATCTAAGGAAATATCAAACCGATTTAAAAAATATTGGTGTCAAAATGATAGTGACAACGCTTGCTCCAAGATAGGCTATGTTTTATGTCGGTGCCACTACCCCAAAGGGGGTACAGAATCAAAAAACGTTCTAAAAATGCGATTTATGTGTTACTGAAGGGCCTAGAAATATGAAATATTAGCTACTTATTAGGTATAACGGATTTCTAAGAACAGTTCTTAAACGATTCAAAATCTAAAAGGGGTGAAAATGCGCGAAAAGCGTTCTAAAAAACGTTCTAAATGGTGGTTTCTACACAATCTCAGGAAATACCAAACCGATTTAAAAAATAATGGTGTCAAAATGACGGTGACAACCCTTGCCCCAACATAGGCTATGTTTTATGTCGGTGACACTACCCCAAAGGGGGTGCAGGGGAAAAACGTTCTAAATTGCGGTTTTTGCGTTACGGTAGGGCCTAGAATCGTGAAATTTGGAATGGTAGGTAGTTATAAGATATATATGATCTCTAAGGGCATTTCCTAAAAAAATCGAAATTTAAAAGGGAGTCAAAATGCGCAAAAAGCGTTGTAAGAAACGTTCTAAATTGCGATTTCTATGCAATCTTAGGAAGTACTGAACCGATTTCAAATATAATGGTGTAAAAATTATGCTGACAGATCCAAGTTAGGCTATATTTTATATCTGTTTCCTCTACCCCAGAGGAGATGCAGGAGCAAAATGCGCGAAAAGCGGCCTAAACCGTTCTAAATGCCGATTTGTCAGCGATATCTCAGGAAGAATCAAACTGATTTCAAAAGAAATGGTAGGAAATTGATGCTGACGGACTCTGCTCTAACATAGACGCTATTTTATGTCGGTATCACTATCACCTAGACGTTGCAGGGGCAAAATAGCGTTCTAAATTTCGATTTTTGTGATCAGTACGGGCTAGCAACTTAAAATTAGGCAAGGTACATATTTATTAGATATAAATGATCTTTAAGAACAGTTTCGAAAAAATTAGAAATTTAAAAAGCGGTGAAAATGAGCGAAAAACGTTCTAAAAACGTTCTAAATTGCGATTTATACTCAATCTCAAGAAATACCAAAGCTATTTCAAAAGTAATGGTTGCAAATCAATGGTGATAGTCCCTGCTATAACATAGGTTATATTTTATGTTGCTGTCACTACCATCTGAGGGTTGCAAAAGCAAAACATGTTCTAATTTGCGTTTTTTGCACAACTGATGGGTCTAACACTTTGAAGTATGGCATGGTAGTTACTTACAAGATGCAACTGCTTTCTAAGAATAGTCAAAAGAAAATTCCAAATTAAAAAAGATGAAGTAAGCGAAAAGCGTTATAAATTACGATTTTTATGAAATCTTATCAAATACAAAACCAATTAAAAAAATAATGATGACAAATTGTTGGTGTTAGAACCTGCTGAAACATAAGCTATATTTTATATCTGTGCCACTACCACCAGAGGGTTGCAGGAGCTAAAAACTTTCTAAATTGCGATTTCTGTGATACTGAAAAGGCTAGAAACTTTAAATATGGCATGGTAGTTACTTATATAAATGCTAATATAATTACTAATATAAATGCCCTCGAAGGACTGTCGAAAATAAATTCGAATTAAAAAGGGGCGAAGCGTAGGGGAGGTGTGAAAAGCATTCTAAAAAGTCCTAAATTACGATACCTATGTAATTTCAGGGAATATAAACCGATTATAAAAATAATAGTTGCGAATCAATGGTAACAGTCTCTGATCCTACACAGGCCGATAATTCTACCACCTGGGGTTTACCGGAACAACAAACGTTCTATAAAAGGCCTTTAAAAGCTTTCTAAATTACGTTTCTGTGGAATATTAAAATTAACAAACCGATTTCAAAATTAATGTTGGCAAATTAATGGTGATAGTTCCTAATTCAACATAGCCCTTTCTGTTGAGAGAGATGGTAGGAGTTGGAATTTGACATGATAGTTAATTTTAAGATGTAAGAAGATGGTTTCTAAAAAATTCAAAACTTCAAATGAATACTGAAATGAGCGTATTAAATGAGCATAAAGGTTTCAAAATATTTTCTAAATTATCATTTATTTAGTTTTATTAATTTAAGCCTCATTTCTGCCTAATGCAGTGTAATAATGATGTTTAATCAAACTGTGTTTTAAATAGTAATTTTTGAATTATTCTTAAAAGTAATAAGTAAAAATTTATTTAGTACCTTTTAATAAAAATTAGACATATAAATATCACTTGGCATATTTCCAATATTACGCGAGCAAAGCCGCGGGGTTTGCTAGTAAACTAATAATTCAAAATTCAAAGAAAAAAACTATCTTAACTAACATTAATTTTTGTTAATTGATAATTAGAGAAATTTGTTGTTATTAAGCAGTGAAATCTGAAAACCGTATAAACAAAACATTTTAATATCATAACTCGGTTATACTCTATCTTTATGCAGTTGAGCCAATAACTGCGTTTTATTAATTTATTTTGTGCGAAATATGCATTTTTGAGAAATTGAATATTCTCTCAGTGGATGGTTTTCTCAGTGATTCTAACACTTACGGTAATGTTCGAAGGAAATCACCTACATTTACGGGAATAAAGTGCTAACATTCTCCCAAATTTTCTTTTAGGAAGAACAAACGAAACCACGCGCACTATCGTAAAATGAATTCTTCATATTTCACATTTTATATTCTAATATTGTTCTATATTTTTAATAATGATCACTGTTGAACATTTAAAAACGTTTTAGCATTTTTTCTAACCGAAAAAACATATATATACAAGATAAGTACCAGAAAACAGGAATTCTGCTTTTTTAGAATTTAGTGTCGCCCCCAATGAAAAAAAAAATATATATATAATCTGTATATATATATAGGCAGTACAAAACATATTTCAGTTTTAAGACTTAAAACATACTCTTTTATTTTATATAAAACGATGTTACATCCTCTGAAGAATTCCTGATTTAATTTCCAATCTTAAACAATATCTATGGTAAAGTATTCATACGACGTCACTATAGCTGAATAATACACACATCCAAAGAAAAGAAAAAAAAACAAAACAGATGTCACTCAAGAAACTTCGAAAAAAAAACGGCTATCGAATTATTCATGTGCCTTAATTTGTTTGTAATATATATAATTAAATTAAATATAATTTATAATAGCTCCATGTTTTATCAGAAATCATTCTTTTATATTTTTTCAAAATAGCACGTATTTTAATTACATTTTTTAAATAGGTATGGGAAAATGGCAACAAAAAGATATAATTACTATTTTCCAACCATTTTTCCTTTGATTTCTACAGAAATGGAGTACTTGAGTTGACAAAATTAAACAAATGGCGCTAAAAACTAAAAAAAAATGATATCTCAAAAATAAATGGAGATGCAATTTTCAAACAAATTGCATTAAAAAGGACTTTTTTCCCCAATACGACGGTATAAAAAGTCGAAAATGTGCGATGCTTAGAAGTTTAAAAAATTGCATCAGAATATTTAACAGTACAATGATACATCTGCTTTGTTTTACGGCTGGCTTATACAGCGGAACGTTATTTTTTGGAGGCGACACTTTAATTGTTGGGAGAAAGAAATAGCATATGGGGGCTAATAACAAGATGTTACGCAAATAATAGCAGGGCTCGCAGCGTTCCTAAAATTTTCCTACTTTTCTACCACTAAATTAAAACGATAATCCTTGTTGTATAATTCTATTACAGATGTTAAAGGAATCTACCACGAATAATTTTTATTTAAAATACTGGTAGCAAATTGCGAAAATTTTAGGAACGGTGCGAGCCCTGTAATAGGAAAGAAAAATTAATGAACGACTTTAGAAATAATCCTGTATAAAATTGTCCCATTGGTGAATTAAAAAAATTATGTATTTTTTCCAATATACAGGGTGGTTATAATTAAACTTCCCCTATAAACAGCATGCTACAGCGCAAACGGGTGAACAGAATGCAATGAAATTTGGTGTATAGACTATACACAAGATGCGCCCACGGAATTTCGAAAAAAAAATAGTTCCAAAATGTCCACCAGAGGGTGCCTTTTCCGGAAAAACATTAAATTTAACAAAATAAAAGGTCCAAAACAGCCGGTTTTACATTTTATTACTCATAATTCTTGTTCTGGATTGTTAATATTGTTTCTGTATTGCGTTTTGGTCGTTTATTGTGTTAAATTTAATGTTTTTCCGAAAAGGGCGCCCTCTGGTGGACATTTTCGAACTATTTATTTTTTTTCAAAATTCCGTGAGCGCATCTGGTGTATAGTCCATTTATCAAATTTCATTGCATTATGTTTACCCGTTTGCGCTGTAGGATGCTGTTTATAGGGGAAGTTTAATTATAACCGCCCTGTATTTTTTTCTTTTTTAAGTATGCTGTTTTCACAAAATAAATTTTTTTTCTGTGCTTATATACGAGGGTGGTTCAATAATTATTTTTCCGAGTGTGTATAAAATATTTGTACTACGATGGTTAATGTGGAATATTGAAGCCCAATATCTTAGATGCCTATATGCTCAATTTCAGAACCATATCTGCTATATTAACATCTTTTTATTTTTTCGTTTTAAGTGTGAGAAGTGGCGCCTAGCTTGAAAAGGGGGGTGGTTGGGGGAGAAACGCTGGTTTGGAGCTTATGGGGCCAGACCTCAAGCAGTTATGTGATAGATGTGTGACAACGTCTCATCCATTTTCAAGCTAGGTGTCACCTGTCACACCTAAATGGGAAAAATATGTTAATACAGCAGCTAAGGTTCTGAAATTGAGCGTATAAGCATCTGAGACATTAAGCTTCAGTATTCTACATCAACCATCGCAGTACAAATACTTTATACACACTCGGGACAATAATTATTGAACCACCCTCGTATATACAACCTATTTAACGTCTTCAGACACGTAGGTAAAATAACACTGCGAATACACATTCATTGATTTTGCACAAACAAAAAGACGCCATAGGTGACAGAAGGAGACCCTTTCTGAAATAGATAGTTTAGGGGGCTGATAATTCTGGTTCACAAATACGGATCTAGCATGACTAACTCTCTTAAAATATCGATAGAATTATCAATAACCTAAATTACGCAGTAACAGACTGAAGGTCTTTAATTAACTGAATGATCCTCAAAAATATTTATTGTAAAACGCTCTCAGTCTCGGATGCATTTTGCAAACTCAGATGAAAATAACGCATATTTCCTGAGGAAAACAGCATCAGTGCTGCCATTTATTGGTTTTTGATCAAAATCCAAACGCATTCAGCTATATAGAAGTAAAGTAAAAATGTAAAAAGATCAAATAGTTTAGTTTATATCCTCCTTGTTTCTGAAAGTATCACATATGATACTTCCGAACCAAGGAGGATAAAATCATTTCCAGCGTAGAAAAATTCATAGCTAGGATAAAAATACAGTCACCTGAAAATGCCTTAAAGGTGAATATTGTACTGGACCACATCCACTCAATTTACAAAATAACACTGCGAATACACATTCATTGATTTTGCGCAAACAAAAAGACACCATAGGTGACAGAAGAAGACCCTTTCTGAAATTGATAGTTTAGGGGGCTGATAATTCTGGTTCACAAATACGGATCTAGCATGACTAACTGTACTGGACCACATCCACTAAATTTCACATCCACTAAATTTACAACATTTATATTCCTATCAAAATATTATTTCTAGTGTGTTATATCATCATTAGTATATTAGACTTCAATATGTAATTTTTCATTCAAATGAAAACAGTAATGTGGATTAATTATTATAATAATATGTAACCCTTGTTACTTGTATTCAAAATAAGTCAAAATTGTCAGTGCCCTGTACTAAATATATTTTTAAATGGTCAAATAGTTTTAGTATATTGAAAGAACAAATGCCTTTTGATGTTTTGGGAACATTTTTTAAGAGCTACTTATATACAACAAGAAAAATATAGAGAAAAAGTGCGAGTAAGAGAAATTATGTATGTAGTAACAGAGGTTACATCTTTGTAACAGAAATTATGTATGTAGTAACAGAAATTACATTTTTGTAACAGAAGTTATATTGAGCAACAGAAATTAGACCGTAGAAATGTATTTACATTAATCTAAAAATAATGGCACCACTGAAAAACTTTGATGGATTTTTATTATGTATATGAATTTTAAACCAGATTTTTGTTAATTATCTACATCTGTTACAAATATGTAGTAGCAGAAGTTACGAGTAACAGTTGTTACATTTAACAAAGAAAATATTGTATTTTCTATGGTTTTATAAAAAATATGTAAATATTGCATTTATTTAAAATAAATTAACTTAATTTCGTATAATAAAAATAAAACTTCAATTAAAATGCCAATATTTAAATTTAAAATTTATGTAATAGGGCTTACAAATAGAAAACGCGCTAACCTGGAATTCAGATGTTTCAGCTTACTGACCATATGTGTTCAGAACAAATTCAAAATAGCTGTAGCATATCTTTTCTAATAATTTTACCTACAAATAAGCGCAGTAGTAACCTCTGTTGGGGACAATGGAAGTCATTTCTTTGGTAAGAAAGATTGCAGTAACAGAGGTACAAAATTTCGACGTACAAAATTTAATCTTAAAATATAATACTAAAAAATAAATATGTTGGTGTTTCGGGCCTAAAAATACTAGGTCTTATGATTACATAAAACCAATTTAAAATGTGATTTTAAATATTATTAGTTAAAAACTTAAATTGAAAACTATGCCTACAGGCATCTGGATAGACTGTTTTGTTAGTCAAGATGAATGAAAATGGATAATTTAAATAAATTATAAAAAAAAAAATAATAATTTTTTTTTCTACTGAACTCCTTACATATTATTTTAATGGAAACAAAAAAAATAAATAGATAAATAAAAAGTGTCCTTTCCCATTGTACACAGAATAATAATAAAAAAATATATATATCTAATTGTGGACATGAAAAGGACATAATTTTTCTGTTTCATCCCTATTCCTTTTTACCGTACCGATACTTGTAGGGGAATTTAGACAAAAAAGAAAATTTATTTTACGAAACAAGATTTAATCTTATTCTCCGAAAAAAAAAAAAAAAGAAAAAATATATATATATATATATAAATACAAACTACAAATCATAAATACGCACTCAATACGTATGACCTGAGAGCGTCTCAGTGTTGCCAACTGGTCGTTATTTCCAATTAGACGTATACCATTGTCTACCTACAGCATTCGTATTCAGTGTATCCGTAAATAAAGTTTAGAGGCTACTTCAGTTACCTGGAAAGTCCCGTTCACTAATGCTAAACCTATGGAAGAAATTTTTAAAGATATCTCGATTGCATTTCAGTATTTTAAACACTTATTTTTGCATTGGCTAACTGAGATCGATCTGTACAAAGGGCGTTTTTTACTTTTTCGATTTTGTTTACAGATATTTTTAAGTAGGACACATTCATTTTCGGAAACGATTTCGAAAGTGACAGCATCTTCTTGAAAAAAAAAATCTGCAAACAAAATCGAAAAAGAAGAAGAAAAAAACGGAGATGTAGGGATCAATCTCAGCTATCCAATGCAAAAAAAATCGTTTCAAAATATTAAAATGTAAATGAGATATCTTTAAAAATTTCTTCCATAGGATTAGAATTAGCGAGGGAGTCTTTCCATGTGACTGAAGTAACCCCTTATTACTCGGCACTTCAATATACGCTTTTGAACCACGTAATAAGCCAATGACCATACTGCTACACTTGAACTTCGGCCAGCAGACGAATTTTAGCCACGCGCCAAAGTCGTCTGAATAAGGGTCATTTCTTTTATTGGTGAATGTGGTATTTGGTTAATAAATTTTACGAGGAGAACTTAATCCCCGTGAAGTCGCTCGTGTTCTTGAGCTTTCACAACAACATGTAAGTGGGTAGGAAAAAGCATATTAAAAGAGAATAAAAAAGTATTGAATAGTTTTAGTGGTGTGAGTAGAGTAAAGATTTTGATTTGGTTCTTTATTTCAAATAAGGGCAATTGCGAATAGCAGCAGCTAATTTTGTTCGTTTAATGAATTTTAATATGATTGTTTTGATTTAACAAGCACGTTATCACATGATAAAAATCTATTTCCTATCATTTGTTTTATTGGTCAGCGTTAATATAACATCATTTTGCCTGTGAAGGCGCTCGCTGACTTGAGGTTTTAAATAAATGGGAAGTTAGTAACAAATAGCATATTAAAAGAGAATAAAAAAGTATTAGACAGTTTTAGTGGTGTGAGTACAGTAAGAGATTTTGATTTGGTTCTTTATTTCAAATAAGTGCAATTGCGTATAGCAGCAGCTAATTTTGTTCCTTTAATGAATTTTAATATGATTGTTTTGATTTAACAAACACATTATCACACGATAAAAATCTATTTTATTTCCTATCATTTGTTTTTATTGGTCAGCGTTAAAATAACATCATTTTGTTACGGTGCGTTCCACTAACCCCAGCGAACCATAACGAAACTACTTGCTACGAAGAACGAGCGAAGAAAGTGTAAACAAACCTTGTCGAATGCTCCAAACAGACCTGCGCGTGAGAAGTTGCGCAGAGGAATTTGATGTTAACGAAGACGCTAGTGCACAGGTCGAATGTATAACGTCAATTTCTTTCACTGCTGAATGTGATTGGGATATTAGTTTATTAAAATATTACGAGGAGAACTTAATGCCCGTGAAGGCTCTCACCCGTTGTTTTAATTTGATAGTAAACAAGAACTAATTCAGAAAATCATATTAAATTTAAATAAAAAATAATTAGATAATTTTAGTGGTGTAAATGGAGTAAAAATCTTCTATTTGTTTCTTTACTTCAAATAAAGGCAATTGCGTATAGCAGCAGCCAATTTTTTTCTTTTAATGAATTTTAATATGATAGTTTTGACTTAACAAACACATTAACGCACGATAAAAATCTATTTTATTTATTATAATTTACTTTTGTACGTCAGCGTTAAAATAACATCATTTTGTTATGGTGTGCTCCACTATAGTATTTCAAAGTTTCTACACGGCATTTTCAAAATTAAAAATACCAATACAATAGCATAAACATCAAATCACAACACACAAATGATACGTGCGAGAAGTTTTTTGCATGCGCATTTGGATTAAGTAACACAAAATTTCTTTGGAATATCCAATCCCATTGAACTTATTTGGAAAAGTTAATGATTGTTGACTTAGTGTTATAATCCTTTCGAGGACGGTGTCCTTAAAAAAGGACACATAATTTTAATTCCAAAAATGACAAACGGCACCAAGAATATTTAATTAAAATTTTCCTATTATAATGTACGTGAAAAATGTGCAAGTTTATATTTTTTAATAAATTCGTTTATAAATTCCGGTGGCCATTATTTCATCAGTTTTTAAAAAGAATTACTCCGCGACGGTAAGGGTTAATCAGACTAAAAATTAATTGATTGGCGTCAGATTTGATTTAAACAAGAGCTATTATTTTGTTTTAAAGATCTAATAAAAGATAAAAATAACAATTACAATTTATTTTATTTTAACCCCTTCAAAGGCGGTGGTTCATAGCTGGACCACTTAATTATAATTTCCAAATGCAACATTGACACCAGGATATTGGAATGAAATTTTTCCTTTTATTAAGCACGTGAACAAACGCTTTTACTTATTTTTAACTAAATTTGTTTCTAAATTCTGTGTCATTCACAAATTTCAGCATTTTACGAATAGAAGTACTTTTCCCTGAAAGGGTTAAAGGGCAAGAATCCATTAGTCGCATATGATCCCCCCCCCCCTCCCCTGCAAAAGAAAAAAAAATCCACATTATAATTCTTATAACTTATGCGTTCTATGTTTTATAAACTCAACACTCACGACTGGCGGGAATTTATGTTACATTTGGTCATGCGTAAAGTCACTTCCGACAGGCATGTTATTATTATTATTATTTTCTTTTTAGAAAATATCTGTAAAACATCATTTGCTAATCACATAAACAGCATAATGCTGCATTCATCCACCATCCTTTAACACTTTCAGGGGCAAAGCATTTTCAATGCTAAAGTGCTAAAATAAATTAATGGCACGGGAATTTACTAACAAATTTATTTGGAAATAAGAAAACGGCTTTATTTAACATGCATATTAAATGACAAACATTTTACCAAAATTTTCGTGCCAATGTGGCTTTTGTGAATTAAAATTATGTGGTTTTATAAACATACTACTGCTCCTGAAAGTGTTAATTCCTCTTTCTTTTGCCGAAAACTAGGTACTACTATTTATCCACAACAACATTAAAGTACCACTCCCCTAACACCTATCTTTAGATTTAAACAGAAAGATTACAATAGATCGTATTTATAAACACAAATATAACAATGTATAAAGTATAACAATGTCTATAATGACAAAAATGTTTTCGAGGGGCCTCGCACAGTTTAAACTTATTTTAGCTTCCCAGTTGACGCGCCCTTTCTAGTAGTAGCCTCATTTCTGAAACTTAGGGAGCCTGAAACTTAAGGATTTTTAAAAACCTTTCATAAATATGCAAAAAATATATCTGGAAATGCTGAAAATTTCAATTTTAAATGGAAATAAACTTTTAAAAAATAAGTAAAAAAGAAAAAAAAATAATAATAAAATAAAAAAATAAATAAATGCAGTCTGCACACCGCGAGTTTTTAATGTGTAACATTAGGAAAAATGATTCAATTGCTTTGTATAGTTTTTGCTTCTATAAAACTTTTTTAATGGGACGATTATGACCAATTTTGACATTAAATAGCTCTTAAAATAATTATTCGATTTAAAAACTGTCTGCTTCAACGTGTTTATCAAATATTTCTCTATAATACCTCCAATTTTCATATTTTTGTATGCAGAACTTTTCTTAATTTTAGCGATGAAAGACCTCAGGTCACAAAGAATTCATTTACAGCGGCATTTACATAGTTATATATTTTTTAAATAGAGAGATTGATATTTTTCCCCCTCCCCCCTCTTTTTTTTTTGGCAGATTTTTAAATGTGTATTACACAAGCCTACGCATGGATTTTTAGATACATATAATATTACATTTAATATAAATTTTTTACTGAAATACATAGGGTAAAACAATGAAATCTAACACATCTTCATATACTTTTATTAAAAAAAAAAAAAAAAAAAAAAAAAAAAAAAAAGCCTGAAACCTAATTGCATGCGTAGATTTCTCGCACATATATATATAAAAAAAAAATGTACAAAAAGTTTAAATCTCTATATCAAACACAAAAAAAAAAAAAAAAAAAAAAAAAAAAAAATCCTTAGCATTTTTTAAACATGACAGTGAAGAAAATATGAACATGGAGAAAAAGCCATTTAAAGTTTTAATTTGTGTGGGTAATTGCGCTGGTTGTATTAACAAAATTTACAATATCTCACGATATAATTGTTGTATGGATAAAAATGAGGTGTCAAAATATTCAGTATTAAACAGGTTTTCATTTAATATTAAAAAATGAAAATTGATTTTTTGATAAATTTGGAGGTAAACTGTCTCCTTAAATGTAAATAAGAAATTTAAAAAATAGTTAAATTTAGAGGGAAAGCATTTTTGTTTCCTTTTTCATACACATAAATGTTTACAAATATTTCCAGAATAACACAAAAAGAATTAACTTGATTCACTAGTCATCAATCAATATTAAAGCAAATATTAGCATTTTCTTGAAAGTAATTTTTGGTTATATTTAAAGAATCTGTTTGATGCTGCTTTAAAAGAAGATGTATCGCATAAAAATGAACTAAATTTCGCAAAGATTAACGTAAATTTTATTAAGCGTTTGAAAATTCATAAAATACTGCCTTTTTGTTTACATGCATTTAGATATACATATCGAACATTACACATTTTAAGATTAAGAGAAATAATTTCAGTGCATTTTATTTAATGACAGTTACTATAATTTTTTCCTCGTAATTAATTTTTCTTTACGCAGATATGAAAATAGTTAGGCGCTATCTATTCGTATTTTAAATAACCTGTATGTGCATGACGACTTTGTTAAAAATACGACTGTTTTCACAGCACAGAGCAATAATTTGGACTCTGCAGGTTATTAATACTGATTGTGTGGAAAGTACGACTGTTAGCGAAAAAAAATTTAATGTGGCTTAAATTTTTAATTTTTTGTTAAAAAAACTGGTCTTTGAATAGAAATCAAATTGAAAATGAACACTTTCCTTTTATTTTTTTCTTTCTTTTTTTTATAATTTTCTAATAGAACCATTAATTTAAGGATCAATTTTGCGATGTGATTTTCCGGAAAACAAAAATAAATATTAAAAAAACTTTATAGAAATATCAAAAAATTTAGTAGACACAAATACCCCTAAAATTGAATGGCGAAATAAATTTCTGAGTATTAAAAAATATTTTTATTTATATTTAACTTTATTTGTTTAAAACTTTTCTAAGACCCATATAAATCTGCAGTTCACATGTTTCTTTCCGTTGTCTTAAGATACTTCTTAGCACTTTTCTAGAATGTTTGTTCAAATATTCAGAATTTTTTTTGGAATCGAAATTTCATTAGACATAAATCAGAGTATTTCGGAACAACTTTCTATTTTTAAAATGCAAGTTTATCTTTAAATTTTCGGGAGTAAATAATAAATGTAAAAAAATATGAAGAGAGAGGAAGTTCGCGTATTGTGAAATGGTGGGGCCATACGGAATGCTTCGATATCTGGCACATACGGTGTTGCAGCCAAACATAATTCTACCATACGACTTCCTAGTACTACTGAGAGGCACTGTGCTCAGTTCTGTTTGGATATCTGTTGTTGGACCGACGCGGGGAAATAAAGTCTTATTCTTAATTTTTGCAGGTAATTTTTAAAAATTCGTTTTAATCATAAAATCGCATTGTCACTGATGTTAACCGAGTTCAGTATAAATTTGAACAGTTATATTTATTGCTATGTTAGTCAGTTTTTCTCTATGCTGACTTGTTGACAAGTGAAGAAGCTATATTTCTCAAGACGCTGTGTCGGGTAACATGGAATATCAGATAGACAACTGTTACAAAACGAGTCTAAAAATTAAAAAAAAAAATTAAGGAATCTGAAGATTTACAGATGTTGTACTAATGTTTAATCATTAAATAATTTTAGTTATTCTTTAAAATCGTGATTTTTCTTGCGATTTTAATATTCCTTATAACACTATTCCATATTGCCCGACTTATTGCCATTTACCCGAATTGTGCAACTTTTGTTTTCAAAGCTAAATACTGATTTTTTTTTTCTACCACTTTAAACCCATCGACCATTTCACGTGTAGTAATGAAATGGGCAGAAAGTGTTTATACTTCCATTTAAGACAAACAAACACTGACATCGTGAATACAAGATAATCCAATGAATCTGTTAATATTATTCTTATGATGCAGCCATTTGTTATCTTAAATAAATTACATCATTGTTTGTTCCATTTACCATTCTTTACGTGCATATCCTTTTTTACTTCTATATCTTCAGAATTTCAATTTAATTAATTTGTAAACCAAATTAAAATTAATATAATAATTCAGTAAAAATTAATACGCATAATTTGATGAAGGGGGAGAAATTGATTCTTAAATGTTCAAGAAATAAATAGATTCTATTGCAATAGATGGCAGCACTAAACTTTATGCTTTTAATTTTATGTCAGATTGCGGAATGAAATTGAGACGAGATTGAATTAATAATTGACTTTCTCAAGAGTTTTCATAAATAAAGACTTTTTCAAATAAATATTTTCAAGAAAAAGCTAAGAAAACATATTTCACTTAATATTGATAGCTAAAGAGGAGTTGGAACACTTATTCGTTGTATAGCAGGGGTTGTTAATCTCACTGATAAATTCAGACATTTTTCGGTACTTTTCGGTTAGCCGGCTGCCAGTGTTATATTTACATACATATATCCATATATATGCACATATATGGACATATATATATGTACACACACACACATAAATATAGGCATACATATGTATATATGTATGTACATATATGTGTACAGGGCCGTAGCAAGGTCTTCAGAGGCCCCCCCCAAAACATATTTTTCGGGCCCCCCTCTAAGATTTTAGAGAAATATCTATATTTAGTTTTCCACCCGAGTTCCATTGTATAACAACACCAGCGAAGTTTCGCTGGTCGAATTTTCCAAAACGAACTTCAAATTGAACAAATTTGTAGTTAGACTGCACTGCTTTCAGCAGCGTACACCCATAGGGGCTATGTCCGCTCCGATCTCGAATCATACGAACCTTGAACTATTGTAATTTTTTTATTTAGATCCAGATTAAATTCAAATTTTCAACATTTCGTTCACGTTGCTGCAGGAACAGATTTGATATTTTTACAATGTGAATTTAATCAAAGGACTTGCAAAATTTAACTGAGAATTCTTCCACTTAGGAAAAAAATGTCAAAAAAATCGCCAAAGAACGCGAAAGAACACCAAAATTTGCATAAAAATTTTTAAAGTTCATACAGATCAAACTTTACTCATATTGGGTTAAAAGATTAAAACCGTTTTTTTTTTACGAATATTAAAAATCTACCAGAAAAGTGAAAAAAAGCTAAAAATTCTCGAAAATTTTAGAAACAGCAGAAGACAAAATTTGGCAAAAAAGTTTGAAACTGAATTCCTTTTACAAATGTAGAATTGCTAAGTATTGTTCATAAACAAAATAAATAAATAAAAAATATGGAAGTCGTTTTCGTATTTTCAATATTCTCTTCAGTTTGACAATGCTATCCGCGTGGCCCAGACAGATTTTCTTTAAGCAGAAAATATTCACTTATAACAATTTTTTTTCCCTCTCGGATTGGTGCCTTTTATTAAATACATATATATGTACAGATTTACTAATTAAAAAAAATACTTTTGGCATGTTGTTTTCATATATTCCGGTTTTCTCCAGTTTAAAATTGTTACCCAAGTTGAAATTTAAGAAGAAAAAAAAATACCTTCGGATAGAAGGTACCTTTCTTTGGGCAACGAAGACGGGTTTCCTAGTAGCTAATAATAAAGACAGACGTTTGTCTGTCCAGAGTTTTTCTTTGTCTGACAAGATGTTTTTCTGTTTCAAAAAGATGTTCTGTTTCACAAGATGTTTTTCTGTTTCAAAATTTGACAGGAAGGTTACCTGTATGCCTGAAGTTGCTCGAAACAGGTTTTTAAATTTTTTGATTCGATTTTTTTTCATTTAATTTTTTACGATATTTTTTGTATTTTTTCGAGTTTCGTGCTTTTTCCCCCCACATTCATAAAAGGAATCTATTTTCAATCCATCTTTCCATTTTAGCCGAATATAGTAAAGTAGTCTTTTTCGATTTTTAAATATTTCGCGAATTTTTTATGTAATTTTTAACTTTTTTTCGCGTATTTTTTGACATTAGTAAAAGGAATCAGGTTTCAGTCTTTTAGCCCGATGTACTAAATTTTGTCCTTTGCGATTTTTGAATTTTTCACGAACGTTTTTTTCCCCTTTTTAAGACCCCCGTGATTAGAAGAGATTTTATCTCACATTTGAAGAAACTTTCGTCTTTAGAAAGGAAAATTTCTAGAAATTTTGGTGTTTTATTCGCGACTTCTTCGTGTTATGAAGGAAAAAGTCATGCGTAAAAGTTCAGTTTCTAATAGGGAAAAGTACAATACAGCAAAGTTGGCGGAACACTCCTGTGATTTGATTTGACAAAAATGCATCTTCAAATTTAGTAAGGATGTTAGGTAATTTTTATGTTAGATTGGTGAGTTTTCTATATTTTCGCGGAAAATGAGAAAATCAAATCAAAGCTTTTTGTGTGTGTGTGTTTGAATGAAAGAAAAAGTTACGGAAAAAATCCTTCAATTTACTGATTTCTTTCTTTCTTTTTTTTTTTTTTTTTTTTTTTTTTTTTTTTTTTTTTTTTTCTTGGAGAGACAGTGTAAAAGGAACCCAGTTTCTATCTTTTATCCCAATATAGTAAAAATTTTGCCATCTGCGGCACGGATTTTTGACATCCCTAAAAGGAATCAGGTTTCAGTCTTTTAGCTCAATATAGAAAATATGTACATAGAAATTTCTGAATTTTTTACGAACGTTTTATGTGATTTTTAACAAATTTTTGTCTTTCACGGCAATTTTTTCACATTCCAGTTACAATCTTTTGGCTGGATATAATCAATTTTCTCTCAGCGATTTTTGAATTTTTGCCCAATTTTTTATAAGATTTTTACATTTTTTTTTCGCGTTTTGCGGCGTTTTTTGACATTTTTTTTCTGAAACCGAAGAATTATCCAGTAGATTTTGCTGCTGTCATAATTAAGCTGAAGTGGAAAAATAACAAATTTGTTCCTGTAGCACTTGAGCTACGATGCTGGAAAAGTATACTTTTATCTGTGGACACTATCACTTTTATCGAAAAAATCATCGAAATTCGAAAAATATCGAAAAATTCAATGATTGTTTGATTCAAGATTGGAGCGGGAATATCCGGAAAAGGTTTACGCTGCGAAAGGCAGTGAAAGCCCCCAATGGAGAACTCCAAAAAATGGGTTCTTTTTTTTTAAAAGCAATTAGCGAAGCTCTGCTAGTAGATTAAATAAATACACGATGTAATTTATGTATAGTTAACATAAGTAATTTATCGAGACAAGAGAAATGAAATGTTCAAAACGAAACAGGTCGAACATAAGTGGATAGGCGGCATATGCAATGCACATAGATGCCCGCTTATTGGGGTCCCCAACGAGATTAAGAAGCATATATTTTTTGAACATTTGAAAAAAAAATGAGGCTTAAAAGTTTCGAATCTTGAGTTCCGAATTTTGCTCACTTTTAAGAGCGGCCCCAAAAAAGAAAATTTATAAAGTATTTAGAGCCTGCAAAACTTCTTTCATCTGGGCACTTTTAAAAAGAATGGTAGCTATAGAAAAAAAGGGCATGTCTGTTTTGGTTAAAAGAAGTAATAGTATTAAGAAAGTTTTTAACCTTATTGGGGTCCCAACGAGATTAAAAAGCATATTTTTAAAACATTTGAATAATAAAAATTGGGCCTAAAAGTTTTGAATCTTGAGTTCCAACTTTTCCTCACTTTTATGGGCGGCCCCAAAAAAGTCAATTAAAAAAGTATTTAGAGCCTGCAAAATTTCTTTCATCTGGGCACCTTTAAAGAGAATCGTGACTGTAGAAAGAAAGCACATTTGGTTGAAGGAAGCAATAGGATTAAGAAAGTTTTGAAACTTATTGGGGCCCCCAACGAGATTAAAAAGCATATTTTTAAAACATTTGAATAATAAAAATGGGGTCTAAAAGTTTTAAATCTTGGGCTCCAACTTTTCCTCCCGTTTATAGGGGGCCTTAAAAAAGACAATTCAAAAGAATATAGAGCCTGCAAAATTTCTTTCATCTGGGAACCTTTAAAAAGAATGGTAGCTATAGAAAACAAGTTGGAAATTACTCGTCAAACGTGGCAAATGAGGTGCGTTCGTACTATAACTAGTTTTAAAATTATTTTTTGCACCCCATATTGTACTGAATGTATAATTTTTTGCACTTCATAACGTGCATAGTCTGATACATCATTAAAATGCACTTCCAATAATTTTTTCGGAACACTTTTGACTGTCCCTGTAATTAAACTATACATCCGATTTTCCTAAAATTTGAAATAGCTCAACAAAATTTTGCAACAATTATATCTTTAAAATTTCAGACCATTCGGAAGGCTGTAATATCATTAAAATGCACTTGCAATAATTTTTCCCATTGGCCGTAATGTAAAGAAAAACTTTTGGCTGTCCCTGTAATTAAACTATACATCCGATTTTCCTAAAATTTGAAATGGCTCGACAAAATTTTGCAACAATTATATCTTTAAAATTTCAGATCATTCGGAAGGCTCTAATACCATTAAAATCCACTTGCAATAATTTTTCCCATTGGCCGTAATGTAAAGAAAAAATTTGACTGTCCCTGTAATTAAACTATACGTCCGATTTTCCTAAAATTTGAAATGGCTCGACAAAATTTTGCAACAATCACATATTTGAAATTTCAGACTATTCGGTTGGGTAGTTTTTGCTCTGTTACATGCGGACAGACGGACGGACAGACGGACGGACTGAACGACGACTATAGGTGCTACGTATTTATATAATTACGAACGCACCTAAAAAGGACATGTCTGTTTTGGTCAAAAGAAGTAATGGTACTAAGAAAGTTTTTAACCTTGTTAGAGCCCCCAACGATAATAAAAAGCACATTTTTAAAACATTTGAATAATAAAAACTAGGCCTAAAAGTTTTGAATCTTGAGTTCCAACTTTTCCTCACTTTTATAGGGGGCCCCCAAAAAGTCAATTAAAAAAGTATTTAGGGCCTGCAAATTTTTTTTCATATGGGAACCTTTAAAGAGAATGCTGGCTATAGAAAGAAAGTCCATATCTGTTTTGGTCAAAAGAAGTAATAGTATTAAGAAAGTTTTGAACCTTGTTAGGCCCCCAACGAGATTAAAAAGCATATTTTTAAAACATTTGAATAATAAAAATGGGGTCTAAAAGTTTTGAATCTTGGGCTCCAACATTTCCTCCCGTTTATAGGGGCCCCTAAAAAAGACAATTCAAAAAGAATTTAGAGCCTGCAAAATTCCTTTCATCTGGGCACCTTTAAAAAGTATGGTAGCTATAGAAAAAAAGGGCATGTCTGTTTTGGTCAAAAGAAGTAATAGTATTAAGAAAGCTTTGAACCTTGTTGGAGCCCCCAACGATATTAAAAAGCACATTTTTAAACCATTTGAATAATAAAAATTAGACCTAAAAGTTTTGAATCTTGAGTTCCAACTTTTCCTCACTTTTATAGGGGGCCCCAAAAAAGTTAATTAAAAAAGTATTTAGAGCCTGCAAAATTTCTTTCATCTGGTCACCTTTAAAGAGACTACTGGCTATAGAAAGAAAGCACATATCTGTTTTGGTCAAAAGAAGTAATAGTATTAAGGGAGCTTTGAACCTTATTGGGGCCCCCCAACGAGATTAAAAAGCATATTTTTAAAACATTTGAATAAAAAGATGGGACCAAAAAGTTTTGAATCTTAGGCTCCAACTTTTCCCACCTTTATAGGGGGCCCTAAAAAAGACAATCCAAAAGAATTTAGAGCCTGCAAAATTTCTTTCATCTGGGAACCTTTAAAGAAAATGCTGGTTATAGAAAGAAAGAACATTTGTTTGAAGGAACTGATAGTATTAAGGAAGTTTTGAAACTTATTGGGACTCCCAACGAGTTTGAAAAGCATGTTTTTTAAACATTTGAATAAAAAAGTGAGGCCTAAAAGTTTTTAATCTTGGGCTCCAACTTTTCCCCCCGTTTATAAGGGGCCCTAAAAAAGACAATTCAAAAAGAAATCAGAACCTTCAAACTTTCTTTCATCTGGGAACCTTTAAAGAGAATACTGGCTATAGAAAGGAAGTGCATATCTGTTTTGGTCAAAAGAAGTAATAGTATTAAGAAAGTTTTGAACCTTGTTGGGGCCCCCAATGATATTAAGAAGCATATTTTTAAAACATTTGAATAATAAAAATGGGGCCTAAAAGTTTTGAATCATGAGTTCCAACTTTTCCTCACTTTTATTGGGGGCCCCCAAAAAGACAATTTAAAAAGTATTAAGAGCGTGCAAAATTTCTTTCATCTGGGAACCTTTAAAAAGAATAATGACTATAGAAAGGAAGCACATTTGGTTGAAGGAAGTAATAGTATAACGAAGTTTTGAAACTTATTGGGTTCCTAAGTGAGTTTTAAAAGCATATTTAAAAAAAATTTGGATCAAAAAATGGGCTTAAAAGTTTTGAATCTTGGGCTCCAACTTTTTCGCATTTATATAGGGGGCCCTAAAAAAGACAATTCAAAAAGAATCTAGAGCCTACAAAATTTCTTTCATCTGGTCCCCTTTAAAAAAATGGTTCCTGTAGAAAAAAAAGCGCATATCTGTTTCGTTTGATGGAAGTAATAGTATTAAAGAAGTTTTGAACCTTTGGTTTCACCTTTTTCGCGCATTGATAGATGCACCCCAAAAATACTAAAATGCCATTTTTTTTTTTAAGTAGAACTTACAGCCTTCAAAAACTTTTATAAAAAATGGTGGAAATAGAAGAAAAGCACGTATCTGTTTTCTATTTCTAAATCTAATCAAGATCTTTGACAAAAAAAAAAAAATGAATTTCGATAAAACAAAATAAAATATTATTAAAAATTCATAAAAAAAAAAAAAAAAAAAAAAAAAAAAAAAAAAAAAAAAAATTTGGCTGAAAGGTACAATAGCTCACTACTGGGCCCCTGACTTTGCTCAGGCCCCCCCCCAAATGGGGGGTATGGGGGGCGGTCGCTACGGCCCTGTATGTGTATATATATGTATATATGTATGTAAATATAACACTGTCGCCCGGCTAACCGAAAAGTACCCATTTTTCTTTAGGAAGTATTTTTGAAGAGAGGGGAAGATTTTATTTGTGAAATGAAATGAATCGGAATGTGCTTATGCTTGAAAAAAAAACGCATTTGGGGATTATGAGGTCATTTTATGTGTTCACGGTTATTGAATCTCAATCTTCACGAATCTGTTAATATTATGTTTATGGTGCTGCCATCTGTTCTCTTTCCCACTCCCGACTTTCAAAATCAGTTTTCAAATCAATAGTTTTAGTTTAATTTTTATATATCAAATTCTTAAGTAAATTAAATCAGCACAAAATAATAATAATAAAAAAAACAGTGTTGATTTAATTAGTGTTTGAACATTCAAGGTTGGAATATTAAGTACTTGTTTTAAAATACACCGGTACGGAAAGAAGTAGACACGCGTAACTACACAATCTATTTCATTTTTTAAATTTCAAAAAGGCCAAAAGTACAAAATAATAATAATAATAATAATAATAATAAAGAATGAATGAATGAATGAATGATGACAAGATATTGTAGTTTGCACAAATTGGATCAGATTTCCTTCCATCAATGCCTCACTAGCTCGCGGCCGAGAGGTTCTGCTCTCAAAGTTGGTAGACGGGAAGTGTTGGGTTCAAATCCAATCGCACCCGTCGGCCTAATCGTTCGGAGTTTTCCGTTGTTTTCTTCGAACCTTGGATTTCCTTGCGTAAATGTGGGTAAGGTTCCCTTAGAAAGACCCCCAAGGAGGGCACCCCACCCCCTTCAGACCCATATCCCAAGTATAGATAATTACCCGTCATAAAAAACAACAACACCATTAATACCCCCTCATTTTTCGGTTGGTTGGTTGGTTGTGTTTATGACAGCCAATTATCAACACGAGGGATATAGGCAATAAGGGGGGGGGGAGTGCCCTCCGTGGGAGTCTATATATATATATATATATATACAGCGATATATATATATATACAGCGAATAGCGATTAGTATTTTTCTTTTAATTCAAAATGTTGCTGTTTACATAAATGCCTCCATGGTTTAATTTTTGCCGAAAATTAGGGGATAAACCATATTCTTTAAATTCTTGAAATGTTCAATTACAAATAAAATCATTAATAATCACTGCAAGTATATTTATGTTTCAAACCTTTTATATTTAAAAATAAATCA
Source organism: Maratus speciosus (assembly GCA_963932465.1). NCBI lineage: Eukaryota > Metazoa > Arthropoda > Arachnida > Araneae > Salticidae > Maratus > Maratus speciosus. The sequence continues at coordinate 124,703,872 of OZ010797.1, forward strand.
GTGTCAGAAATTTCTGCGTTTTAAACTGGGATGTTATTTATTTTTTTTTTTTTTTTTTTATTCATTTAAGAACTATTTTAAATGGTGTTTTCTGCCTTGTTCAATAGACAAAACATTTTAAATATATATACTTAATTTTAAGAGTTATAATCTTATTCTCAGTACATCAGCTTCGCTTTCATTTGAAGTTTTAAAAATAAAAATTAAGTACATTTACTTAATATATAAAATGTAAATTGGAATATTGTTAAGGCTGATTCTAACTTGAATTCCACTAAATGAATTTTAATGGGACTTGCACTATAAGCAGACAACGGAAACACCTATGGGCTCTCCAGTATCAGGACTTCTACCTGAATTTATTTCAAGTCTTTTAGAAGACGCTATTTTTAAATTAGATGGACCTAAACCTGATGTTTGGGTAAGATGATTTTTTCATCTGTTGGGTGCATTGAATGAATTCCTTGAGGAAGTTAATAAATTCTATTCAAATATGAAATTTACAAACAGAATTGATAAACAGAGACAGAAATTGAAGGAAGGCTACCTTTCCTTGATATAGATATTTTAAGGGTAGATCAAAGTCTTTCATTTAAAATTTAAAGAAAACCGATGAAATCAAACACATTCACTCCATTTAGATCTGATCATTCTTTTAACTACAAGATTTCTGCTTTTTCTTCATTTATAAAACTCGCTTTTCTGATATGCTCTGGTACATCTTTCCAAAAAGAACTTAATTTTATTAAAAGAATTGCAGCTAAATATGGCTTCCTTGTAAAATTTTAGATAAAATTATTGAAAAGTATATTAACCCCGCTTTCAAGATTCAAGACGATTATAAATCGAATTTTATCTATTGAAAATTTTGTTATGTTACATGTATTTATGACACGTTGAAAAGAATAGTTCCTTTAATATTTATGTTATAGCGATACACAAACCCAACATAATTAATTTACTTTAAGTCAGTCAGTGGCCGAGAGGTTCTGCTCTCGAAGCTGGTAGATGGGAGGTGCTGGGTTCGATCCCAATTGCGCCCGTCGGCCTAATCGTTCGGAGTATTCGTGGTTTTCTTCGAACCTTGGTTTTCCAAGCGGAAATACGTCTTAGGTTCCCTTAGAAAGATCCCCATGGAAGGCACTTCCCCCCTTTAGGGTCTATATCCCTCGTGCTGATAATTGGCCGTCATAAATACAACCAACAAACCTTTCAAGTCAAATTGATCTCTCTCCTCTGAGTTTAGCTGGTGTTTATGAAATTCCGATTATGCTAGATAACGGTGAGAAATTATTTTGTATAAGTATGACAAAAAGAAAATTGACACAAGATTAAAACAACAAAGAGCAGATATAAAATGTAATAGATAATCGACAGCTCTTGCAAGATTTTGTTCTAAAAATGAGATTAAAGCAATAGATTATGAAAATGAAAAATTTTTTTTGCCCCGCCAGTGGCCGACAGGCTCTGCTTTCGAAGCTGGTAGACGGGAGGTGCTGGGTTCGAACCCAATCGCGCCTGTCGGCCTAATCGTTCGGAGTTTTCGTGGTATACTTCGAACCGTGGAATTACCATGCGCAAAAACGGCTGGTTGGTTGTGTTTATGACGGCCAATTATCAGCACGGGGGATATAGGATCTGAGGGGGAAGCGCCCTCCGTTGGGTCATTCTAAGGGAACCTAACCCGTATTTACGCTTGGAAAACCAAGGTTCGAAGAAAACCACGAAAACTCCAAACGATTAGGCCGACGGGCACGATTGGGATCGAACCCAGCACCTCCCGTCTATCAACTTCGAGAGCAGAACATCTCGGCCACTGGTGGGGTGCTCAAATACGGAATAGGTTCCCTTAGAAAGACCACGACGGAGGGCACATCCCCCTAGGGCCCATATCCATCGTGTAGAAGATTGCTGTCAGAAATCAACCCAACCCAAAAAATTTTTGCCCGTGTACTTATCCGCAAAAAAGCAAAATTGGAGAATTCCTGGAAATTAAATTGAGAGTTAGAGAATTTTGTAACGAAGGAGTTTCTTTCAATATACACAAGTTATGGTTAAATAATTTGAAACAATATTTATTTCTAGGGTAAAGAGGTCACACACAGTTATTGGCATCAACACTTGTATTCTAGTATCGTTATATTTTTCCCTCTTGTAAATGGATAGTTAAATTACAGCTGTATCGATGGCGCTATGATGGGGACGGGTACAACCAACGCCACCTAGATAAGGGAGAAAGCCTTGATCTACATCACGAAACCGAGCAGGTAAAACAAACAAACAACAACAAGAAAAAAAAAGAAAATCGAACAATTTGCATGTTTCAATATCGTGGAATTCTTAATTCTTATTTTCTGATAATAATTAATAATTCCACGAACCTAAGAAAACGAAACATGCATGTTGTTCGAATTTTATTTCTTGTTTTCCCTGCTTTATGTGGCGTTTTCGTAACACGTTTCAAGACTTTATCTTTTATTTATCTCCCTTTATTTCTCCCATAGTATGTTTATTTTTTTCTTTTACAACTTATAAATATTTGTGTCCTTCAATACTGAAGCATGACCCTGATGATGGCCACAAAGTGGTTGAAACTTGTCGGTTTTTAGACTTTTAAAATTTTAATTTTAATGTTTCGAAAGTTTTTACCTTTTATGTATAATATACGTTTTTAAGTAATGTGTGTTGTTTCTACATTTGCACTGAAATTTTCAAATTGATATCTTGATTAGTTTTCTTAATTTTAACCAATTACTGAAAATTATCATTATCTTCCATTTTCATACAAAAATTGAGTCAGTAGATATGTGATTCTTCTGTAGTTTCGGAAGAAAATGCTTTTTTTATGAGTCTTTTGTTGAGTTTTTAATTAATATCTGGATTAATTACGGGCTAATTTTTATAAAATAAACACTATTGAAAAGAGGATAAAATTTATATAAAAGGAATAAAAGTTTTAAACAGAATTATTTTTATTAATGTAGAAAAATCGATTCAAAACGCGAAAAATGTGCTAAAAATTGAATAAATAATAATAATAATAAAATCCCAAATTGGGCTTCTCGATGAATCACTACATACGTAGAGGTATCTTAGGAGGTTGTGTTTAAAGCTCTGAATTTTTGTAAAGGGAAAAGGCAACACTCGGCAAAATGATTTCTACAATAATTTTGGCTATAATTCGTTTCAATAAGGACGTATTTTATTAGGAGGAGGAGTTTGATTTTAATTTTATTATTATCATAATTTGAATGTTTTATAACTTAATAAAATTTAACACTCAACAATATATTTAAAAAAATAATAATAATTTTATATTTAAAGAATTTTGCTTGTAATTATCAGTTTAATTAACTTTAGTTCATCTACAATTTTTGTGATATTTTCTTACCATGATCAAGAATATTTATGTGTGTACGTCAGAAAGTTTCCATTCTTTTTCGTAAAAAATAAGAAAATAAAATGGAAAGAAAAAAATATTAACATAAATACTATAAAAGAAATTACCTTGCTATGCATGGTTTAATATTTAAAAGTTGTATAAAAAAAAAAAAAAAAAAAAACGAAATTCAAGTAATAAAAAAATATATATTATAAATCGTTAGCTTCATCAAGTTTTAAATTTAGGCTTTTATAGAATGATACTGATAAAAATAAAATTCAAGGCAGCTCTTAATGGTCTGTAATTTAAAAAATATATAAAACAAAATAAATATAGTTATCTTTTCGTATAAATATGAGGCCGTAGTAAGTAAAAATAAATCCTCTACCCAAAATTTTTATGTAAATTTCTGATAAAAAGCAAGATTAATTGGTTGTAAATTACAAACCTAAAATTGTTTCACTTCATTGAATAGGGTAGACTGACAGCACTATTTATCACTTATGCAATATAGAAATCTGTCACGATTTCAATAATTAATTTAAAAGCGAAAAAACTCAAGAAAAATTCTAATGAAATATTCAAGTTATTAGTCAAACCTTGACGGGTACCGTATAGAATACAACTATAAACATATTAAACTGACACCGGTAAAATGTAAAATATATATATTTATATAAAATTTAAGGAAATTCTTCATAGTGGAAACTTACAAAGATCGCATTACTTTAATGACGAGGAAGCACCTATTATATGGTATTAAGATTTCCTCGTTGTCCTTAAGATATCACAAAGGAAATCATTATTCTGACGAGCGAGCTATAGATATTATACAGAATCTCATCTTCCATCAAAGCCATTGAATATACAAGCCTTCTCACTACGTGTTAAATTTGCTAGCGCACTTCAGCACCAACAGCGGCCGGTGGGCGAAACACAGTGCATCGCAGGGAAACCAACCACCAGTTTATTATACGATTTTTGTCGTTGCATTATTTCGTTTTCTTTGAATATTTTATAACAATACTTCCTTGTGTTTTTGTGAAATAATTATTAATCTTATGAAAAGTTTCAGTTTTTTTAGACAAATTTTTCTATAGAATTTAGAAATAAATTAAATTTCATGATATTTTTAGCAATTTAATACTTTGAAATCTAGTAATTCAAATATACGCTTAGTATGAATTAAATTCACTTAAAAATTCTTTATGTATACAGGATAACAAAAGGGAAAAAATAGAGATATATTTACATTTTATTGGATTTTTAAGAACTATACCATTTAAATTTTACAATACTTTCTTCACATAAATCAGACAAATCATCTCAGGTAAATTTTTAGTAGGCATATGTATAATTGCAAAAAAATTATAATTAGTAAAAAGTTTGATTTATATAACTTTTTACTAAGTATAAATTTTTGTATTTATATCAATGTACTAAAAATATGCTCAATAAAAAATATTTAAGATGGTATGGCTGAATTAGCTTAAAAAAATGGTAAAATTTTTAAATGTATAGATCTTAAAAACCCAACAAAATATTAAAATATCTACAGTTTTTTCCCTTTTGTTAGCTTGTATAAATAAAAGTATTAAATGAATTCAATTCTATGAAGCAAATATTTCGATTTTTCGATTTTAAAGTATTAAATTGCTAAAAAAATTAATCAATGAAATCTCATTTATTTCTAAATTCTGTAGATAAATTTGTAAAAAAAAAAAAAAAAAAAAAAAAAAAAAAAAAAAAAACTGAAAATTTTTAAAAGATTAATAATTATTTCACAAAAACATTTAACATAAAGAAATATTGTTATAAAATATTATTGTTAAATTATCAGGTTTTTGTTTAAAAAAAACTGAGAAATTTTAAAAGATTAATAATTATTTCACAAAAACATTTAACATAAAGAAATATTGTTATAAAATATTATTGTTAAATTATCAGGTTTTTGTTTAAAAAAAAATTGAGAAATTTTAAAAGATTAATAATTATTTCACAAAAACATTTAACATAAAGAAATATTGTTATAAAATATTATTGTTAAATTATCAGGTTTTGGTTTAAAAAAAAAAAAAAAAAAAAAAAATTGTAAAAGTTTTAGCTTTGATTTACCAGTAATTAGAAAGCTTTTCTTTAATATGTTTCAGAAAGCAATATTATAGAAGCTCCCCCCTCACCCCTCTTAAAAAAACTACTCTTTTTTCTTTTTTTCCCTTTAGACACAGAACAATTATGAATTTTTGTTATAAACTTTTTTAACAATTTTTTCTTCAAACAGCCACAATAAAGGGTTAACTTCAACTAAAATTCAAGATTTTAAAAACTAAGACCTCAAACTTTTAATGAAGCTAAATAGATCTGACTAATTAGCAGAAATTTAAACATTTATCTAGTTTTAGTGTGTAATTTTAATAGATTTACATCTCAGTAGACATAATAAAAAATGTATTTTTAACGCATTCTAATTAATGGAAATGAAAACATTATCAACACAAAACTAAAAAGACACAATTCAAAATCATTGTTAATATTAACTTTTCTCTGGCTTTAGCACACTTACAAACATTTCTAAAGAGAATTATCTGAACCAAACATGGGAATTTGTCATGTCACTGCTTCATTACACACCATACGAATAATGACATTAAGGGGTGGCCCAATGGACACACACCGGAGAATTGGCAAGTTTATGTTTATAATGCTTACGTAGTATTTACAGTAATGTTGAATTATATCTTTTCAATCCCATGTTAATAACATTTCTAACTATAAGAGACCCTCACCCTTCAGAAAAGTGTACCTAAATTCAACACTCAACCATACAGCACCATTTCAATAAAAGAACTTTAATATTTAATGTTAAAGAAAGATTTTAAGAAAGATTTTATTATTATAGAAAAAAATTGCTATCACTATGCTTTAAACTCTCTTTCTCTCTCAAATCAAGAAAATGCATCATATACAGTAGAACCCCAGTTATCCGAAAATCAGCTTAACCGAAAGACCTTAAAATTCCTCAAAGTCCTTTTTAAATGTGAAAATTTGATTATCAACACTACTCTGACCAATGTCAAATGACACCTTTTAACATATTTTGATTTATGATTACTATTTTATTTGTAAGTTTTAGATCAAAACAATTCCGAATCATTTTTAGTACATTGAAGAGTTGTTTTAATACTTATTATCTTTACACATTAAAAGGAAAATAAATAAAAATCAAAACTTTGAAAGGTGTTATTGGACACTGGTAGAAATAGTGTTAAGAAAGCATGTTCTTTATGAAAATAATAAACAGAGTCAACTTACTTATTTTGTCCAATGCGTAATTTTGAGCACTTTATTAGATAGACACGTACGACACTTCATTTTTTTTTTTTTTTTTTACAAAATATGTTGTGATTTTCTTTTGTTTTTCAACTTTGCATCGTTTCAATGCTGCTTTATCACGCCACCTTTTAAATAACAACACATCTGATGCTGTTGTATCTTCTTGTACTTCAACATATCGATCACAACTTTTCATCTAACAAGTTTTCGCCATAAGCCTCTCCGGGTTATTCGAAAATTCTTATGGAACCCTGGTTATCCGAAAATTGCTATGGAACCCCGGCTAACCGAAAATGCTTTTCGGATAACCAGAATTTTACTGCATTACTAGGAAAAAGAGAATGAAGTCTGGAATTCTCATACCCAGTATAGAATTTCCATAATTTGTCTTTACAAGCGGATCATATTTGAAGGTAATATCCAGTTTTGATGTTCATAGTTGACAGATGTCAGAAATATGCATTAGCCTAATTGCCCTTTTTTTCTGTTTATTCTGTAGATATTAATTGCAATTTATTTTTTGGCACTCTGATAGTAAATACATTTTGGTTAGTCTCAAAATTAAAAAAAATCAGAATCTTAACATTGATTTTTAAGTGTTTATATGCAATAAATAATGCAGAGCTCAGCATCAAATATTTAAGTCAAAATATTGAAATATTATGAAATTACGTTTTATTTTCTTTTTTTCCAAATAGGATTCCATTACAGATAGAATTAGTATGTTAACACTTAATGGATGAATCACGTAAATTTACATTTTTATCATTCTGACTTCCTAGAACGAGCCGCATACAACCACAATGCGTCAGAAAATGCTGGCAAAACAAGAAAGACAGAGACAAAACAACCTGTCTGTTAAGTGTTAACATTAAATATGTATGCAATTTTGATGTTCTCATAACTTGAGTATTATTGTGCCGGAAAATATTACGTTAGTTTTGTGAAGCTTTATTTTTCACTCTCTTTACTACTAAGTTTACTAGTTAAATCAAGAAAATTTCCAACGAATATATTTTTTAAATGAAGAATTCTTTAAGGGTGCATTCAAATACCAACTGCTTATTATCTGATTCATTTTTAAATTTATTTTTGTTCTGAAACGCATCAAATTGGCAGATTCTCTTATTCAGAAACTATATAATGTTCCGTGCTTGTCGATTTTTTGATAAAGGCAGAATATATTTCAAAAAATGCTGTCAAAGTGGGCGTTTTGAACCGAATTTTCCGAAGCAAGAGAGCTGGGAATGAAAAAAAATGGTCATGCTGAGAAAATAATTGTTTGCAAATCAATTGAGCGAAAAATGATAACACTCTTATACATTTCTTCAAAAATCATATCAGCAATTTTCATATTTTTACTTTTAAAAAATGAGCCTGAAAATGTGTCGGAAAATTTCGAGCTGTTGAGGGTGGAAAAATATTTTTTTTTTTAGTATACCCTGAAAGATTGATTTTTTTATGTTTATTATGTACAGCATAATGGTCAAAATACAAGTCATATTAGAATCTCTTTGTAATTAATAACTAAACAGTTAGAAGTGTATTATTATTTCATTTATTTTAATTGTTGATAAGTTAAAGTAAATTGCTTGATGGGTTTTGCTTATGCATAATAAAGTAATTATTTTACCAGCATGCACAAAACCTGTTTCAGTAATTCAAGTCAGGAGTTTTCTATAATCAGCATGAACATAAAATTGGCAATTTTGACATAATACTCATTTGAATCTTAAGAAAATACTTCACTCAAGCAAAAGCATAAGTTAATCTTAAAATTTTAAAGATATCTTTTTTAGATTTCAGTATTTTTTTTTATTGGATAGCTGAAGTCAATTTCTATAAAGGCTTTCTTTCTTTCTTTTTTTTTTTTTTTTCTACTTTCACTTTCAGAACTGGATTTGAAATTGAAAATATCATCATAAAAGGTAATCCTACAAACAAAAAAGTAAGAACGACCTTTACAGAGATTGACTTCAGCTATCCGCTGCAAAGAAAAAAAAAATTAAAAATACTGACATTTAAAAAAAATTCCCCCATGTAATAAACATTAGTGAGCAGCTATTTTCATCCGAGTAAGTAGCCCATTAACGTAAAATAGTGGGTACACGACTATTCGGTCCCGCCATTTCGGTCCCTGGCCATTTCGGTCCCGAGACATTTCGGTCCCTGGCCATTTCGGTCCCGAGACATTTCGGTCCCTGGCCATTTCGGTCCCTTGCAATTTTGGTGCTCACCACTTTATAACTCGGATTCTAATTGTCATGGGCCAGTCAAACGCTGCAATTTGAACATTATTTGGGCCCTTTTAAAAAATATCCCCCCCTTAAATTCTATAAAAAGCTGAATATAACAGTCTGATAAATTTAAACTTTTGTAACTCGTGATTATGAAATCACAGCGAGCTGAAAATTTGTTTGATTGAACAATGTAATATAATTTTACAGGGGACACTGTCTTTTTTTTTTTAACTATTATTATTTAACAGAATGGATTTTTTAAAGTTTTATTATTTATTATTATTATTAGGTATTTTATATATACTATAAACTACCATAAATGGTTTCTTTTTGTTGTTGTTTTCATACATTTTTTGGAACGTTTAAATTATCATTAATTAAATAATTAAACTGTGCTTATTTTTTTCTTCGTCCAGTTAGATTAACCATAAATGTATTCAATAATTAGAGACTTATAAGCTATTATATGCAAATATTTTCTCAAATCACCCCTCTACACCCTCTCCTTTTAATAAATCAGAAATGAGATATATTTATTGAAGCACAAATATCTAATTTTTCTTATTATTTTTATAATATAAAGTTGCATCTTCTAAATCTGTTTTCATAAATTACTTTACCATTATAAACATTGGGAAAACAATAGTGATTTGGTAACTAGACGTGCTATGAAAAATATTTTGTTTTCAGAAAACTCCACCCATCAGTTCATTTTTTCTTATATATAATTATTGCTTGCAATTTTTTAAGTTTCTCACCCTTTGAAGACAATTTTTGTGAGCTAATTTTATTGAATCTGGGCCTATTTCTTTGTAATAAGATTATTATTTTTAATTTTATATAATAATGTAACTATTATTTTAATTAATTTTATTTGTAAATTTTAACTGACAAAACTAAGCTTTTTTATATTTGTCGTTTATTTATTTTTTATATTACCATTTTCCTCCCACTTTCCCAGAAAAAAAATAACTTATTTTTATTTTACTTTTATCATTAATTATATTAATAGTTTTACATTTCGGTAACTTTAAATATAAAAATAAACAGGTAAAGGATAAATTTCAGTTCATAACTACTACAAAATATAATGATAAATTGAATATAAAATATATTATGTATCGATTTTATTTTAAAGTAGAAATTTGTAATGTATATTAATAATATTATTAATTTAATAAATTAAGGATACATTAAATTAAAAATATATATATTTAATAAAATATTAATTTAATTTTTATATTAAAATTACTGTTTTGAGAATTAATTAATAGCAATTATTCATCACTTAAAGTTTTCATTCAAAGTTTTTGATTTATTTAAAAAAATAATAATAAAATAGAAATTTTTTGAAAAATCAGTCAAAAACATAAATAGAATAATACTTCTATTTGGTGCTTTATTTAGCATAGTCAAACGGGGGAAGTCAGGCCATCTACACTTGACGTAATACAGAAATACACTGCTCAAAACAATTAAAGGATACTGCAGTTTTAGGTGGATTTTGTATCTGGTAAACTGTTTAGCTGATTGATACATGGTCGACAGACATAGTAGGTTATATGAGAATAAATTACACATGTTTGGCAGAAAAAAATGCATTTTATTGCGCATTTGTGTACTAAAGGAAAAAAACACAATTTGTGCATATGAGAAAAAAAGAATAAGAAAAGGTGTTTTCTTCAAAGAAAATCATTTTCAGTAGGGGGTATGGTTTCCACGGGCGGCCAGCAACGTTGAACACCTTTGAGGCATGGACTCAATGAGGCTATTAATGATGAGTTGGAGTATTCTGCCCCACTCTTCCAGAAGAGCTCTTTCCAGTTCTTGGAGAGTTTGTGGGGGTTGTTGGCGGCCAGAAACTCGTCTTCCTAGAGCGTCCCAAACGTGCTCGATTGGATTCATGTCTGGAGAACACGCTGGCCATTCCATTCGAACGATTCCTTCCTCGAAAAGGAAATCCTCCACCAGGTTTGCACGATGTGGCCTGCAGTTATCGTCCATTAAAATGAAGTTATCTCCGATTGCTGCAGCGTAAGGGACTACAATAGGTCTGAGGATCTCATCCCTATATCGGCGACCAGTCAGAGCTCCATCTCGAATGATGTAGAGGTCAGTGCGCCCGTCAATGGAGATGCCACCATACACCAACACTCCTCCACCGCCAAATCTGACACTTTCGTGCACGAACGCAGGATTATTCCTACTGCCACGGTCCCTCCAGATGAAAATACGCCTATTATCCGGATGCACAGAAAAACGGGACTCGTCAGAAAACAGAATATTGCTCCATTCATTTCTCCTCCAGTTGACATGCTCGGTTCCAAGTGGTTTAGTCGGTAGAACGTCAGTGCGCTATACTGATGGCCCGGGTTCGAGTCCCGGCTTGGAATCTTTTTCACTATGTTGGCCTTTGCGCCTTTTAAGCAATTACTACTTTGAAATTTGAAATTTGATTTTCATTTGAAATATTGTATGCAAGGCGAATGTTTCTCTCTGGAAAAATTTCCATGTATTAATATAATTTCTATCGATGCTGGATTTAATTATGGTTCGTGTTTGTCCCAGGTCGGTGACTCACGATAAATATTCCATCTTGTGCTGCGTTTGTAGCCTTGCCAACATATAATAGTGAGAAATTTTCCGAGCTAGGTATCGTTCCAAGTGGTTTAGTCGGTAGAACGTCAGTGCGCTATACTGATGGCCCGGGTTCGAGTCCCGGCTTGGAATCTTTTTCACTATGTTGGCCTTTGCGCCTTTTAAGCAATTACTACTTTGAAATTTGAAATTTGATTTTCATTTGAAATATTGTATGCAAGGCGAATGTTTCTCTCTGGAAAAATTTCCATGTATTAATGGAAAACTATGTTAAATACTACAGATATTTAAATTTATTAAAATAATTAAAAACTGCATTTAATATTAAATTGTTAACACTGCTGATAAATAAAGGACTACTTTACTCACACAAAAACACCTGCTGGCTAATGTTAATCCTATGAAAGAATTTTTTTTTTTTTTTTTTTTTTTTTTTTTTTTTTTTTTTTTTTTTTTTTTTTTTAGTATCTCATTTGCATTTTAGTATTTTTAATTTTTTTTTTCTTTTGTATTGGCTAGTTGACGTCGATCTCTACAAAGAACCTTTTTACTGTTTCGACTTTGTTTGCAGGGTTTTTTATTTATTTATTTATTTTATTTATTTATTTTTTTTTTTTTTGGGGGGGGGGGAGGGGTTACAGAACCGGTTTTGAAAGTGAAATTATCCTAGTAAAAAAAGCCTTTGAAAAAAATCGAAAAAGTAAAAAAAAGATCTTTGCGGAGATCGACCCCAGCTATCAAATGCGGAAGAAAAAAAATTAAATATTGAAATGAGAATGAGATATTTAAAAAAATTTCTTCCACAGGATTAAGATTAGCAGGCAGTGAGAGAAGTAGCCCCTTAAATAATCATTAAACAATTTACTCTCTAAATAGGAACATAATATAAGTTTTATGCTTAAATTTCTAAAATGATAATTAATAATTTAGTACTCATTACTGACAGAAAACAATGGCAGGATGCTAGTTCCAATACGATACAAGGAAAAAATAATACTTTTTTAATAATTTCATTTTTCTTTAGCTCTAGTTTGCTATAAATTTATTATTTCAAAAGTTGAAAGATAAAAAAAAAAAAAAAAAAAACTGGCTATTTATTTTTTTTATTTACAGCAGGAGTGCACAACCTTTTTGAGGAAAGGGCCACTTACAAAAACGTTTGGGTTGTCGAGATCCCACATCAGTAATACAGAGAGGATTCTATATCAGGAGGTTGGTGGGGAGGGGGGGGGGGGTAATAACTCTTTATTCTTCAGCAATAATGGATTTTTGTATATAAAAAATAAACAAATGGAAATAAGTAATTGTATGCAGGGCTTCTTCACATCTGTATTCATATCCATCTGTAACTATATCTGTAACCATACAACACTTTATGAAGACTCATTGACTCACTGTTCTTTCTTGATAAATGGAAAAATTTGACAAAATTCACAATTTTTTTTCCACGAGCGAGTGAAGAATTTCGCGATATTTTTGCCCCTGATGAAAAACATTAGCACCCTTGTTGCCCCAAGTTCAAAAAAGTGCCTTTACTCCTTTGTTTATTAAAAAAATTACTTGCATACTAAAAATTGACTCATTGACGTCTTTAGCATAGCGTCCTGTCTATTAAATATTAAAAGTAGTTTTAAAAATCAAAAGAATGCCTTTAAAAATTTTTAAAAGTGCCCTTAAGAATTCAAAAGATGCTTTTCGGAATCTAAAAGTACCCTTTTCCTACACGAAGCACACAGCCCTTTTTTAAACCTGAGAGAAACTCTGATTAAATTCTAAAAATATTAAAATTTTTTATTACCATTGGAAACACACTGGTGGGCATAATTTTTTTTTAATTCTAGCACATCACGAAGAGGGCTAAATATTTATTATAAAATTCCACCTTTATACACTAAAAAACCTCAATTATTTTACATAAAACATAAATAAAAGAGTAAAATATATACAAAAATTTATAGGGCTGTAATAAATACTGATTTAGCCAAATCAGCGGTAGAATTGATTAAAAAAAGGTCACTGGTCCCAAGGACCAGTAAACATCAGAGTTTACTGGTCCGCAGACATCGTCACTGACCCGCTGCATAAAATTATATTAAGTACCTTTAACCCTTTGAGTGACACCCCTCCCCCCTCTTTCTCCTCCTCCTAGAATATAAACCAAACTTCCTTTCAGTTACCCAAAATTTTCGGTATAATAAAATGTAAAATTATAATTTGCTAAAAATTAAATAGTATATAAACAAAAACTGAAATTATTAATTATGTATTTCATTCCCGATTATTTATTTCAACTGACGTTTTATGCAAATTTTATGTTTATTGTAATGTTTGGTTGAGGTTTTCTCAGGGATGGGAAAATTTAAGTTTACCTGTCAGAGAGGAAAAAAAACTTACTGGTCCTTCTGACCACTAAATTTTTTTAATTAGTGGCCTGATTGAATTTTTAGTGATCTCGGACCAGCAAACCATCAACAATTTCGAACGTTGATTTTGCTGTTCCGGCCGGCAGCCCTAGAAATTTATCGTTTTTGAGGTATGTTTTAAGCTGTATTTTTGCAGTTTTAAAGAATGAAATTGAATGGAAATTTTTTAAAGAAATCTCTGTCTTGCTTCATCGACATGTTAAAAGGCATATTGAATAGATCTCTCTCTCTCTCTCTCTCTTTTTTAAACCAAAATTTTTCTAATTTACCAATGTTTTAGAAAACAAAAAAATATTTTGAATTTATCGCTAATGCTGCTTGGGGACAAGCATTAACAAATGTTATTAAATACAAGAATATTGTTTTGAATTTTTGCTTTATGGGCATGCAGTGCTCATACATGCAGCATTTTTTACTTACTGCCACATGCATGCACAAAGTTTTTTGTTTATTTTTTTACTATTTGCTTTTTACAAATTCTCCCTCCCCTCTCTTTTTTTAGAAATAACGTTTGGAAAATTTTGGTATTTTGTTTTGAAAATGCCATTCTTTTTTATTGGGTTTAGATCAATTTTAATATTTATATGAATCTCAAAATCATTATCATTACAAAATTTTATACTATTTGCTTTTTACAAATTTCTCCCCCCCCCCCCCTCTCTTTTTCATAAATAATATTTGGAGAACTTTGGTATTTTGTTTGTAAAAGCATGTTAAAAGGTAGATTGAATAGATTTTTTTTTTTAACCAAAACTTTTCTAATTTACCGATGCTTTTGAAGACAAAATAATATTTTGTATTTATCGCTAATGCTGCTTGGAAACGGACAAGTATTAACAAATGTTATTAAATACAAGAATATTGTTTTGAATTTTTAATCTTATCATCTGTTAACCGTATGTTAATTTTTATAATGAAATTGAATTGAGTTTTTGTATATCCCTTGCATATTCTCCCTTGACGTCTGTCATCTTTTTTGTTATGACCGACATTTTTTTGGCGATTTTGCAACCCTAACTATTTTCAGCGGTAGAATTGATTAAAAAAAAAGTCTCTGGTCCCGAGGACCAGTAAACATCATCACTGGCCCGCTACATAAAATTATATTAAGTACCTTTAACCCTTTGAGTGACCCCCCACCCCCCCATTTCCACACCTCCTCCGAAAATATAAACCAAACTTCCTTTCAGTTACCCAAAATTTTCGGTATAATAAAATGTAAAATTATAATTTGCTAAAAATTAAATTAATAGTACATAAAGAAAAACTGAAATTATGAATTATGTATTTTATTTCCAATTATTTATTTCAACTGACTAAGTTTTTATGCAAATTTTATGTTTATTGTAATGTTTGGTTGCAGTTTTCTCAGGGATGGGAAAATTTACGTTTACCTGTCAGAGAGGGAAAAAGTTACTGTTAGTTACAGGTCCTTCGGACCACTAAATTTTTAAATTAGTGGTCCGATTGAATTTTAGTGGTCTCGGACTAGCGGACCACCAAGGATTTCGAACGCTGCAAATTGCAATATATTAAGTAATCAGGTAAATGCTAACACAATAAAAAATTAACAATAAATAATACATTGAATACAGTTTATTTTTCAAATTTTAAAACAGAAAATTGAATACGAATTAAATTGCACATTTTATTATTTATATTTTAAACATTTTTATAGCTTGATATATCTTTTGTGATATATCCAATAAATTTTTTATTTGTAATGTTGAATAATTAAATAAAACTCTTCTATTTTCCCTGCCCTATTTGTACTTTTATAGTACTAACAGTAAAAAAAATAATGAATCATCAAATTAATCACCTTTTCTCCGCTAAAAAACTGCCACCTTCTGATGTTTTTATTACTCATTTCTAACAATAAGTAAATAATGATCGAAGTCCTCTACTCCCTTTGAGCTTTCAATTTTTCCTTATGAACCTCCTCCTCCTCCAACTCCTCCCCCCCCCCCCCTTCACGGAACACAAAGTGTAAAATTTTTAAATCGTGATTTAAAAAAAAACTCCCTTTTGTTTACTTTTTAGCAACATTAAATGAATTCAACCATCTAAATCATCACCCCATAACACCCCCCCCCCCAAAAAAAAATGAATAAATAAATAAAGTAACTTTCTAAACATGGGTTTGAAGGAAAAATTGTTTCCCTATTTTTCAAAGATTAAGCTTTTCAAACTCGTGAAAATATCTGTTACAAAATAAATATTGGATTCAAAGAACCGCTTTGTTGTATACAAGCTAAGATATATCTCGATCAAGAAAATTTTATTGTGAGGAGTTTTTGTGTTAAGTTCTCTGGTAAAAAAATCATTTTAATCAAAAAAATCATTTTTTTTGCATTTTAATCAAATTAAATGCACAAAAATACAAAAAACTTACTTACACTATCTGTGCTAATTAAGCTCAAATATCTTCAGTTAATTAAATATTGTTTACTCTTTAATTCTTGTGGCAATGACATTAATAAATGATAAACAAAAATAATCTCAGAAATATTTTACAGACTTTTCATTATTAACAGGCTTTACTTTAGTTTTGGTTCTAAATACAATCGTGAAAATTATAGAAACAATAATAAAATGTCATAAAAAAATGAACAATTATATAAAAAATTAAGTCAACAGATGGAAGAGAAATTACATAACTAAGAACAATAAGTAAAACTATTTACATTACACATTTGAAACAATGATTTTAGGCCTAGCCTAATAAAAATAGCTATATTTAAAAACAAAACAATAAGTTTAAAATGAAATACCTGATTACATCTTTGGAACATCATGCTATTACAGCAAATTTTTGACTTCAGTACAAGTTAATTTAATCATATACCTCAATTTAAAATAATTAAATGTCAGAATTCAGAACGTCACGCTACTTACTCTTCCATTACAGCCTCTCTCAACAGCAAAGCCAAATATGTAAACAACGAGCAGTTAGGGCGCTACTTTCAATTCGCTAAATTTCTCCCATTGAACTGACAAGGGTTGTACATTGAGGGGCTTTGGGTAGGGTTGTCTTGAGATGTGCTTTAATAATACATAAATATAGCCTTATAATTTTACAGGTGTCAGTCTGATATTTCTTTGTTTATACTCTTTTGTTTCCCTAGTCCTAGTACATTGGTTTTAATGCAATTCCAATTTCACAATTTGAAAGTCCATTGATCTGACATATGAAGAGGAAAAGATTTTTTTTAATATACGTTCAATTACTAAAATGTTTCTAGGGACTTCAATAAACATGTTATTAAAAAGAGAAAACTTCTGTAGGCACGGAAAAGGGCATATTACCTGCCGGTAGCACAATATGCAAAATTAACTAACGGCAACGAAAATACTAAACGGCAAAGCATTCGGTTAAGTAGTTTAAGAGGTATGCAGGTTTAAAGTATGATACCCCTAAATTTAAAAATAATTTGTAACTCTTGCAAAACAGATTCAAATGTGGGCAGTTTTTTAAGCATAACTCAAAAGCAACTTAGCGGAATGAGCTATAATTCTTTATTCAAACATTTAAAAATTAATTTATGTTTTACAAACTTTGTAGGTTACAATTAAAATTTTTCTCAGAAATTAACCTTGGAAAAATATATTTTGAAATTAATTTTCGGAATAAAATACATGAAAAGCAACCTACATATTTTTTAACATAACTCGATTTTTAGTATCTTCAATCAGAAATCACAGATCATTCCGAGGTCTTAAGTTATGCTTACAAAATACTCGCAAAGCAATTTGTTTTGTAACGATTGAAAAAGAATAAACTTGAGTTGTACTTCAGTTGTATATGGAACACTGATAAATTATATCAATAAATATTAAAGAAGAATAGAATATTTTTCAACACTTACAGAAATTTATGTCGTATTTGAAATTTATCCGTGGAGCTTTGTAATTTTTTTAAAATTTTTATAAAATCTTTTAATATCTATTTTGTATTTTTATTTTCAGGAAAATCGTATTGCAAAGTTGATTATTAATATTTCTATTAAAATCTATTATCAAAATTATAAAAAGAAAACAAAAGTGTAAATTTTAAGTTTGATTCTGTTTTGATATCCGGATTTTTAAAATAATGAATTAAGTAACTTTAATATTTTCGCGAAGTGTCTTTTGC